>CM039128.1:16201005-16559804 GCA_022036555.1 Microstegium vimineum | reverse complement strand
GGCAACATCCTTGAGGACAAAAGAAGAGTTCACTCGGATTGACCCTCGAGACACAACATTACCTTTACTCTTGTCCCCGAATGTGATATACTCGGTGTGGT
This sequence comes from Microstegium vimineum, assembly GCA_022036555.1. NCBI lineage: Eukaryota > Viridiplantae > Streptophyta > Magnoliopsida > Poales > Poaceae > Microstegium > Microstegium vimineum. The sequence continues at coordinate 16,559,703 of CM039128.1, read as the reverse complement.
GCACGGGGTCGAGGCTGGAGAACCACTTGGCACTTCCGGTCATATGGCGTGAGCATCCGGAATCCACAAGCCAAGTTTCCTCCAATCCTCCTTCCTACATCAATAAAAAGACATAGGGTGAGCAAACGGACCAACACTGGGGTTAGTAAACTATGAAGGATACCAGTGTTGTCCCACTTTCTCATACAATGGGTTAGGAGAAAAACCAAACATCTCCTGCCCCACGGAGGGATAACGATCACCACGATAGGGAAAACATGGTCCGCTAGAGAAGGGTGGAGTAAAGCCACCGCCACGAGGCCCGTAGTCGTATGGGTCACGACCAGTACCCTACCGGGCATGACCACCAGGTGGTCTCGCCTCCTGAGGCCTAGTACCTTGAGGCATTGTACCTCTAGGCCTAAAAGTGCGCCTCTGAACTTCCGGTTCACGCACCCCAACTTGTGGGTGGTACATGTCCCGGTTGCTCAACTCAAACTACCTTCGATCATCTCTCCTCCTCCTATAGCAAAACTCAGCCAAGTGCCCATCCCTCTCAAAATACTCACAATGGTACCTCACCACACTCTTGGTAGGCACTCTCTTGTTGGGCTGGGTGGCTCTAGCTTTCTTAGGAAGGGGATCACTAGAGATGTAGGGCATTGTGTCAAGTGGGTTGCGAAGGTGGGTCGGTTTGGCAATCCACACTTGCTTTTGTGGAGTGGTTTTGGGTGGCTCTTCAAACACACCATCTCTCACAGGAAACTCAGAGGGGTTCGTAGGATTAGGTGGAGTGATCTTGGTAAGCTTGGGAGTTGTGGTGGGTTTCTCATTCTCGCTCAAACCACTGCACTCACCGATCTTACCGAACATGCTATCGTCCTTCCCACCGGGTTTTCAAGCTTGGCCCGGGTCTGGTAGTCAATCTCCGAGGTCTTGAGCTTGCTGAATAGCTCGTCCACAATCAGGGCATCATAGCCCGGTGACTCCTGAATGGCAGCCACCTTCATCTCCCACACCTTCCGATCAAGAGCATGCAAAAGCTTGATAGCCATCTCATGATCATCATAAGGAAAGTTGGCTCGATTAGCAGGCATCTTGTTGACGATTGATTGGAAGCGAGTGAACATCCCATCAACAGATTCGCCGGCCAACCGAACAAAGTTCTCGTACTCCCTACGGTTTGTGTCGAAGAGTCTGGATTTGATCTGAAGGTTTCCCTCATGATATTGCACAAGTGTTTGCCAGATCTCTCTCGCCGTAGTGAGGTTCGAGACTCGCTAAAACTCAGGAAGAGACAGACAAGAGAAGAGAATACTACGTGCTCTGCTGTTTGCGTTGTGTTGAGAAATCTGGAGAGGGTCAACCCCGAGCCGCAAGAACACGATAGCCCTCATTCTCACAAATCTCCCATATGTTCGAATCAACTCCTTGCAGATAGATGGACATGCGCACCTTTCAGTAGGAGAAGTTCGTTCCATCGAAAAACGGAGGTTTGCCAACACCTCGCTCCATGTCGCCTTTGCGGATCAAGAACTGTGTAAGGTGGATGGATCCTTAACCGGCTCTGATACCAATTGAAGGACCGAGAACGGCGATCAGAGGGGGGGTGAATGGGAGCCAAAATAAAATCCAACTCAAAGACTTGGCCCTTGTCCCAAACTCACACCCAAAACTTGACCTCGGAATAAATGACTCGCACATGACCTAACAAGTAGGTGGACACCTTAGGAATACCCTAAAGTTGCAGCAGAGCGGTCGGAGAAGATGGAGAACGAACGAAGCCACGAACTCGAAACCGATACACCGAGAGCGGTACTCTCAACCTCTAGAGAGAAGAGGCAAGAACACACCCAAAAATACTTATGAGAACTGGTCTAAAAAGTACCTAATCATGTTCCTTACGTGAATATGAATCCAACGCAACAAACGGAACTTGATTCGGAGTCCGGATGAGAGAGAAACGAGCACAAGACTACTTCTGTCAGTGACCACAGGACCAGTGACGAGTGGTCCGAAGCTAAGGTCCGGAGCTAGGGGCTGTATTGCTGATTTTCGGGCAGACCATAGGATCACTCGCTATGGTCCAGAGGTATGGTCCGGAGGGTAGTCCGACAGAAAAAACAGACAACTCAATGAGCTCCCAACCTCCGGACTATTGGTCCGAGGGTACCACAGGACTATGCCAAGTGGTCCGGAGGTATAGTCCGACGCTAGGGGCTGTGCTGTTATCTTTTGGCAAGACCACAGGACCACTCACCTATGGTCTGGAGCGTGAGCAAAGTGGTCCGACGCCTGGTCCGACGCTCACGAACAGAGCGCAGAAAACCCGCAAAAACCGATTTCACTCCGCCAAATCTTCCCAAAACTCAACCAAATGAATCCCAACTGCAACCAAACTTTATAGGCATGATCCTTGTACAGTTGGGGAGCTATCCCGAATAAATTATCGCTCAATTTGGCTTAGAGTAATGGGGGAGAAGAGATTTGTGGAAAAGCTCAAGAACGAAGAACACCACAAAGAAAACGCCCGATCTACGTACTCGTGAGGTTTGAGGAGAAGCCCTTCAGTGCAAAGATGCTCCTCACGATTACGAACAACTTGGTTCAAACGGAATTGCAAAAGCTACTCCCTACTAAGAGAAATCATCTCGGGAACAAAGAGGGAGCAACAGCAAAAACGCAAAGAACACAAGAAAAACGGGGACACGATCAAGAAGTTGAAGCCACCATGCCTTCCGATTCCTCGCAACAAACTCAAGTTCTTACAGAGGTTGGTGAAATCAACCTAGGGATCTCATGAACTAGAGAGAGGGTAGAGAGAGAAAGTTGGTGCAAAATGAAAGGTGTTCAAGAGATAGGATGAGGATACCCCTTCATCCTCTATTTAATAGGGCTTTGGCTATCTCCCAAAGACCCCCCCCTAGATACATGAGTGAACTACCTAGCCTAAGCATTGTAGTCCAAGCTCCGGAAAATATCTTCCTCGATTTGAATGGATGGCCCCACTTGCTGCCAGGAGTTGTCGTCGCCTCGATGCAACCTCCAGGATTACGCCACGTGCCATCCCCGCTTCCTCGAAAGCTCCGCCTAGGTTTTTAGGCCCAAACCCAGGAAACCCGTCACCGGTAGCTTTGGGCTCAACTACTGAACCCCGAGTTTTGAGGCCCAAACTCGGAAACCGTCCTCGGATGGTTTTGAGGCCCAAACCACCAAACCACTCGACTCGAGCCACCTTGTCTTCGCCCGGTCGGACTCCGAGTCCCATGAGCCTCCACTCGACCCGCTCGTCCGCTGTCTTGACTTGGTCAACTCGGTCTACCTACATCTCTTCTCACGCTCGCCGGTGCCAAGTACTAGCCACCACAGCTAGTCCGTCGGCGCCCATGGTCCCTCAGTCCGAGCCCCGCTTCCGCCCTTCACCGCTCTCAGTCCATTGGCACAGCAAGCCTCTACTTGACCTTCTCCACGCCATTGACCACTGTCACTAGGCATAGCACCTGCACACCACAAGCCGATAGACAGGCACACATTTGCTTTCGCAAAGAGGTTAGAATTAATCCACTCAAACTAAAACGCTCAAGTGTTGGGCAATTACTCATCACAAAACTGAACAACATGGGTACTTATCCACCATGTGTTCGTAGTCATAACTCTCATAATGGAGGAGACGGAGGCGACGGAGGTGATGGTGGTGATGAAGGAGATGGAAGCAACGACTTGTCTCATCACGCTATCCTTCCGAGGGAAGGATGGACGGTGGTCTTGTACATCGACACCGACGGGGACAACTACTATCATCCCAAGCTGCTCACCCTGGTGCACCGTTTCTACCCTAGGTACCCTATAAAGTACAAGACGGAGCATTGGACCCACCCCTCCCACGTCGGCTTCTACAAGGCGGAGGTCTACATCCGCGAGGGCAGCCGGGTGCATCACATCCACCGCGGCATCGCCAGTAGGCTCACACGTGAGGCTACCATTAAGGAAGCTGCCAGGCAGGCCTTCTTAGTCCATCGCGATCGCCACTTCGACATCATCAAGTGGGATGCGGACCGCTACCTTCCTCGACGACCCAGCGGACAGTCTTCTTGCAGCATTGCCGCCCCCCCTGATGGGGAGAGCATCAGAGTTCGCCCCATGTTGGAGTGTCTGGCACGAGCTCACACGGGCTTGGATCAGACTTTGGAGGAGGTCAACACCATGGGGAAAGCTTACTTAGAGCTTGCTTGTGAGAATGACTTGCTCAAGAGGCGCTTGGGGATAGCTGACGTTGCTCAAGTTGCTTTGCCAGCTGAGTCACCACCCAGGCAGAGAGGTGGCTTTGGAGATCCCATCATCAGCACCAACCTAGACTCTTAGATGCCCGCTTCATGTAATAAAGACGCGTAGTCTACGTGAGAGTGTGCTTTACTTTTCAAGTTGAACAATTGTCGTTAAGTGTCTACATGTTTGTCATGATGCTTAATGATTGATTTGGTTTTTCCTATGATTGTGAGAGTTGTAGGCATGTCTACAAACTCTCTAGTATAAGTTTAGGTTATAAGTCTTGCATAAATAAAAGTCGGGGTTCAACCTCTATCTGGCTGTCCTTTGCTGAAATCTAGAGCAGTCTGTCTTTCTATGTTCATATCTCAGTTCTCTTTTATCCAACAACTGTGAAATTTTTATGGAAGAAACTAGACTTCTTTATCTATCACCTTCAACTTGAACCACCTCAATATCTGTTATGATTTGGAAAATATAGCTGATACAAGTTGATGCATCAGCACAGTCAGGAATCAGGAACAGTTTAGCCTGTCACCTGTTTTCATCCCTTTTTCATTCAAAATCTGAAAATAAAATTTAAACAAAAGTTGTAGATAACTTCAAGAGATTTCCAGAAATGCTTCCTGCATGATCAAAGGATTAACAGAGAATAAATTATGATCATTTTACTACACTGCTGTTTACAAAGTCATCAGTAAGGTTCAGCAATCATAAGCTTTATAGTTGAACATGTGAAACTTATATAAGTTATATGCTATAGATGGTGAACACTAGGAGGAACGCTACTGGCAACGGGAACCCACCACCACCACCACCCCCTATTAACTTGGAGCAGCTACTCATGATGCAGACCTAGCTGATGCAACAGATGGCGCAGAACATCCAACACATGCAGAACAACAATGGGAACATGAATGGTAATGGCAATGCACTCCCTCAAATCAGGGAAAAGAGGGGAGAGTTTCTCAAGGGACACCCACCTGTGTTCAAACACTCCACTGACCCTCTCCAAGCTGATGATTGGCTCCGTGCGATTGAGAGGCAGCTCGAGATCGCACAGTGCGACGATCGTGAGAAAGTGTTGTACGCTGTCGGTCAACTCCAGGGAGCAGCACTGGATTGGTGGGATTCCTATCGCTTTGGGCGCAATGAGGCTAACCCAATCATGTGGAAAGAGTTCCGTGAGGCGTTCCGCTCACATCATCTTCCAGCAGGCCTGATGCGCCTGAAGAAGAATGAGTTCTTAGCTCTCAAGCAAGGGGGCATGTCTATTGCCGAATACCGTGACAAGTTCACACAGTTGTCGCAGTATGCACTTGGAGAAGTGGCTGAAGATGAGAAGAAACGTGAATTGTTCATGGAAGGCTTGAATGATGGCCTTCAGTATCAGCTTCTCTCCCATAGGTTCACTAGCTTCCAGCATCTAGTGGACAAGGCACTTGTAATTGAGAACAAGCGCCGACAGATGGATGACAAGAAGAGGAAGTTCTAGGGGCAGTCATCATCGTCCGGGAAGAACTCTCTCTACTGTTCGGTAGATTAGCAACCAGCAGCGCTATCAGGGCCAGTCTAGTGCAACCAGCCATGCACCTCAGCAGCAGCAACAGTAGCAATACCGTGCTTAGGGGCAGCGTTAGCCTCAGACTGGTTATAATGTCCCTAGCAGGAGCTCTACTTCAAACACTCCTATCCAGAATGGTGCACTAAGGGCACCAATCACTGTCAATGAAAACAAGTGTTACAACTGTGGCGAGCCGGGACACTATGCTAATAAATGCCCTAAGAAGGTTGTGGAGAACAATTTCCGTGGACGTGTTAACCACGTGACAGCAGAGGCCGCACAAGGAACGCCGAACGTGATGCTTGGTATGTTTCCAGTTAACTCAAATCCAGCTTCAGTTTTGTTTCATTCTGGGGCATCACATACGTTCATTTCAAATAGTTTTCTCAAGAATTATGATATACCATGACTGCTTTGAAAGAGAACTTGGTAGTTAGCTCACCAGGAGCAGAAATGCAAGCAACCCTTAGATGTCAAACAGTGAGTGTCATCTTAAGGGAGGTAGAGTTCACAACTAGTCCAGTGGTTCTCAATTCCTCGGGAATAGATCTTATCTTGGGTATGGATTGGCTGACGCAAACACAGGCAAACATAGTGTGTGAGAGTAAAACAGTTCAACTAGTGACACCTTCGGGAGATAAAATTGAGGTAGAAGTCTCCATGTCAGCCAAACACTACTATACGGTCAACCAGTTGGGAAGTACAACAATAGAAGGTATGTACAAGTTGAGTGAAGTAAGTACACCGAGGATAAGGCAACTTGGGAAAGAAAAGAGGGTCTCTTATCAGACTATCCATATCTATCTTTTTCCATCTTCCGAATCTCGAGGACGAGATTCTTTCTAAGGGGGTAGATTTGTAACACCCTAGTTTTAGGTTTTTGCAAATAGAGTTAAATTTGAGCTTTTATCCAATTTATACTCATGAAAATATAGGGGAAATTAAAACAGTTTTGAAATAAAAGCAACCCACCTAGAGCTTAGTAGCATGTATGTTGCACTCATGTTGAATCTTTGATCTTTGGTTAAGTGTAGGATAGGTTGGGTGAAGTCCAAATTCAAATTTCAATTCAATTTGAGGTAGTTTTCAAAAACTAGAAAAAGAAAAGGTTTTTCTTTCTCCTTTTCTCCCTCTCTCACTCTTCTGGCCCAGCAGCAGAGCCAGCCCAGCTCGGCCTCCCTCCCACTGCACTCCCTCCTTCTCTCTCGGCCCAGTCGGCTCGGCCCAAAGCCGAGGCCCGCGCGGCCACACCCACGCAACCCGCAACCCTTCCCCTCTCTCATTGTGCAGTGGTCCCCACATGTCGGCGCCAAGGTCAATTGCAGCACCCACTCGCACACGCTTCCTCTCGCCCTCTCTCATTGATCTGCGGGCCCGCTTCGACGGTGCCAACCGGCCACACTCCCGCACCCACTCCCTTCCTCTCTCACTGCCCAGTGGACCCCGCCAGTCACTCTCCCTCCCTTCCTTCTTCATCGGCGCCTGGAGATTCCGCACACCTTCAATCGGCCGCCATCACTCCAGAGCTGGAAAACTCTTGACGCCGGGCCATCAAGGGCCTTCACGACCGCCTTTATGCCCTGAGTGGCAACGACACCGCGATCACCGCCCCCGCGCGCCTATAAAGCTAGCTGCAGCGCCCCTTACCTTCCCTGCTCTTCCCCAGTTCACTCACAGCACCCGCACTGCCGCGCTCGCGTTCTTGCCACTCGGAGCCCTCTCGTGCGACGTTGTGAGCCTGCGGAGCATCGCTCCGACGTCTTGACTCTGTAACGCCACTGACCGCACGCTTTCACCCTCGGGTTCGCCATAATGGAACTCACCGTGCCATTCTGTTGTTCCAGCCGCCGCCGTTCGTCGTCAGAACGCTCAGAGTGAAACTAGTCCTCGCCACCGCCTCGGCTTCACCCGCGGTGACTACCTCTCCCTCCTCGCACCCTCAATTTGAGAATTTAGCTCCGTATGCACCGAATCGATGGACACAGTGGCCGCTGGTAATGGCACCACCACTGTCACCTTGCACCGGTCGGTTTCGGACTCAACTGAACCCCCAGTGCACCCGCACAGTCACACCGCACCTCCCTGTGAGTTCAATTTGGTTTCAAGCACCTCGCATCATCGTTTCCCGCATGCACAGAGCAGGCCGGCCATGGCGCCGCCGCAGACACACCGCTCCGACCGGCCATCACTTCACCCAAGCACATAGAGCACCGTGGTGCTTTTGGTTGGACCCGAGGAGGTCGGGAGCGTCCTTCCGACGTTCGCCGGCGAGCTCGGGGCTCAACGAGCCATGGCGCCGCCAAGCGCCAGCGGGGGAAACCTTCCCCTTTCTTCTGCAGCCGTCCGATCCGCACCGCACGGCTCAGATTAGAGCGTACCGGTTCGGGGTATGACCGGTGCACCGTGCACCTGTGGACCCTCGGTCCCACGCGCACGTCAGCGCGTCCACGCACATGTGGTGCACCGCACCAGTCATGCACGGTCACGTGGCGCACACGTCAGAGGAGACTCGGTCAAAGCCGACCAGCTTTGTTAGGTTAGCATGGTTAGACCTAATGACTAAATGGTCCACACATTACATGAAAAGTTTTTGAAAGTTCGGATGTTTGGTTGTTAGAAAAACCCGGGTTGTTACAGACTTTCCCCCTTACAGGAATCTCGTCCCCGAGATTAGGGTTGACTTAGGTTTTATGTTTTACTATGGTTGATGGCTTTAGCTAGTTGTTTACAAGCATCGGTGCATCAAGTTTTGAAAAGAAGCTTTTGAACAAGGGTTTTCAAATAAGCTTTTCGCGAAAAAGTTTTAAAGCGAAGGCTTTTGAAAGATAGTTTGTAAAAGATCTTTTGAATGGAGAAGTTATTTTTATAAACAAGAGGAAAAGCACTTTTGCATAATTAAATCGGTTTTCGAAGAAGGTGGTTTCTAAAAGGTAATTTTGAGTCTTTCGCAAATTAAGATCATTTTTTTAATCATCTTTTGTTTGAAAGTCGTGATTTTTGGGAAAACATGCTTTGAAATATTGGTTGAAAACATTTTCCGCACACGCCAAATATTGAAAAACATTGCTAAAAGTTGTTTTGGAAAACTATTTGTTTTGAACCATATAATTTGAACAAAATAAGACTTTTGGAAGCATTTTCATTTTGAAATAAATCTGATATACACATATTTTTTTGAAAGATAGAGAAGCAAGTTAGAATAGTTTTTCGGTTGAAAACCAAATCTCATTTGAAATTGGCTTTTGAATTTTGGAAATCCAAAACATTTTGATGGTGTTTGCTTATCAAACAAAAACACACACATTTTTTTAAATGATTTCTACTCAAATAATTTTGGAAATACGCTACTTATTTTTTAAATAAAGCATTGCTTCCCATTTTTATTTTAATCAAATACCGATTTTCGAAGAAAATTTGGAAATCATTTCTTATTTTGAAAGAAAAAGTTTTCTTTATCAAACTTGGTTTTTCGTAAACCCTTTTTCAAAACAACGCTTTTGAAGCTAGACTTTAACTTTGAAATAGACTTGGCTCGTAGGTGGAAATCAAAAGCTTTTTAAAAGAAAACCGAGCCGAGTGTTTTTAGTTTTGAAAACATTTGTAAAACATTTTGTAAAACATTTTGTTTTTCAGAAATGAATTTGTAAACAAAACTTTTGTTTTTTAGAAATAAATTTGTAAAACATTTTGAAAGTGGATCGATTTTCAAACCATTTTGTTTAAAGATTTTCAAATCGAACCAGGTTGAGAAAGGTGTTAAAAATTGTTTTCTTTTGATATTGAGAAATCTTTCGAAAAAGTTTGGAAAGCATTTCTCTTTTGAAAGAAGTTACATCTTTTGTAAGACTTTTTAAATCAAAAGAAGGCAATTCTTATTAAATTGGTTTAGTGAAGAGGATGAAAACAATTATTTTTGGAAAATGGTTTAGTAAAGGCCTGATGCATTGGCTTGACTGTTTTCATTTTATCATTTTAACTCTGTTAGTTAGGATCACTTATCTGGTCAAAGGACGGCTTTGGGTTTAGCCTGCTATGTTATACGATATCTTGAGTCTCACATACACAAAATAGCTTCTATAGCCTACACTCAACATTTAAAATGCGATAGGAGCATAACAACATAAAATCCAGGCAATCAAACAACATTGCATCTCCTATATGCATAGTGTTGACTTTTGGCGACTCCAAGGCCTTCAAGTCTCACACATCTACCGATGTAGAATGGGCGGTAAAGGGGAGATCATATAAGGTCAACTTTTGCAAGAGGGAGGGTCAGTTAGCATTTCGAACTCAAGGCGGAGAGAGAAACAATGTGTTCTCGGAAATAGTTTTTATTTCAAATAGAGTTGTTGGCTCTTATACTATCGTCCATTACTAGGGTTTCGTCCTACAGTCAAGTATGGCTCTAATACCAACTGAAACGACCTCGATTTCCGTGAAGGGAAATCCACAGTCAAGTATGGCTCTAATATCTTTATTTCAGTGTAATATAACGGAAAGATTTATTCATTCCATGATATTACCCATATAATAGCTGATTACAGTTCCATACTTCGAACAAAAGAGTATAATAAAGATACTTACATATAACTATTACAACGACGCACGACGAGTAGCGTGTTAGCCGAGAACATCCAGACAACAGAGTAGCGATAGCGTCATCGTCTTCAGCCAACTCGAGTATAGGGCGAAACTCTTGTCAACGTCTCCAGCATCGAGGTCCGGGTCAATACCTGTGTTGATACCGTTTTTCGACACGTGTCAAATGGGCCGAAGCTTGACTGGTCAGTGGCCGTTCTCCATTGGCATCGGGAGAATTTTTGAGCCAATGTTGCCGATGGGAGAGTGCTGCGGGAAGACCAAGTGCGTTGCCGATGGAAGCTGATGAGCTTTGCCGACAAATTGATTGGTGAAGTCTTACTGAAACTGATTGCCGATGAAAAGTCATTGCCGATGGCTTGCCGATTACCGATGGAGGATGGTTGCTGATTGCTGATAAGGGCTCGTTGCCGATTGCCGATGGGAGATGGTTGCCGATTGCCGATAAGGGCTCATTGCTGATTGCCGATAGAGGGTGGTTGCCGATTGCCGATCGGGAAAACGTTGCCGATGCCGATGGGCGTGACTTAGCACTTAGCGGCAGCAAAGGATTACAAGTGGCGAAAGAAGGAAGGTGCGGATTGAAGGGGTCTGCCGACAAGAAGTTTCCATCGAGAAGAAGTATAAGGAAACTGGTGCTTTACCAGTATTATTATTATAGTAGTTTGAGTCCGACTCTTGCGTGAGTCGTTTATTTTCCTTTAAAATAGGTGTGTTCGTTTAGGAAATAAATATTGTTATCCGGCTCCTACGCGAGTCAGTTTCCTTTAAAATAGGAGTTTGTTTTAGGAAGGATATGTGTCGTGTCTTTGTACAACTCTCCATGCGGGAGTATAAATATGTGCCCGAGGGCTATAGAAATATACAATCCAATTCAAAAACAAACCAATTTTATCTTATTCTACCTTTTTATCGCAATTTTCCCTTTTTTATGCATTAGTTATAGCTATCAACGAGTTCTTCAAGCTTTCGACGGGCTGCATCATCCTGATCTCCGTCAAATCCTTGCTAGTTCCGCGTGGGAGTACCTCTGAGCTTTGGCAATCCGGGCGCATCGCTGTTTGCCTCGTTCAGCTCTGCTCTAGTTATCCTTGATCAATCTGAGCCTTGATGTCCGGGTGCATCGCTGTCGTCTCGTTCAGTTTGTTCTAGTTATCATCCTTGTCGATTGATTGGTCAAATCGACTGGCACGCCTCCGGAATACCGAGCTTTGGGTAATAGCCCGAGGTGTTCACAGATCTGACGCTTTTTGTGTCAACACCTCTTTTGGCACGCTCGGTGGGACAGATTATACAGATCTACACATTCGGCCTGGCTGATCACGCCGATGTCAACTAGAGGAATGTCATTGAAGTGTCTGAGGCCGATCTGAAAGATGATCAGAAGCAGGCCATGGAGCGGGCTATGGAGGAATACAGGCAGCTGTATCTCAAATCCTTCAGCCTCAGCAGGAGTGGCGAAGCAATTCAGAAGCAAGATCCGCCGTTGCCACGGCAGGTCACGTACGACCCCAACCCTGGTAAGCTACAAGAGATGGTTAATGCCGCTGTAAGTCAAGCTTTGATTAACCACTCCAGCGTGTTGTCCAATACTGTCTACAATGCTGTCGCACAAACATTCAAAGAAGGACATGCACCGCGATATGTCGGTCCAGCGTATCATCAGCCTGGATTGGCATCTACAAGCCCATCGGCGGCCCCAATAACGTCTTCCACCCCTGTGGAACCATCTGCCGATGTGGCTACATCACCAAGACCGAACGTTGGCGACACTACCAAGTTCAATGCAGATCTAGCCGCGTCGGCAACTTCAGGGCCAGCCCTCGCTAACTGGTGGGGATACGATATGCCTTTGAATCTATATGCTGGTTCTAATCCGGTGCAGGGAGACGGTTCAGCCTGGAGGAACTCTATGGCATCGGCAATGCAGTCACAGCCGATGGCCCATATGATGCACAACTCTGCGCCTGCCACAACCATACAAGTGCCATCAGATGATCCCTAAGTAATCCCCAAGATACCTCTGATGCCACCATCAGCAAGCTCTATACCAGTGCAACACATTATAGCCACCGGCAGTCAATCTCTGGTGGCAAATTCTCAAGCTGGAGTGTCGGTTCCCCAGGGTAATTTGGTGGTTAATTGCTCTAGAATTCAAGAGCCGCATGCTCCAGTCAGCTATCAGCCATCGGTAAGTCATATGCCAATGCTTTATAATCCTGGATGGGTGAACCAGCCACCAGCTCAGCAGCCTGGCGCGCCGATGTATTATTATGGAGGCTCAACTTACACTCAGAGCGGACCATCGGTACAGCAACCGATGAATGTGACGGTTCAGCCAACTCCGCCAAGTATGCCAAACTATCCATCGGTAGGTCAACTGATGCATAGTGTGCAGATGACTGGTGTTGCGCCCGCGACTACTGCACATCTTCAAGAGGCGCGTCAGCCGACTCCACCAGTCGACAATTAGCCAATGAGTCGGCAAGAGCAGGACGCGTACTGGGTCGGTAAGATTGCCGAAGTCATGAAAGAGCAATTCGGCATCAGGCACAAGGTCAACACATACTCCTATCGGACTCCGTACCCGCCTGCATATGACTTGATTCCTCTTCCAAATCGGTACAAGGTACCCGATTTTACCAAGTTCTCCGGCCAAGACGACACGTCAACAATGGAGCACATCAACCGCTTCATTATCCAGTGCAGAGAAGCTGCCAGCAGGGAGGAACTAAGGGTGAGATTGTTCTCTTCATCATTGTCTAGATCGGCATTCACATGGTTTATATCGCTACCTCCAAATTCTATAATTACATGGGCCGATCTGGAGAGGCAATTTCACAAGTACTTCTTCGCTGGCATACATGAGAAGAAGCTTACCGATTTGGTCAAGATGAGGCAACGCAACGACGAATCTGTAGAAAGTTTTGTGCAGAGACTACGGGACGTGAAGAACAAGTGCTACAGTCTGGTGCTTGATGATCGGCAACTAGCAGATTTGGCCTTCCAGGGGTTACTACCGCACATCAAGGACAAGTACGCGTCCCAAGAGTTTGAGAGCCTAAGTCACCTGGTGCAGAGGATTGCCGATCAGGATATCAAAACCTTTGAGCCCAGGAAAACGTGGAACAAGAAGGTGACCTTCATCGGGAAAGAAGAAGATTCCGGATCGGATGAAGAGCTGAATGTCGATGCGGCCGAATGGGTGAAGGATAAGAAGCCTGTGTCTTGTCCGTTTGGCCAAAAAGAAACTGAGAGGTTCACCTTCGACATCACCAAGGCCGATAGGATGTTTGACCTATTGCTGCAAGAGGGGCGAATCAAGTTGGTGCCCAATCAAGTGATTCCATCGGCCGAAGAGCTCAAGAAGATTAGGTACTGCAAGTGGCATAATGCAACCTCACACAGTACCAATGACTGCAAAGTATTCAGGCAGCAGTTGCAGTCAGAGATCGAGTCTGGGCGTATCATGTTTGAAAACTCTAAAGTCCAGAAACCGATGAAGATAGATCAGCACCCGTTCCCAAACAACATGGTAGAGATCAGTGAGAAGACCAGAGTGCTGACATCAAAAGCTGCCAGAAGGAACTCATTGGTAGACCCTGACTACCAAGTGCCTAAGCACGACACAAGGAGGCTTGCGGATGACAGAAAGGGTAAAAAGGTTGCCGATGAGGGTAACAGCGCCAACAGGGCTGCTGGGGTGGTGATTACTCACAAACAGCCAAGGCGATATCATCGGCAATCACGTGAAGAACAGTATCGGCAAGAAGAAGAGGAGCATCGGGAATGGCTTTGACATAAGGACCACTGGAGGTGCCCCTTCTTCGTTCATTGCTGGGAGGAAGGCATCAAGCTGCCCACTGCCGATAACTGTCCAGAGTGCAATGGGTACTACACAGCCGATCGGTCCGGTAAGAGACCTTGTTTTGGTGATCAGGCACCCAGGTACGCCAGGCCGCTCAGAGAGAACAGATCGGCACATGACCGACTGGGGGGCAAGCTTAGTGCCTATGATCGGCTTGGCAGGCGTGTTGATCAGGGGGAGCTGGAGGAGATGGCCAATGCTAGAGTGCCCGACGAAGAGAGATTCTCCAAAGATCCCAACATCGGGAGAAGTGCCAATGTAAGCGGTGGGAAGCAGCACCAACCTGTCTGGAAGACCAAGCTCCCTCCATGGTGCCCTAAGGGTTTGACTAAAACCCAGAAGAGGAGGATTCAGCGCCAGCGCTGCGATGACCTATATGACGGTGCAGAGCCCTCAGGAGATAAGCAATGGAGGCCAAAGCGCAAGGATAGGGAGCCATCGGCAGATGTAAACATGGTTGTCATGTTGCCGATGGAATTCATGGCGCCTGTTAGCGATGATGAAGAGGCTGCCGATATGGCACAATTGGTGCTGGATCCGATGGCGGCTATCTTTGAAAAGCCTGCTGAAGATGAGAGGCAGCACTTAAGGGCTCTGTTTGTTAAGGGCAAAGTGGATGGTCAGCCGATGACCAAGATGTTGGTGGATGGTGGCACGTCGATCAACATAATGCCCTATATCGTGTTCAGAAAGCTTGGCAAAGGTGACCAGGACTTAGTTGAGACCGATATGAAGCTCAGGACTTCGAAGGCAATGTGTCAACCGCCATGGGAGCCGTATGTGTTGACTTAACCATCGGCAGTAAGACCTTACCAAGAACGTTCTTTGTGATCAGCGGCAAAGGTACTTACAACTTGCTCCTCGGAAGGGATTGGATCCATGCCAATTGTTGTATCCCTTCTACTATGCATCAGAGCCTGGTACAGTGGATCGGAGACAAAATTGAGGTCGTCCGCGGTGAAGCCCCATCTACTGTTGCATCGGCAGAGTTAGAGACTTATGAGCAGACCAGGTGTATATCTGGCGAAGCCTGGGATAAAGAGTTCCTCAAAATTTCCGATTACCGCATCAAGCCGATCCAAGCAGTCGGTCCTGAGGGGGAGTCTTAATGGATCAGTTCGCCGATGATGGGAAATTGGGGTAGGGCTTTACGTCTGTCGATGATTTGCTCGAGATCGACATCGGCGATGGTAGTAAACCTAGGCCTACTTTTATTAGTGCTAAGTTAGATTCCCAATGTAAGCAACAGTTAACCGATTTATTAAAGGAGAATAAAGATTGTTTTGCTTGGGATTATACAGAGATGCCTTGTTTAGACCGATCGATAGTTGAACATCGATTACCCATCAAATCCGGTTTCCAACCACATCGGTAGCCGGCGCGCCGATGCAACCCTATTATTTTACCCGACATCAAGGCCGAGATTACAAAGTTAATCGAAGCTGGATTTATTCGGCAATGCCGATATGCCGATTGGATCTATAACGTGGTTCCTGTGTATAAAAAGAATGGAAAACTTCGTGTGTGCATTGATTTCAGGAACCTTAACAAGGCTACGCCGATGGATGGCTAACCAATGCCCGTTGCCGATCTGCTGATCGACGCTGCTGCTGGACATCAGATTATTAGCTTCATGGATGGTAATGCTGGGTATAATCAAATATTCATGGCTGAAGAAGACATATCCAAGACTGCTTTCTGATGTCCAAGACACGTTGGCTTGTTTGAGTGGGTGGTCATAACTTTTGGCTTGAAAAATGCCGGTGCTACTTATCAGAGGGCGATGAATTTTATCTTTCATAAATATATCAGCACAATAGTTGAAATCTACATTGATGATGTGGTAGTTAAGTCTGGAGACTTCAGAAAGCATCTTGCCGATTTGCGGAAGATATTGGAGTGTACCAGGGAGCATGGGTTAAAGATGAATCCTAACAAGTGTGCATTTGGCGTATCGGCAGGTCAGTTTCTGGGTTTCATGGTGCATCAGAGAGGCATTGAAATCGGCAGAAAGTCTATTGATGCAATTAACAAGGTGGTTGCTCCTACCAACAAGACTGAGTTGCAGTCTCTGATCGGCAAGATTAATTTCATTAGAAGATTTATATCCAATCTGTCTGGTAAGATTAAATCTTTTGGTCCTCTGTTAAAGTTGAAAGTCGATCAAGAGTTTACATGGAAAGAAGAGCAGCAGTCAGCCTTAGAGGAGATTAAGAAATACTTGGTGAATCCCCCAGTCTTGGTTCCACCTCAACACGGGAAGCCTTTCAAGTTATATTTGTCTACCGATGACGGTGTTATCAAATCAGCCTTAATTCAAGAGTTTGAAGGGAAGGAACGTGTAATATATTACTTGAGGAAAAGATTGGTGGATGCTGAAATCAGGTATTCGGCCATAGAAATATTGTGCTTATGTTTGTATTTCTCTTGCATTAAATTGAGACATTATTTGTTGTCGGCCGAATGCACTGTTGTCTGCAAAGATGATGTGGTCAAATATATGCTGTCAATGCCGATTTTGAGTGGACGAATCGGTAAGTGGATTTTGGCACTATCAGAATTTGACCTAAGGTATGAATCGGCTAAGGCTGTTAAGGGTCAGGTGATGGCCGATTTTGTTACTCAGCACTGCAATATGGTGAGCTTTGTTGAGATTGCTCCTTGGGCTTTATTCTTTGATGGGTCTACGTGCAAGGATGGAGCAGGTATTGGTATTCTCTTGATTTCACCCCGAGGACAGAGGTATGAGATTTCGTTGCCGATTGTTGCTACTTCGACAAACAATCAGGCTGAGTACCAAGCTTTGCTTAAGGGGTTAGAACTACTCAGAGAGGTGCGTGCCGATGCTGTTGAAGTCTTCGGTGATTCCATGTTGGTGATTAATCAACTGATCGGGACATATGAATGCCGAAGCGAGTTGTTAATTGCAGCCCATGAGCGGTGTTTGCGGTTGTTGAAAGAGTTCAAAGAATACCGCTTTGAGCACATTCCAAGGTTGCATAATGAAGAGGCCAATCGGCTAGCACATAATGCTTCGGGATATCAGCCGATTCAAGAAGTCACGACATCGGTAACAGTTGCCGATGATTGGAAAAAGGAGATTGCCGATTACTTGAGGGATCCATCCAGGAAAGTTGAAAGGCGTCTAAGGTTCCAAGCTACTAAGTATGTGCTTCTCGATAACGAGTTGTATTATCGGACGATTGATGGAGTCTTGCTTAGATGTCTCGGCAAAGAGGAGTCGAAAGAATTGATGGGTGAAATCCATGAAGGTGTATGTGGAGCGCATCAATCGATATTCAAGATGAAGTGGATGATTAGGCGGAATGGATATTATTGGCCGACAATCCTTGAAGATTGCTTCAATTATTTCAAAGGGTGCAAGGACTGTCAAAAGTTTGGTAATGTGCAAAGGGCACCTGCATCGGCAATGAATCCTATAATCAAGCCATGGCCGTTCAGAGGATGGGCTATTGATCTCATCGGCCAAATTTATCCGCCGTCGAATAAGGGGCACAAGTTCATACTTGTTGCTACCGATTACTTCACCAAATGGGTTGAGGCAATCCCCTTGAAGAAGGTGACATCGGCGAACATGGTGGATTTCGTTAAGGAGCACATCGTTTACCGATTTGGTATTCCTCAGACCATTACTACCGATCAAGGGACCATGTTCACATCGGGAGAGTTTGATGACTTTGCTGCTAGCATGGGTTTCAAGGTGTTAAATTCTTCTCCTTATTATGCTCAAGCTAATGGTCAAGATGAAGCGACTAATAAAGGAGTCATTAAGCTTATAAAGCGCAAGATTGAGGAAAACCCTAGAAGGTGGCACATGGTATTAAACGAAGCTTTGTGGTCATATCGGATGGCTTGTCATGGTGCAACTAAGGTCTCGCCGTATCAGTTGGTTTATGGGCATGATGTCGTCCTACCTTGGGAAATCAAAACTGGTTCTAGGCGATTATCTTTTCAGGATCAATTGACGACCGATGATTATGTTACTCTGATGAAAGATGAGTTAGAAGATTTGGCAGGTCATCGGTTGAGGGCATTGATTAGCATTGAAGAGAATAAGAAGAGGGTTGCCCGATGGTATGACAAGAAAGTAAAAGTGAAGGAATTTGCCGATGGCGATTTGGTTTGGAAGTTGATTTTACCGATTGGGACTAAGAGCTCTAAATTTGGAAAGTGGTCCCCTAATTGGGAGGGTCCTTATCGGATAAAACAGTCTGCTCCTGGTAATGCGTACATTTTGGAAACTCTCAAAGGAGTAGCGTTTTCTAGAGCGATCAACGGCAAATACTTAAAAAGGTATTATCCTAGCATATGGGTGGATGCATAGTGCTCAGTCGAATACCGATGAAAGAAAAATTATGAAAACATCGGTAGAAACAAACTGGCATTATATTACAAGTCGAGACTAAGTATCAGGTTACATCCTTGCCGATACAATAGAAATTACAGTAAGGAGTGGATAACTGATATCGCACGCAGGCGAATTTGCTCTATTTCGTCCATCTCCTTAGCGTCGGCATCGGCAGAACCCTCGACCGGCTTGATCTTTTTCTTCCACAGTATAGCTTGCCGCGCGTTCTGGTCCCTTTCTTGCAGCAGGACCTTGATGGAGTCGGACAGTTGGGCTTTCTGCTGGTTGGCTGCAGTCAGATCCCCCTCAACCTTCTGTAGCTCCGCCAGTAGCTCCTCCTTCTTTGCCGACAGTCGGGAGATTTCTTGATCAAGGTTGCCGATGGAGACTTTTGCTTGACCGATACCTTTGTGCTTCTCATCGGCAATGTGTTTGAATTTGAGCTTCTCTTCCTCGCTCTTAGCTTGAGCAGCCCTATCGGCAATGCGACGGGTAAGCTTCTGATACTGGATCTGTTTGATGTCGAGGAAGGTTGCCTGGAGAAGGACTTCTGCTACGTCGGCGGAAAGATGGCTTTGGATCTCTTTGAATGCAATCCTTGCTGCCGATGAATCCTGGATGAGTTGAGACGTGTCTTGTAGCAGCAAGGAGAGCAGTCCTTCAAGTTTGGACTTGTTTTCTGCCGATAAAGCTGGGACAGAGCTTTCCTCTTCCTCATCGTCGGGAACGTCGACTGCAAAGGAGAATAGACTGTCTGCTTGAATGCGGCTTTGGCGTTCATCTTCGTCCTGAGGGTTCAGGCTGTAGGAGAAGAGGCTGTCCGGAGAGTCCTGAGCCTGAAAACAGAGAAGTTAAAATATGCCGATTGTAAAATTATACCATGAGCTTTAAGGTAATCGACTTACCGTCTTAAAGCGGATCTCCTGCCTGGGGCTTGGCATACTGGATGGTCCAGCTTCATCCTGAACATCGATAGCAGATGCCGATGACTGGGCCCCTGTTGGAGAGGCAGCCGACGCCGCTGGTGCTGGTATAGTTGTTACCGGTGTCGCCTCCGATGTGGTGGCAGTTTCTTGTGGTGGCACTCTGTCATCGGGGACGTGGGTCAACGGTGTCGATGCTGACGTCGCTGCTGCTGCGGAAGGTTGGGTTGTTTCCTCGCCGGGTAGTCTGGCCAACTGTGCCAATGACGATGCCTCCGCTATCGTGGCGGGTGGAGTTATCTCTTGAGCCGGGACGTCGTCCATCGGTTGATCAGGTACACTCACCGATGGAGGCTCTGCCGATGACCCGCCGGTGGTTGGCGCAACTGAAACCGATGGAGGTTCTGCCGATGACCCGCCGGCAGGTGGTGCGACTGGAGCCAGAAGCAGTCTTGCTGGCGGCGCATCGGCAGCTGATGGCGCAGTTGGAGCCGATGGTGGAGGAGAAGCCAGCCTCAAGCGCCTCTTCTTCGTCGGTGCAGTAGCAGGGGAGCCAACCCGTTTTGACGAAGACCGGGGGGCATCGGCAACCGGGCTGGAAGGTGTTTGCCTATTGGAAGCAGATGCCGATGACCATAGTGCCTGAAAATACAAAGCAAGTTATACAAGATAAATGTTGCCGATAAAACAGTATGTAATCGGTACAGGTAAAAGCGAGTTTACTGCATAAACCCGTGTCAGGGCAACGGCAGCAGCCGATGTAGCCTGGGTTTTTGTGGGTGTCGGCGCAGGTACCTGTTGAGGCATGAAGGCATCCAGCGTCGGAGCTTTGGTGCCGATGATCGATATGGGGCCCATTATCCGAAGATTAAAGGGCCACCACTGTTACTCATTGTGGGAACCGGATCATCGGCCTGTCAGGCGCAAAAGAGTTAAGTGTTGATACCGATGACAAAAATAAAGTAATAGAAGTACATCAGATAGCAGACTTACTGCGTCATCGGGGATGACGTAATTGGCGTCAATCAAGTGTCGATAATAGTGTGAAGACTTGGCAAGTAGTTGGCACTTCCACTATTGCCACCAAGACTTGAACTCGTTGGTGATGAAGGAGGTTGGTGACCAGGAGGACAAGTCAAGGTCTGACAGATCGGCATCGGCAGGAAGGCTGATGACTTTATTCCAGTCCAGATTATTGGAGATTGTCTGCCTAGGTCTCACTACCTTAGAGTAGCAAAGTTTGATCGGCAGTTGGCCAAATGCCAGTTGTCTCGCTGCTGCTGATGGATAGTAGAACTCGTAGGATGGTGGGGCATTCTTCCCAGATCCGAAGATATTTACTGGGATAGCTCGGGGAGTAATGCTGGCCCTCATGATTGCTTGGTTCTCGGGCAGTCTCACATCGGTCAAGTTAAACAGCAGCGGAAACTGGTTGTGTTAATCAAGATATGGCCACCAGGTCCATTCTGAGGAAGGGAGTCCGTGTAGAACTTGTGGAAATAATAGCCAAAGTGCTCTACATCGGCATCGATACCTGGCAGCACTATGATAGCTTCTCCAAAGTTAAGCGGAGGGTGAGTTGCCGATTCATCATCATCGTATCGGTAATCTTCCGATATGTCCCTCGGGAATTGTTGGGCAAATAAATCAAACTGGAGGGCCTTGTGCATATGTGCGTTCAGCCATAGATTGACAAACCACCAGGGGCCTCCGAGATTGCCGATGGGCCCTCCTAGCAGTAGCTTATGGGACACTTGATGCAGCAATCGGTAAACTGATCCAAGAAGATACCTGCCTAAAGGGAGCCTCGTTCCATCGGCAAGTAATTCAGCCGCTGGGAGGTGCATTGTGGTCGGACCGATGGTTTTGCTGCAGAATATGAACTTTTCCATCCACATGTTTAAGAAGATGGCGTGCTCCCGTTGGGTTACCGATCCGGTTTTCTGGTTCTCTTTGATGTAGCCTGTCCAACCGCCGATATTCCGAGTGTTCACCTTGTACTCTGATTTTCTGTTGAAGAGGGTGAAGGTATCGGCAGAGGTGATGTCCAAGCTGGTCAGCATGCAGACATCGGCAAGGGTTGGGGTAGCTGGTCCATGCCTGAAAAGGAAAGCGTTCATGCTATCGGACCAGAAGTATGAGGCTGCCATCATGAAGTTTTCATTCTTCTCCATATCGGCAATCGAAAGCCTAACGCACTGTTCCAGGTTACGCTCCTGCCAGTACACTTGTTGTGATCTGACTATTCTCAGGTACCAGTTCTTCCATCCCTCAGTAGGCTTGGGCCATGAACGGAATGTGTCCTTCCAGAGTCCTAGATCAAAACGCTCAGATCTGAACGGTACCCGGTTGGTTTCTGCATTGATCATGAAGGTGGGGTCTGGATTGCCCATTGGGCCTAGGCAGCTGAGATTGGAACCGGCGAGTGGGATGACTACCTTGTTGTACAGCTCCTAGGGTTTGAAGAAGAAGGGATGAATCAGAAAAAGAATGGAAATAAATCCAAGTTTTTGCGGGGAAAAGAACCATGCAGAGAGGTTGGATTGAGTGGAGAATGAGTCTTACCTTCGGGATGTCGACTTGGATCGCCATTGGAAGTCGAAGGAATGATTGCAGTTCGTCCTTGATTACGGAGGAACACTGTTGCTCGAGCTTGTGTTCTTCAGCGCAGCTGGAGGTTGAAGACGAAGGCAGGAAGGTGAAAGTGAAAATGGGCTCGGGTAAAAAGGCAGTGTGGATCCCAGTAACTTTTATAATCCTGTTCAGGGGTATTTTGGGGTTCAGTTACACACTGTGCAGGAATGTGGAGAGGCCCGCGGTAGATACGCGCGGTGATCGAGGTGGTTTGCAACTGTTTGTACTACAATCGAGGGATTTTATTATTAAATTGCAGTTCCACACGCGGGGATCGAGGAAACCGTACATCTATCTCGGGGGTAACGGCTACAGCAACGGCTACAGTGGAGAGAATTTCGGCACGTAAGTTATACGCTCCGAAATTGGGGGGCATGTGTTGATACCGTTTTTCGACACGTGTCAAATGGGCCAAAGCTTGACTGGTCAGTGGCCGTTCTCCATCGGCATCGGGAGAATTTTTGAGCCGATGTTGCCGATGGGAGAGTGCTGCGGGAAGACCAAGTGCGTTGCCGATGGAAGCTGATGAGCTTTGCCAACAAATTGACTGGTGAAGTCTTACTGAAACTGATTGCCGATGAAAAGTCATTGCCGATGGCTTCCCGATTACCGATGGAGGATGGTTGCTGATTGCTGATAAGGGCTCGTTGCCGATTGCCGATGGGAGATGGTTGCCGATTGCCGATAAGGGCTCATTGCTGATTGCCGATAGAGGGTGGTTGCCGATTGCCGATCGGGAAAACGTTGCCGATGCCGATGGGCGTGACTTAGCACTTAGCGACAGCAAGGGATTACAAGTGGCCAAAGAAGGAAGGTGCGGAATGAAGGGGTCTGCCGACGGGAAGTTTCCATCGAGAAGAAGTATAAGGAAACTGGTGCTTTACCAGTATTATTATTATAGTAGTTTGAGTCCGACTCTTGCGTGAGTCGTTTATTTTCCTTTAAAATAGGTGTGTTTGTTTAGGAAATAAATATTGTTATCTGGCTCCTGCGCGAGTCAGTTTCCTTTAAAATAGGAGATTGTTTTAGGAAGGATATGTGTCGTGTCTTTGTACAACTCTTCATGCGGGAGTATAAATATGTGCCCGAGGGCTATAGAAATATACAATCCAATTCAAAAACAAACCAATTTTATCTTATTCTACCTTTTTATCGCAATTTACCCTTTTTTATGCATCAGTTATAGCTATCAACGAGTTCTTCAAGCTTTCGACGGGCTGCATCATCCTGATCTCCGTCAAATCCTTGCTAGTTCCGCGTGGGAGTACCTCTGAGCTTTGGCAATCCGGGCGCATCGCTGTTTGCCTCGTTCAGCTGTGCTCTAGTTATCCTTGATCAATCTGAGCCTTGATGTCCGGGCGCATCGCTGTCGTCTCGTTCAGTTTGTCCTAGTTATCATCCTTGTCGATTGATTGGTCAAATCGACTGGCACGCCTCCGGAATACCGAGCTTTGGGTAATAGCCCGAGGTGTTCACAGATCTGATGCTTTTTGTGTCAACAACCTGTTTAATGTCTATCAGTACGGATTGTACTGGTGCCACATTCCCACCAATGCCATATTTGTTGAAGTGGATGCATTTCAAGGTATAGAGAAAGACCTAACTCTGGCAGTGGGCTTCCTATGCAATATTTATTAATTAAAAAGTAGTATAAATAATTGTATAATTATCATGTTTCATTCATTCCATCCATCTATCCATTTCCCATCCCAGCACACCTCACACATCTCACCACACCTCACCACACCTCGGGCCTACCTCAGCGGCACACTACTCCATCAGAGCACACTGTCGGATCATATATCAACCAGAGGGAGAAGAGAAGACACCACTCTCTAGCGGGTGAAGCAGGTCACAGAAACTGGTCCACAGCCGACGAATTGGCTATGTATCGATCGATCAAACCGTAAACACTCTACAGCGTGTTTTACATACCACGGGTTCTTACCTTCATCGATAACCGTCGTTATCTTGGCGAGACTCCGGATGCTTGCTAGCCTAGGTCAATGCCACCCTACCAATCAGCCCTGAGCGAACTCCACGTACCGCACGGGGGCGCTGAGACTGTGAGGCCTGGTAACCGGGCCCGGGGGTTACCATCTGTCTCGAGAGGGTGTGGGACGCACTCCCGTACCTCTCTACACTAACCCGCTTACTTCCAAGTAGTAGTGGCACCGCCCTACCAAGTAGTCCAGCCGTCTTCTACCCATTTCAAAGCAAGTGGCATGTAATGTCTCTATGATTCTGAGTACCAGAAAGTCCCTAATTGGCCAAGCAAGACATCTTCATCATTCCCCATGCCATCACAACATTCCACTGTTTCGAGGTTCAACCTCGTAACCTCCTTTCCGGTCCATTTACCCGCCACAGGTACAATCAAGGGATTGCTCAGGTAGCTCTCCCGGCAAAACTTGCCCAAGGCTCGTTGTCATTCCCACTTGGCCGAGAAAACCCTCACCACACGCACCCAAGACACACACAACACTCTCCCCTCTTTCCGGCACCACGTGCCTCATCATCATCATCATCTCATCAATATGTGAGAGTAGTAGTAGTAATAATCTTATATATAGAGCAAGCAAGTGTGCGTCTATCTTATTGCGAGGTAGTAGGGTAAAGATTTCGTCAAGGTAAAGGCTTGAGCAAATAAACTACCATGCAACCTATGCATTTCTTAATCATTCATTATTAGAAATGTAACATGTGAGCATGCGTAATAGGTTCTATGAGTTGGGTGGGAAGGACACATGTTTATGTTAGATCCAAGATCTTCCACATTTGGTTGCAGCTCATGCCTTCTGCCTCCAACGGATCTTCGGTCCGATCAGCATCGCCCGCGATGCAACTACCTCGGCAAAGCGATAAACAAGGCAGAGAACAATCAATCCTTGACCAAGATCCAAATTAAAAGGGCAGCGACACCAGAAGAACAGCTAACCACATGAGACTTCAAAAGATTTAGCCCTCGCGGTGGTTGTCCGCTTTCCACGGCTCAAAAGGAAAACAGGAGTGGTTGTCTGCTAAGTATAAGTTCGGGTCACGACCTCGTAGCCACACTTCCCGGGTCAATCGTGTCGACATGTATGGCATCAAGAGAAAAGGGCATGGACCCTAGCTTAACTTAGATATACACCACAGCTTGTGGTCTTTAGATCCAAGTGTCATGGGATTAGACAGGAACCGAAGGACTGCAACCGGAAGAAAAGACGAGCTCAACAGGATTCGACTCCTGTAGCTTTATACTCCACAAGTAACAACTAAGTACGAGTAAGAAGAATGAACAACACGCAAGATGCAAGAGTTGTGATTTGGTCCCACAATACATCGACTTACATGCCATAGAGATTGGCACAAGTAAATGATGATGGGACTGAAGAAATAGGAAACATGTTGGCTAGGCTGTCCATATCATGTTCTCAGTAGGCACAATTTTATAACGGTCGATCGGGTCAACTCGCATGGATTTGAGAACATGATACAGACCATAGCTTTACCATCTCGAAAGAATAGTTTGATCTTTGATCCAATCATCATGGTCAAGGACGGAATCGAACAGAGCGGTCTATAATAATGGAAGAGTAAATCCGATCACTCTCTCGATCCATACGCCATCATTCTCGACGTGAACTGATGAGCGAAACAAGAGGGCCAAAAGTACTAGTGGTCTACTTCTTCCAATCCGCACGCCATGGAAAAAGACACGGCATTGGAGGAGAGTGACACACAAGAGAACGCACAACACTCAATCCACGTGTAGGGTACCACAACCGATGTGCACTAAATGCACTCAGACACTCATAGGGCCTTAGCGCTGCGACAAGATGTGTCACGGTCCAACATGGGTACAAGCATACAAGGCTTGAGCATGAAAGAACCAATTAAGAATGATAAGAATATGATCCACCTTCCTTTGATCAACTCACCATAGCATCCGACGGCAATCAAAGAGAAGGACGAAACACCAATGGAAAAATAAACCACCGACAGGGCTCGGGTTCCTTAGCACTTCGATCCTCATGTCATGGTAATGGACACAAATCGAAGAATATGGAACAAAAGGGCTCACTCCACGTCTTACTGGATCGACGGGGATCGACAGGGGACAGTCTCCGTAACCTCTCGACCAACATGCCATGTTTACGGACAAGGACCGAAGGATCACAGGGACATGGCTCACGGTTTCTTAGTCCATACCGACTCGTAGGGCACCACAACCTCTGGGCAATGGTAACAGCACATGACAATCCCTCAGGTTCACGGCAGTGCGGTTGTCACCGCAAGAACCGAAGAATTGCTATGGTCATTGTGGCACGGGAATACAAGGCGGGCAGGACTGTGAGTCACAAAGGAGATAGAGCCCGATGGTCATGGCAAGACAGCTCGCTGGGCAACAACACAAGAGAGAAGGGATCACGCTCAGCATTACGGCCACGGCGGGACGAACCCACAACCGAACAACCAAACGGATCGCTCTCTACCGGCTCGAAGGCTCGGTCCATAGGCAACACAAACAAAGATCCAATACGCAAAACCACACACGGGGGAGGGTCCAACAATACCAGGGCTAGAGTGGCACAATTCCATAGTGACTGAGATAAATAGACCAGCTCGAAGGCACAGCACAGACATAGATATATATATCAAGTGTGTGGATGCACAGATGAATATGAAAGCGATAAAAAGGCTTTTGCCGACACGATGGTGTCGCCGGGTTTCACGGACTCGACCTGGATAGGTGGAACGACAACGGGTTGGGTGGTTGCAAGGATCCAACGGGGCATGCGGGACGGCAAGGACACTCCTCCCTGCAACAGAAAAGACAACGACACGATGGTCGGACAGAACGACAGCACGTCTCTGAGAACGGCAGAAGGACGTCAAACCTCTGGCAAAAGACGCAGCAGGTTCACGGCTCCCCAGTGATGATGAAGAACATGGCACGAAGGTTGGTCTTAGACATGTGCATCAGCACGACAGCAAGATGACAAGGGTGGGTCTTCGGCTGGGTTCATGGTGGCTCACCAGGTGGACGAAGGCGCAGCTGCGGTGCGACGAAGGCGGCTTGGGCCAGACTGCTCGTGGTCGTGGTGCTGCAGCCTGCAAGGGTTCAGGGTCGCGGCCGTTGGGGGTTCGGTGGTTGTGGCCGTGGACGACGGTGAGCGTGGGGTCAACGTCGTGGTGGAGCATCGTCGAGGTCGGCGTGGATGCGGCTGACTGCGTCGGGGATGGTTCGGCGCCGTGGGCGCAGAGGCGAGGCGAAGGTGGCGGGGTTCTGGCGCGATGTCGCGGCTGCTTGGAGGAGACGGGCTCCATGGATACATCGGGGTGCTGCTGCCACTCCATGGCGACGTCGTGGTCGGGTGTGCTTGGCGGAGACAACGCCGCGGACAGAGCACGGCGCGGCGTCGCGGACGGAGCACGGCGCGACATCGTGGACGGGGCTCGATCGGTGCGGCTGCAGAGGGCGGTGGCTGGGGGAGGAAGAGCAGAGCGCACGGTGGCTGTTTGGAGAAGAAGCAGAGGAGGGAGGAGGGAGGAGAGGAGCATGGCGGCGGCGCGTCGGTGGGAGGAACAGGGACGAGTGCCGTCCGCAGCTTTTATACCCGAGGGTGACTAGGGTTCGGGGCGTGGACGGCCGAATCCTCAGCGTGCGCGCATCGCACTGACGCCGAGACCGGAGCGCGGAGGCCGAGGGAAGGACGCGGGTGGCAAGCGTGCGGTGCGTGCGTGGGGCTCGCGCGGGCGAGCGCTCCTCCTGGCGGCGGTGGTGGCTGTCTTGGGAAAGGGGCTCCCAACTCTAGGGTTTGGTGGGGGAGGCTCGGCCGATGGGCCTGGTGGGCCGGCAGGGGCTTTGCGCATTGGGTCGGCGGGACCTGAGGCTTGGTTCGGGCCAGCGGGGGAAAGGGCTGGACTGAGCAGGCCGGGTTGCAAGGGAAGGAAGGAGGAGATGGGCCAAAAGAAGAAAGGGAAGGGGTTGGGGTTTTCCAATATATGACTCGAATTCAACATGTATTTGCATGGAATTTTAGAAGGAACTCCAAAAAGGAGGTGAGATAAATCCAAAAGAACTTTGGTAGGGATCCGAAAAGGGATTTCGATAGACAAAGAATGATATGGGTTCATAGATATCCGATAGGGGATTTGCCATGGATTTATGCACTCCAAAACGAAACACAACACGAGACCCGAAACCAACATGAAAACAGGAGCACACGCCTACAAACAATTCTATATGTATGCAACATTTGCCGGTAGCTTTGTTAGGTTAGCATGGTTAGACCTAATGACTACATGCTCCACACATTACATGAAAAGGTTTTGAAAGTTGGGATTTTTGGTTGTTAGAAAAACCCGGGTTGTTACAACAAGTGTAACTAAGGCCCCTTGCACCTATATGACCATAATTCACATTTTATTTATGCATGAGTCCATTTAATTTGATAAACCCTAGGCTTCATATACTAGAACTTTGATCCTTATACCTTGTTTACCCATGAGATTTAGTTGCATTATGGCTAGATGTGCTATGCTTACAATGACAAATGCTTAAACTTGACTAACGAACTTATGGAACAAATGTAAAATGAGGCTTTTTAGCAACACGATAAAGGGGGCTAAAGCACGAGTTTTGTTGCTTTAGTAGCTCTCCATAAGACTCCCCTGAAGCGGCCAGGAAGGCCGTACTACCCCGAGTGTTATATGGCTCTGACTTTAATTCAGTACCTAGTATATTTCTAGCTTGTTAGAGGTTACAATTTATTGGCTCATGAGGGGAGGGTCGAGAGATGTATGGCGCTTTTCCTGTCATGGAGGCGTACATAGTGCTGCGACCACATGTGATGCCACTTGAAGGAGAATACCCATGCATACTTGACATTAGCCTTGCAGCCCTAACTTGTTAGAGCATACTAGCGAAAGGTTATGTAGTGAAACCCTGCCATGCCTCCTAGGTAGAGGCGGTGTGGACTTTATAAACCCCGGCAAATGGGAATCACGGCTTGGGGGTAAAGATGTACAACCTCTACAGAGTGTAAACCTATCATGATAGCCGTGCTCACGGATACGAGCGACCTGGATCTTTCTTGATAACAGTTACTTGGGCTACATGGATGGTTGAGAATGATTCTAATATTGCTTAATAACTTAATCACTTGGGTTGGGTTTTCTCACTAAAGTAGTATACTTGTTTAATAAAACTTGACCAACTAAAATTGCTAACCGTAGTCAAATAGAGTCAAGCCTTTTGAGCCTTTTAGTACCCTGGTTACTCTTGCTAAGTTGTGGTATGCTTACACTTGTTTTATACAATGAAAATCCCGGATGGGTACCAGATGGTGGCTTTGAGGATTTTCCAGAGGATGTCCAGGACTTCTAGATGATGTCTCCCAGTCAATGTCCCTGTGGCTAGTTTTCTTTATGTTTATGATGAACTCTATGATATTGATGCAATAATGTGTTGAATATCGATGTAATAAAGTACTTTACTTTCATATTCTACAATTTGTGAGTATATGTGTGTTTGGACATCCTGGGCACACATGTATGATGTACTTGGTTTTGCTTTGCAAAACTGGGTGCTATAGATACAAGAGCTATACCAGACTTTCCAAAAGACAACTCTGGAAATCCCAAGCGCAGCTTGACTCAACTCTAACTCCCACTCTAGACTAAACTACTAGAACAATCCAAGGAATAGAGCTTGTAGGCTTCTTCACCATGTGTAGAGAGGGGGTATGAGCCTCGATTTATAGTGGAAGGTGGAGTAGGGGCTACTCCAGCGCCACGTCAGGGATCCAGGGGGCTTCAATCCTCCAACCTTGGATCCAACCGCCTTAGAACCACCTTTGGATGGATGGAGGTGATCTTCAACATGTGCCAATAGGTATGGCGGTTGGCAGAACCCAAACCGACCGAGGGGGTGGTAGGCCGACCACCCCTATGGAAGGTGGGCCCTCCTTTGGCCTTCTAGAGATAGCCCCACTGGTCAGGGATCAAGTGGGAGGCCTTGTGGGCCTAGGTTATGGTCGGCCGACCCCCCCTTGGGGGTTCTAGCCCACCTCAGTCGTCCTGGTGCTGGTCCCACTTGTCATTGATGTTGATTGTTGGTTCTGAGGTGATTATCATGTTTATCTCCTTGGTGTGGGCCCATGGATCCATGTGCTTTGCTTGTGAGCCGTTGAGAGAAAGCATATAGTGATCCAAGGGTTGGAATTCACTCTAAAGTGATTCTCTTGGATCATGGCCGAGAGGGGAGAGCTGGTGGGCCCATAGGGTGGTCGGCCCACCCCTATGTGGGTCCCACTGGCTCTCCTTTGGTCCATTTCTTGATTCCTGCATTCAAACACTCCATGGACATGTGGAACTGGTTATTTGATAAATTATGCTCATGATGTGTTTGTTTATCCTTGATCCTGAGGTTAGTGGCAACATTTTGGTTATGTAAAAGTGCATCATTTTTAGTGCCAACAAGATCCCCCAAGCTTAACATTTTCTCGTCCCGAGCAAACAATCAAACTTAGCTCGATGGATCAGGAGTTGCTACTATGCTTCATATTTCAAGAGTACTTAATCTACAACAATCATACTTCTCTTTTGAATGGAAAAATTAGCAATAAAGACTCACCCATATTACCTTAGACCTTCATGGGGCTTATAGCTTTATCCTTTGTCTTGAGAGGTTGAGAGATAGAACAACTTGACTCAAGCACTAGTTTTCTTATTCTTTCATAAGTTTCATATTAGATGTTTTGCAAGATTTTATAAAAGAAAACTTAGTGTTCCTCAAATGGTACTCTCGAGTTGCTCATAAGGTGTATGATTCCTCACCAAGGCATATAACAGAGTTTGCCTTCTTTCATCCTATCTCTAAAGGCTTATGTGGAGCTATAGATAGGGATCAAAGCTGCAGCAAACTTACCTTGCATATATTGTAAAGTCAAATTCCGCATCCAAGGAGAGAAATGTCATACTCTTTGTTGGGCATATTATCTCGACATATCCCTAGGGATCTATATGGGCCGCTCCATCGAGGTGGCCCGGCCCACAAGACGTAGACGTGCAGCACACGACGTGCACCGCATGAATAGTACCCTATTAGCTACTTTACTTGTAACTCTGTCCCTTCAGCATATATAAGGAGGGACAAGGGACCCCCCAAAAACACGATCAACTACACATCTTGTAATCTATCTCTCAGATCAATACAGCTACCAGAACATAGGACGTAGGGTATTACGGAGATTTGCCGACCCGAACCTGTCTAAATCGCCGTGTCTATGCTCTCTGTGTTACGCTTGACCGTTGTCGCCACGCCTCCGCCTCCAATCTACTACCGTAGGGTACACCCTAGGTAGACTGGGACGTATATTTCGTCGACAGTTGGCGCGCCAGGTAGGGGGTGTGTGCAACGACGTCATGGATCGTCAAGCGATCATCTTCCCCATCGACGGCCGACCACGTTGGCGGCCCTCGCCGACCACGCCGCCGCCGATCACGTTGGTGGCCCTCGCCGTTCTTTGCCACCGACGCCATAGGCGGCCCTCGCCGACCACGCCGTCGTCGATCCCATTGGTGGCCCTCGTCGTTCTTCGCCGTCGACGTTCTTCGCCGCCGACGCCACTAGCGGCCCTCACCGTTCTCCGCCGCCGACCACGTTGGTGGCCCTCGTCGTTCTTCGCCGCCGACGCTGTTGGCGGCCCTCACCGTTCTCCGTCGCCAACCACGTTGGTGGCCCTCGCCATTCTTCGCCACCGACACCGTAGGCGGCCCTCGCCGACCATGCCGTCGCCAATCCCGTTGGTGGCCCTCGTCGTTCTTGGCCGTCGATGTTCTTCGCCGCCGACGCCATTCGCGGCCCTCGCCGTTCTCCGCCACCGACCACGTTGGTGGCCCTCGTCGTTCTTCGCCGTCGACGTTCTTCACCGCCGACGTCATTGGCGGTCCTCGCCGTTCTCTGCTGCCCATGCCGTTGGCGGCCCTCGCCGACCACGCCGCCGCCGATCCCATTGGTGGCCCTCGTCGTTCTTCGCCATCGACCACGTGATGGCCCTCGCCGGCCACGCTGCTGCCAATCCCGTTGGTGGCCCTCGTCGTTCTTCGCCGTCGATGCCGTTGGCGGCCCTCGTCGTCCTTCACCGCCGACCACGTTGGTGTAGGGTTATGAGGTTGCTACGCTAGCCAAAAAACAAAATTTTCTACCCCATAAACCAGGAACTAGTGCTAGTTATAGATCACGGGGTTACCACTAGACGCGCGGGTGCAGCGGAAGCGACTTGATGTAGTCGTGCGCGTCGTAGCAGTGTCGTGCAGTTGCGAGGTCGTCCGTCTCAACGTCTCCTTCTCGTGGTTCGTCCTTGTGCTCCAGATGCAGCACCTCCGAGGAATCCCACACGTGCAGGGAAGAAGCGTCACCCCTCTGGACTGCTAGGTCCGCGAGGAGTACTAGGCGTGAGTGTGGGTAGGGCGACGGCGGCTGCCAAAGGACTTGAGTATCTCGCCCTGCGCCCACCCCTTGCTTATATAGGCGTCCTAATGATCTCCCATGTTGGAGTCCCATTAGCAACCCTAAACTTAGTCTAATTCGGGTCCAACCTGAATTAGGCTTCCAACCCCTTAAGCGTGCGACCCTATGGGCTTATGCACACATAGACATGACCCAAGTACTCTTACTCGACCAATAGTTGATAGTGGCCTCTAGCAAGGCGTGCCAACTCCTATGCATACGCTATGATCATATCAGACGAACCACCACAATACAATATACATGTTATTCCTTTGCCTCATAATATTTGGTTCAACTCGTGGGTTAACACTTAACCCAAGCACGGCCATGCATTTCATGATCTAATCATTTGAGTGATCCAGTGATATCTCTCTCATATGGAGAGTGGCAAATTCCATCTTGATTGACTATGTCTCACAGCATGTTTCCTGACAAACCCGAAAGCTACCTTTATAACTACCCAGTCACGGAGTAGCGTTTGGTTGTCCTAGGGTAGGTCGTTTCACATCTTGAGTACATATGACAATCTCAGGTCTAAGGACATAACGTACACGATGTGTGTAGAGAAAATCTCATGTCGGGTCTCTCCAACACCATGTCCTACATGTGCCCACATTATTAGTTTGACATCTCATGTCCATGACTTGTGAAACATAGTCATCAACTAATAATGTGCTGATCTAATATTCATGTGCATTCTTGCACGAACTCCGATCAGGGACAACTTTTATAATAACCATACAAGTAAAAGAGTTTCACAGGAAATTCACATAATTGCTAATTGATACAAGTTGTCTTTAATGGATATTCATAACATGTTATGGATACAAGGAATACATCATCTCTATGATTACCTCTAGGGCATATTCCCAACAGTCTCCCACTTGCACTAGAGCTAATCTCAAAGATATCTAATACCCATAGCTTTCACGTGCACCTCATGCTTGGGCTATGGAATAGCCTTTGTCAAAGGATCTGCAACATTCAAATCCGTATGTATTTTTCACATCTTGATCTCATCTCGACCGACGAACTCTTGAATGAGATGAAACTTCCACAGTACATGTTTGTTCTTTTGGTGATTCCTAGGCTCCTTAGCCTGCGCTATCGCCCCATTGTTATCACAATACAGATTCAATAGGCGAGATGCATTTGGAACCATGCCAAGCTCGATGAGAAACCTCCTCATCCAAACACCTTCCTTTGCAGCGGCATTTATTGTCAACACCACCAATGTACTCGGCTTCTGTTGTAGAATCGGTTACCTTCCCCTGCTTGGAACTCTTCCAGCTTACAACACCACCATTTATTGTCAACATAAAACCTGATTGAGATTCTGAATCATCCACGTTAGTTTGGAAGCTGGCATCGGTGTAACCATTTACAACGAGCTCCTCCTCACCTCCATAGATTAGGAACACATGTTTAGTCCTTCTCAAGTACTTAAGGATGTTTTTAACAAGCGTCCAGTGACTCTCACCTGGATTAGCTTGGTACCTGCTCGCAACACTTAGAGCATATGAGACATCTGGGCGAGTACATATCATGGTGTACATAATGGAACCAACGGCCGAAGCATATGGAACCTTACTCATGCACTTCTGCTCATCAGCTGTCGTAGGACACTGTTTCTCGCTAAAACGCATACCTTGTGACATAGGCAAGAACCCTCTCTTGGATTGTTCCATGTTGAACCATTTCAACACCTTTTCAATGTATGTATCTTGGCTTAATCCTATAAGCCTCTTTGATCTATCTCTATAGATCTTAATGCCCAAAATGTATGTTGTTTCTCCTAAATCCTTCATAGAAAAACTATTATTCAGTGAAGTCTTTAAGGATTGCTGTTGACACAAAAAGCGTCAGAATCTGCGAACACCTCGGGCTTATACCCGAATTCGATATCCGAGGGCGTGCCAGTCGATTTGACCAGTTAATCGACAAGGACGTGTTGACACAAAAAGCGTCAGGATCTGCGAACACCTCGGGCTATTACCCAAAGCTCGGTATCCGGAGGCGTGCCAGTCGATTTGACCAGTTAATCGACAAGGACGATAACTAGAGCAAGATCCAATCCAGACAACGGCGATGCGCCCGGATGCTGGGATTGAGGCTTGATCAGGATAACTAGATCAGAGCTGAACGAGGCAACAACGATGCGCCCGGATGCCAAGGCTCAGAGGTACTCCCACGCGGAACTTGCAAGGATTTGACGGAGATCAGGGTGATACAGCCCGTCGAAGCTTGAAGAACTCGTTGAAAAACTATAACTAATGCAAAAAGGGTAAATTGCGATAAAAAGTAGAATAAGAGTAAAATTGGTTTGTTTGATATTGGATTTATTTATTCTCTTTCCGTAGCCCTCGAGCACGTATTTATACTCCCGCATGGAGAGTTGTACAAAGACACGACACGTATCCTTTCTAAAACAAACTCCTAATTTTAAGGAAACTGACTCGCGCAGGAGCCGGATAACAATACTTATTTTCCTAAACAAACATGCCTATTTTAAAGGAAAATAAACGACTCATGCAAGAGTCGGACTCAAATTACTATAATAATAATACTGATACAAAACACCAGTTTCCTTATACTTCTCTTCGATGGAAACTTTCCATTGGAAGATCCCTTCAATCCGCGCCTTCCTTCTTTGACCACCGGTAGCCTTCTACTGACATCAAACGCTAAGTTATGATGTACTCATCGGCATCCCATGCCTATCGGCATCGCCAATATTTCCTGATCGGCCACTTGTACTGGTAATTGTCTCCAATGTCCCATCAGCAATCGGCAACTACTCTCATCAGTAATCGGCAATCCCCCCTCATCGGCAATCGACAATGTCTCTTCATCGGCAATCGGCAATATCTCCTCATCGGCAATCGGTAACAGCAACTTTACAGCCCAGGCGACCTAACTTCACCAATTAACCTTATCGACAAGGAGCATCCAGCCTCCATCGGCAACACACTTAGCCTTCCCGTAGCATATTCCCATCGGCAATGCTGGCTCACGATTTCCCGATGCCGATGGAGAACGACCGCTGACCAGTCAAACCTTAGCTCATTTGACACGTGCTGAAAAACGGTGTCAACAGGACGATAAACAGAATAAGATCTGAACGAGACAACGGCGATACGCCCGGATGTCAAGACTCGGACTTGATCAGGATAACTAGAGCAGAGCTGAACGAGACAACAGCGATGCGCCCGGATGTCAAAGCTCAGATTACTCCCCAGCGGAACTTGCAAGGGTTGACGGAGATCGAAGAGATGCAGCCCGTCGAAGCTTGAAGAACTCGTCGATAGACTAATACTAATGCGATAAAAGGGTAAATTGCTGGAAAGGTAAATAAGATAAAAATAATAGATGTATTTGATATGCTGGGATATGATCGTTTACAGCACCCTTGGGTACCTATTTATACTCCGGCAGAGGGAGTTGTAGATAGATACGACTCGTACCTTTCCTAAATAAAACAAACTCCTATTTTAAAGGAAATAACTGACTCGCGCAGGAGCCGGACTCAAACAATAATATTTTCCTAAACAAACTCTTCTATTTTAAAGGAAATAAACGACTCGTGCAAGAGTCGGATTCAAACTTCTATAATAATACTGGTATAAGATCACCAGTTTCCTTATGTCTTTTCCCCGATGAAACTTTCCATCGACACATCCTTCCGATCCGCAATTTCCTTTTAGCACCATCGGTAATTGTATGCTCACGTTAGCCATGTCATCCTTCATCGGTAACATCTGCTGACTTCTTCCAATTTGCAACCTTCTTCTATTGCCATCGGCAGTCTTCTGCTGACGCCAGCCACCTCATCCTGGTTCCATCGGCATCATCATTCATCGGCAGCTTTCCGTCCTCATCGGCAACAGGCTTTGGCTCTCATCGGCAATGTTTCCTGCTTCATTGGCAACACTTTCTTGTCGGCAACATTCCTGTTTCTATCGGCATCATCCCCTTGCCTTCATCAACAGTGTCTTCCTACCTCAATCGGCAACAAATCCCTGTCTGCATCAGCAACACTCTTGCTTTTATCGACAATCTGACCGGTAATGTCCCAATGCCGATAAGGAACGACAACTAACCTTTTGCCGATCAGCACAATCCTTATATCATATTGACACGTGCCAAAAACGGTTTCAACACATGCCCCCCAATTTCGGAGTATAAGATATCTTATGCGCCGAAATTTCTTCTACCGCATCTCTAGAATCATCGGCTATGCTGCTCCCAGTGCACAAACTCTTCACGCTCAGCCTGCCGATACCCCCCAAGTGTAACAGTTGAAATGCTAGGGCTCACCAAGTGCTCCTCGCAGACCAAAATGCCCAAGGCCATCGACTCCAGTTACACCATCGGCAATATATTGACATCTGCCGATGGATCCCCATCTTTGCGCTTTGTCCTTCATAGCTTGTCTGAAGATTTCCCTCTGGAAGGATTTTCATCATGACACAAATCTTCTTGGCGTTCGCGCTGGATCCTTCTTTTCTGAGTCTTCGTCAGACCCTTAGGACACCATTGAGGAAGCTTGGTCTTCCAAATAGGCTGATACTGCTTCTCACTGCTTGCATCTGCACTACCCCTTATGTTTGGATCCCTGGAAAAAATTTCTTCATCGGGCACCCTTGCATCAGCCATCTCCTCAAGCTCTTCTTGACAAATACGCTTGCCAAGCCTATCGTGTATGCTAAGCTTGCCCCCAGCCGATCATGTGCTGATTCTTTTTCTCTGATCGGCTTGCCATAGCTTGATGTCCGATCGTCAAAACAAGGTTTCTTTTCTGACTGATCGGCAGGGTAGCACCCATTGCATTCAGGAAAATTATCGGCAGTGGGTAGCTTGATGCCTTCTTCCCAACAGTGAACAAAGAAGGGGCATCTCCAATCTTTATGTCGATGCCACCCCTGGCGTTTTTCCTCTTCTTGCCGCCGATATTGCTCCTGCGATCGCCGATAATCTTGTTGTGACCGCCTGTGCGTGATTACGACGCCATACGGCGTATGCCTATGTCTCCTGGCGCTGCTTCTTTCATCGACAAACTTTCTCCCTGTTACTTCATGCACAACTATTTGATGCTCAGGGTCTACCGATGCATTTTTCTTGGCAGCTTCCGATGTTAGCACCTTAGTTTTTTCACTGGTCTCCACCATATTATTGGGAAACGGGTGCTGAT
This sequence comes from Microstegium vimineum, assembly GCA_022036555.1. Lineage (NCBI taxonomy): Eukaryota > Viridiplantae > Streptophyta > Magnoliopsida > Poales > Poaceae > Microstegium > Microstegium vimineum. Next base: position 16,521,809 of record CM039128.1, on the reverse strand, counting down.
TGATCTACATCGGCTTATGGGATTTGTAATTTTCAAACTTAATCCACCCAGACTCAATTCCTGACTGCAACTGTTGCCTAAAGACTTTGCAGTCATTGGTATTGTGCGAAGTTGCATTGTGCCACTTGCAATAACTGATTTTCTTGAGCTCTTTGGCCGATGGAATTACCTGGTTAGGTGCTAGCTTAATCTTCCCTTCTTGAAGCAATAGGTCAAACATCCTATCGGCCTTGGTGATATCCAAAGTGCATCTCTTAGCTTCTTTCTGATCAAACGGACAAGATATCGCCTTTTTGTTTTCTACCGATTCAACTAAACCAATACTTGCTTTTTCATCCGAATCTGTCTTCTTAGTTAAAGACACCTCCTCATCCCAATTTTCTCTAGGCTCGAAAACTTGGGTGCCTTGATCGGCAACCCTTTGCATAAGATGGCTCAAGTTTTCAAACTCTTGAGATGCGTACTTATCCCTGATGTGCGGTAGCAACCCCTGGAAAGCCAAATCCGCCAATTGCCAATCATCAAGTACCAAGCTATAACACTTGTTCTTCACGCCTCGCAGTCTTTGGACGAAGCTTTCTACCGATTCATCATCACACTGCTTCAGCTTGACTAAATCGGTAAGCTTCTTCTCATGTGTGCCAGCAAAGAAGTACTTGTGAAACTGTTTTTCTAGATCGGCCCAAGTGATCACAGAATTTGGAGATAGTGAAACAAACCACGTAAATGCCAATCCAGATAACGATGACGAGAACAATCTTACCCTCAGTTCATCCTTGCTGGCTGCCTCCCCACACTGGATAATGAAGCGGTTGATGTGCTCCATCGTTGACGTGTCATCTTGGCCAGAGAACTTGTTAAAATCCGGCACCTTGTACCGATTTGGAAGAGGGATTAAATCATATTCCGGAGGGTATGGCGTTCGATAAGAGTATGTGTTAACCTTGGGTTTAATGCTGAATTGTTCTTTTGCCACTTCGGCAATCTTATCGGCCCAACACGCATCCTGCTCTTGCCGACTCATTGGTTGAACGTCGATTGGCGGAGCCAGCTGATGCGTCCCTTCGGGTCTTGGTGGCAAACGCTTGAAGTAATTGGTGCATGCGCAGTACCAGTCATCTGAATATTATGCGTTGGCTGATTGGCCGATGGGTAGCTTTGCATACTCACTGGATTATACTGTGGCATTACATTTATCGGTTGCTGTACCGATGTTTCATTGTGTACACTCACTTGCGAGTACTGCGGCGAAGTAGTACTTATTGGATGATGTACCGATATTTCATTGTGAAGACTCGCTGGTGGATGATACTGCGGAGCTCTTGCCACATGGTATCCAGATTGCACAACTTGCTGCTGAATCGGTAATTGACCAATCCAACTTACATTAGATGTCATCGGCATATGACTTGCCGATGGCTGATAACCAGCTGACGCTTGTAGCCCTTGTACCCTTGGATGATCGCCTTGACTTGCGGATACCACAGCTTGAGTAGCCATTGCCGATACAGGCTGATTGACAATCGACATGCCTTGTTGCATCGGCCAAGAATTTGCCGATAGCTGATAACTAGCTGATGCTTGTCGTTCTGGTGGTGTCGGGTAATTAACAGAATAACTACCTTGGTTAGAAGGTATTCTAGTTTGAAGAACCATTGCCGCCACGGGTTGACTTGCAGCTGCTGGGCCTTGTTGTATCGGCAAGTGATTTGCCGATGGTTGGGCGTAAGGCACTTTGGGTATTGCCATTTGAAGATTCCCTATTGGCAACTGCACCATTGGAGAAGATGTAGCATAATGCATCACTGGAACCATCGGCTGTACAAGTGTTGCCGATGCCATGGGAATCTTCCATCCTGCATGGTTACCTTGGACCAATCTGGAATCAGCAGATGGACTTGGAAACATACCGTATCCCCACCAGTTGGCAGAAGTTGGCTGACTCTGGGTCACAGGTCCAGACATTGTTGAGGCCACCAGATTTGTATTCACTTGAGTGATGCTTGCTGGGCTCGATCTTGGTGGCATGACCTCGGTTCATAATCGGTGAAGACACCCTTGGAACCGCCGATGTGATCGTAACAGATGTCGATCCGAGTTGACGATACTCCGGACCAACATAATATGCTGTCTGTCCTCCTTGAAAGTTTGCTTAATAGCATTGCATACAGTAGCGGACAACACATTGGATTGGCTAATTAATACATTATTTAATGCAGAATTAACCATCTCTTGTAATTTACCAGGATCGGCGTCGAAAGTGACCTGTCGTGGCGACGGCGGATCTTGCTGCTGGACTGCTTCGCCGATTCTGTTTAGGCTGAAGGATTTAAGATATAACCGCTTGTACTCCTCCATAGCCTGCTCCATAGCCTACTTCTGATCATCTCTCAGATTGGCTTCGGAGACTCCGATGACGTTCTTTGGATTGACGCCGGTATGATCGTCCATAGTAGATGTATAATTGGTCCCACTGGGTGTGCCAAAAGAGGTGTTGACACAAAAAGCGTCAGAATCTACGAACACCTCAGGCTTATACCCAAATTCGATATCTGAGGGCGTGCTAGTCGATTTGACCAGTTAATCGACAAGGACGATAAACAGAACAAGATCTGAACGAGACAACGGCGATACGCCCGGATGTCAAGACTCGAACTTGATCAGGATAACTAGAGCAAAGGTGAACGAGACAACAGCGATGCGCCCGGATGTCAAAGCTCAGATTACTCCCACGCGGAACTTGCAAGGGTTGACGGAGATCGAAGAGATGCAGCCCGTCGAAGCTTGAAGAACTCGTAGATAGACTAATACTAATGCGATAAAAGGGTAAATTGCTGGAAAGGTAAATAAAATAAAAATAATAGATGTATTTGATATGTTGGGATATGATCGTTTACAACACCCTGGGTACCTATTTATACTCCGGCTGAGGGAGTTGTAGATAGATACGACTCGTACCTTTCCTAAATAAAAAAAACTCCTATTTTAAAGGAAATAACTGACTCGCGCAGGAGCCGGACTCAAACAATAATATTTTCCTAAACAAACTCTTCTATTTTAAAGGAAATAAATGACTCGTGCAAGAGTCGGATTCAAACTTCTATAACAATACTGGTATAAGATCACCAGTTTCCTTATGTCTTTTCCCCGATGAAACTTTCCATCGACACATCCTTCTGATCCGCAATTTCCTTTTAGCGCCATCGGTAATTGTATGCTCATGTTAGCCATGTCATCCTTCATCGGTAACATGCGCTGACTTCTTCCAATTTGCAACCTTCTTCTATTGCCATCGGCAGTCTTCTGCTGACGCCAGCCACCTCATCCTGCTTCCATCGACATCATCATTCATCGGTAGCTTTCCGTCCTCATTGGCAACAGGCTTTGGCTCTCATCGGCAATGTTTCCTGCTTCATTGGCAACACTTTCCTGTCAGCAACATTCCTGTTTCTATCGGCATCATCCCCTTGCCATCATCAACATTGTCTTCCTACCTTAATCGGCAACAAATCACTGTCTGCATCAGCAACACTCTTGCCTTTATCGGCAATCTGACCGGTAATGTCCCAATGCCGATAAGGAACGACAACTAACCTTTTGCCGATCGGCACAATCCTTATATCATATTGACACGTGCCAAAAACGGCGTCAACAATTGCAACATAGGAATGTCATTCCCAATCAATAGTATGTCATCCACATACAAGATTAGAAATACAACAGCGCTCCCACTTTCCCTCTTGTAAACACAAGGTTCTTCTTCATTCTGACGAAAGCCAAACCCTTTGATCACTTCATCAAAACAAATATTCCAACTCCGAGATGCTTGCTTTAATCCATAAATGGATTTCTTTAGCTTGCATATTTTTCTAGCATTTTTAGGATCAACAAAGCCTTCGGGTTGTATCATATACACGTCCTCTTCCAAATTTCCATTTAGAAAGGTTGTTTTAACATCCATCTGCCAAATCTCATAATCGAAATAAGCAATTGCTAGAATGATCCCGGATAGATTTAAGCATCGCTACCGATGAGAATGTCTCGTCGTAGTCAACTCCTTGAACTTGCCGAAAACCTTTTGCAACAAGTCGAGCTTTATAGACGTGAACGTTTCCATCCATATCCTTTTTCTTTTTATAGACCCATTTGCACTCTATGGGTTTAACCCCATCAGGCGGGTCAACCAAGTTCCAAACTTGATTGTCTCCCATGGAATCTATCTCGGATCTCATGGCACTTTGCCATTCCTCGGAATCTGGGTCCGTCATTGCTTCCGCGTAAGTCGCAGGTTCGTCATCGTCTAACAATAACACTTCCCCACGAGCCTCACGGATTCTTTCCGACCTTTGTGGTTGTGGTGGTTTTCTCTTGCCACAGGTATCTCAACTTGTTCTGCTACATTAGCATCACTCATAGAGTTATCCCGTATTGGCTCATCTTGAATTTCTTCAAGATACACCTTTTGTCCACTCTTCTCTTTATTGAGAAACTCTTTCTCTAAGAAGACACCGTTCCGAGAAACAAACACTTTGCCCTCTGATCGGTTGTAGAAGTAATATCCTAAAGTTTCCTTTGGATATCCCACGAAAAAGCATTTGTCTGACTTGGGTGTTAGTTTATCCGACATAAGTCGTTTTGACATAAACTTCATAACCCCAAGTCTTTAGAAAAGACAAACTGGGACTCTTACCAGTCCATATCTCATATGGTGTCTTAACTACGGACTGAGACGGTACCCTATTAAATGTGAAAGCGGCTGTTTCTAGAGCATATCCCCAAAATGAGAGTGGTAGGTCTGACTGGCTCATCATACACCGAACCATGTCCAACAAAGTCCGATTACGTCGCTCGGATACGACGTTTCTCTGAGGCGTTCCAGGTGGCGTAAGCTGTGGAACAATTCCACAACTATTTAGATGATTGCTAAACTCATGACTCAAATATTCGCCTCCACGATCAGATCACAAGGCTTTAATTTTCTTGCCACGTTGATTCTCTACTTCATTCTGAAATTCTTTGAACTTTTCAAATGTTTCAGACTTATGTTTCATTAAGTAGATTATCCATATCTACTAAAATCATCAGTGAAGGTTATGAAGTATTGAAATCCGCCTCTAGCTGTCGTACTCATTGGTCCACATACATCAGTATGTACAAGTTCCAATAAGTCTACCGCCCTCTCAGGAAAACCTGTGAAAGGCGACTTGGTCATCTTACCCAATAGGCAAGCCTCACATGTCTCGTATGATTCAAAATCAAACGAATTTAGAAGCCCATCTGAATGGAGCCTCTTCATGCGATTGTCACTTATATGACCTAAACGACAATGCCACATATAAGTAGGACTTAACTCATTAAGCCGAGGCCTTTTAGCATTAATATTACAGATAGGTGCCTCCTCAAGATTTAAAATAAACAACCCATTCACAATGGATGCAAAAGCCACAAACATGTCATTCTTTGAGATCACACAACCATTGTCTTTACTCTCAAATGAATAACCATCCTTCATCAAACATGAAGGTGACACAATGTTTCGACTTAAACTAGGAACAAAATAATAATTATTCAATTCCATGAAAAATCCTGATGGGAGGTGAAGTTGCATCGTCCCAACGCTCAACGCAGCAACTCTTGCATTGTTGCCCATGCGGAAATCAACTTCTCCTCTTTTCACGCTTCTACTTCTTATTATTCCCTGCATCGTACTGCAAATATGAACAACCGATCCTGTATCAAATACCCAAGACTTAATATAAGAATCAGCGAGAAAAATGTCTGTAACATAAACAACAAGTGTACAAGCAGTGGGAGTACCTTTACCACCACCATCCTTCAAGGATTCCAAGTACAACTTGCAATTCCTTTTCCAGTGACCTTTCCCATTACAATGAAAGCATTTAGCTTCAGCAGCTTGTCCAACAGCCTTGGGCGCAGGAGGAGGGTTTGGCTTAGAGATTTGATCTTTAGCCATCGCCTTCTTCTTCTTCCAAGCCCTCTTCTTAAAGTTAGGCTTGTTTTGGACTGCCATCACATGGCTACTGCTAGCACCTTTCTTGATATCAGCTTCTGCTGTTTTAAGCATGCTACACAATTCATTCAAGCCGTTCTCCGCCCCATGCATATGGTAGTTCGAAATGAAGTTCCCATAGCTAGGCGGAAGAGACGCAAGTATGAAATCAGTGGCCAACTCTGGGCCCATTGGGAAGCCTAGCTTCTCCAATCTCTGAGTGTGACCAACCATCTTGATCACATGTGGGCCAACTGCTGCGCCTTCTGCAAGCTTGGTTTCGACAAAAGCCTTGGAAACATTGAACCTTTCAGTCCTGGCTTGAGTTTGAAAAATATCATTAAGCGCCACGATCATATCGTATGCTGCATGATTATTATCAAGTTGCATCTGGAGATCTGGCTCCATGCAAGTGAGCATAAGGAAACCCACTTCAAGATCAGCATCACATGCTTTCTTGTAAACGGTTTTCTCTGCAGGTGGTGCATTATCAGCAGGCTCATCTGGTAATGGGGTGTCTAGAACATCTTCCTTTTTCTCAGCCTTGAGAACAATTCTCAGGTTGCGGATCCAATCTGCATAGTTTGTTCCATTCAACTTATCTTTCTCAAGAATTGAACGTAAAGTAAATGGTTGATTGCTGGGAGCCATCTACAACAAAAGTAATGCAAAATACTAAGACAAAAGTATCCAAGACGGAGTAAAAACATATTAAACCTTTTAATAGAATCTACTCCCACTAAAATCAATATCCCTCTATTGAAACTTAGTGATTCAAGACCCGCAACTAACAAGTCTACTAGTGAGCTTTAGCATCACCGCTAAGAGACATGATAGATCGGTAAGCAGCTCATTGCTAATCATATCACATATGACTCTTGTTGTTGGGTGACATCTCTATGCTTGTATTACCAACAACTAATGCTCCAAGGTCCCTAAGCGTTAGGATAACCTTGTTCAAGTAACCAAACCTTATGCTTGTAAGTGTCCGACACAAACCTGTCTAGTCAAGGAAAACCAGTGGCACCCTAATTTCATAGACCTACCACTGATCGTACAAGACACGTGACAGTGCAAGGTTTGGGGAAGCATTACGACTTAAACATTGCTGAGGGATCGTTCTACTTCACTACCGCATATGTAGACAAAAACATTATCGCACGTGAAAGTAGAACATCGTAAGAATGACATAAACACAGATTTGACTTGGTATAGCCCATTATTCCTTTGGAGATCTCCATCTCCATCAATCTGTTCATCATGGTGATCGCCATCTCCATGATTGAAGTATGCCATCCTCTGTGATGAGTCCACCAAGACTATCTATCACTACCGTAACATAGTGAACTAAAATTACATAGTCGTAGGATCATCACAGATTGGCACGCAAGCCATTACATATGAATTGACAATATATGTGGCTCCAGCCATATTGTCTTAATCATGACGCGCAAGCCATGAATTAATTACATACATGCATCACATACACATAAGGGCTATACCAATCACGAATACCTGCAAAACAGAGTTAACCGATTCCGAAGTCTAAACTTAAAACGCCGAAAACTCAATTTTCTGGGCCGAATTTCGCAAAGACAATACTTAAATACATAACATATAAGGTCAAAAAAATAACCTCAAGATAGAAAACAGCGGAAAGACAACTCCAATCTTCAAGCGAAGGCTCCAACTTCACAGGGACAACTGATTGGTTGATCACAAGCCTAACTCCTTTAACTCTTGCAATCTGATATGGTTGATAAGGCAAGGGTGAGCACTTAAAGTACTCAACAAGAATAACACAGGGTTATGAAGCTCAAAAGGTTGACACTGGCTTACTGCGGTTGCTTTTAAATTGGTCAAGTTTTAACCATAATTAGCTTTAAGTTCTGCTTAACCGAGTTGATAACCACATGATATAATAATAATCATCATCTTAAATTAAACAACATGATCACTAACACTGTGAGTTTTCCGAGCCGCTCGTGACCGTGAGCACGGCTATCATGATAGATTTACACTCTGCAGAGGTTATACACTTTACCCACAAGCCGTGTAGCCCATATGCCCGGGTTTATAACTCCTAAAACACTGCCAAGGTGAGCGGGCACGGTACACTATGAAGTCTTTCAAAAAAAATTTCTAGCATGTAGTAGACCCTACGGACCCAGTGCAAAGGGGTATGTAAAGCCCCTACTCGATGGTGCCCTCCCGGAGCAGTAACCACCCTAGGCCATGCCCTACAACCAGCTCGGCAAAGGTGCCTTTCACGAACTACAATCATGCTAGTCCAAACTCCCATACTTGACTAAAGTCAGAGCCATATAGCACTCGTGGTTGCATTTAAGTTCCAGCTTTTGTCCTACAGTGGGGTCCTATTCCATGTTGCTATAAAAGCCAGTTTTAACTCATCGTTGCATATATCATTAATCAAGATTCATCTCATAATTCATTATTGTAAATCATAGCAAGGCTACCCACATGCATAGATCCCATTGGTGACAAGGTAAAAGGATAACAAGCTATGATATAGATCTAGGTAGGAATCAGTTAAGACACATGCAACATGACTAGATTTGATTATAGTGAATGGGTAACAAGGTTGATCCCATGTTAAACTTGCCTTGAACTCTTAGATCCTTTCTTCACTTGATTCTCGATCTTCTGATGACTTCTTCTTGATCTCCACGTAAATCTCACCGATTGGACAAGATCATAAAACACCACACAAGGATCTGAAACAATCATACAAAGCATACAATATATCTACTTTAGAACAATACACTAGTCAATGAAAAGGTTTTAAAACAGATTTATATGATACTATGATCATATAGACACGAAATTCACTCTAAACGAATCTAAAAAGAATAAACTGGAGATTAAACAAGATTTTATTTAGCAAGATTTAAGCATTAAAAGAATTAATCTAACTTTTATTTCCAAAATTTATTATCATAGATTAAATCTATACTACTGGATAGAGCATAAAATTACGGATCTAACGCAACTTGAACGGTTCGATTTGTATCTAAAACGAGCAAGTTATGGTTATTTGAAACAATGGCAAATCTGTAATTAAATTGAACTTTATTGAATTAAAACAAATCAGAAAATTCGGTGGCCACCGGCCAGGAACAGAGCCGGCGCGGCGGCTCCATTGCCGGACGGAGCCTGAGCTCACCGGCGCAACTCGTTCGGCGGCTCTGGTGCTCCGTTTTTCGAACCGAAAGCACCGGGAGAAAGAGCAAATAGAGGTGAACTCACCTAGGACAACGGCAGGGCTCGGAGGTGATCGAGGACGGCCGGCGAAGACGAACCGAGGCAGCGTGCTTCCTCTACACCCAAAACGACTCAGGTGAGCAACAGGGAGCGCAAAAGAGAGCGAAAGGACTTGACGACGGTGATGCGAAGCTCGGAGGGGCGCTCACAGGCTCGATTGCGAGGTTGTTCCGCTCGACGGCGGTGCTCTGCTCGGCGGATTGCGATGCGTATGGCGCTGCTGTGGCTAGGGCTAGGTGAGGCGAGAGCGCAGCTGCTTAGATGGAAAAAGGCGGCGCGGGGTCCTGCTATTTATAGGAGGGAAGGGCAAGGAGCCAGAGCGGATACGCCTGCTCGCGAGGAAGTTGCAGAGGCGGTTCGCAGCTCTGTTCGGCAGAGCAGAGTCTGGTGCGGACTCAACTGGAGGAAGGAGAAGGGGGCTGACGCGTGGGCCCGGCACGTCAGTGGAAGAAAGGGGGGGAGGGCAGTGGCCAAGCGGGCCTGCAGGCAAGCTGGGCCGAGGCCAAGGCCAGCCCATGCGAAAGGAAAAGAGAGAGGTGAGCAGATGAGCTACTTTGCCAAATGCCAAAGGGAGGGAGAAAGGTTTTCCATTTTTCTTTTGCAATGATTTTCCAAACTGCTTTCTAAAATGTTTTGAAAACATTTGAGCTTTGCAAAACCAATCAATACAAAAGAAATAATGCAGAGGCATGAATGCACAAGAAAAGTTGCTAAACCTTAGGTTTCTTTTTAATTTGATAAAAGTATTTAGTTTCCTAAATTTTCATGAACACAAAATTCAAAATTAAATCAATTTCAATCTATTTCAAAAATTCAAATTTTCGGGTGTTACACGCTTGCGAGGGTTGCCAGTTTTTCTCTAGGCAGATCCACATGCCTGCCCAGGCGCTCCAAACCATCCCCCTTTCGTGGCCATTCGCGGTTTGGGGGCTGGACATGGTTGGCAAATTTGACAAAGCGCTCGGGGGCTACACTCACCTATTGGTCACCATCGATAAGTTCACCAAGTGGATTGAGTTGCGCCCCATCACTAACATCGGGGCGGAGGAAACTGTCAATTTCTTCACCAATATCATCCAACTCTTTGGAGTGCCCAACTCCATCATCACCGATAATGGAACAAATTTCACAGCGGATGAGTTCCTAGAATTGTGTGACGAGCACCACATACGGGTTGACTGGGCCTCCGTCGCGCACTCCAGAATCCAACAGGCATGTCGAGCGTGCTAATGGACTCATCTTACAGGGGATCAAAGCGAGGATTTTTTGACCGGCTAAACAAGTACGGGAAAAAATGGCTCCAAGAGCTCCCTTCCATTCTATGGAGCCTAAGGACGACACGGAGCAGGGCCACTGGTTTTTTCACCATTTTTTCTGGTCTACGGCTCGGAAGCCATCTTACCCACCGACCTTGAATATGGGTCCCCAAGGGTGGAAGATTACGACCCTAAAAAGGCAGAAGTCTTCCTGGAAGACGCCATAGATCAAGGCGACCAGGCCAGGGACGCCGCCCTCCTACACTCGGCCAAGTACCAACAGGCGCTACGCCGGTACCATGATCTACGCGTCCGACCAAGAGGATTCCAACCAGGGGAACTAGTACTCCGAAAAATCCAGAGCAACAAGGAACGACACAAGCTCACATCGCCCTAGGAAGGACCATACATTATCCATGAAGTAATAAGACCAGGAGCCTATCGGCTCAAGACCTTCGCCAGCAAAATCTTCACCAACGCCTGGGAACATACAACAGCTATGTCGTTTCTACCCCTAAAAATTCCCCATTACAGCATTCCAGTCAAAGTTTTTCTTTTCACGCATCGCAAAGTCTTGGGAAAGAGTATTTTTTCATACACGACATGCAAAGAAACCTCTTACCCAGGTACACACGAAACAAAAGAAAAATTTGAAAAATATATACAACCCAAGTTCATTACAACCACTCCAAAAGCAAAAGACCCAGAGCCTGGACGAATCGCTCAAGGCAACACCTTAATCTTACGAATGCGATGGGTAGCCGCATCGTCAAGTCACCTAGCCCAGAGCATGAACTCATGATGAAGGCAACACTTCGAGGTACAGTACATAATGACTCTGGTCAGTCCCTCGCTTGTCGGCCCAAAGCGCTTGCAAAATTCCCAAGCACAGATAGGGGGACATTCGGCGTCCAACTCCGGCACATCCCATGGGCACCAAAGCCCCCTCCGCCGCGCAATGACGCGAAGGTCCGTGTGGAAGGTGGAACAAAGCAAGGCTAAGTCATGGTTACCCCACCTACCATCCGTAAGTGCGCCGCTGGTAGTCTGGTTGAGAAGAGCAAGAGCTTCAAGATTTGCCGGATCCGCAAGGTACAGTATCATGGCTCGGAAGTACATTGCCCCGGCATCCCCGGCCGGATTTCTTGACCGATTGAACGCCCAGCCAGAGGGGTCTTCCCCCCAGATCATCAGTCTGCTCAAAACACAAGGCTTCCCGATGGACAACCTCGAAGAAGCACTGCTCAAGAATCATCCCCCGAAACTTGTGGTAAGACCGGCAAAAGCCTTGTATATCCCGAAGGGACAAAGTCGAGCCACCACCCCTTCATGGCAGCTCCTTTGAAAAACATACATACCTGGCGGAGAAGCATGTAGTCCTGATAGTCATCTCCGTAGTCGATGATGTGGAGAAGGATCTGGATGAGGAGCTCTCCGGCAGCGTCAGCAGAGCGCTGGGCGCCATGGCAAGGCGAGCGCGGTCGGCGCAAAGGCAAGGCTGACACGCTCCCCGTGACCTCTCTCCTCGGCGACGACAAAAAACCCTTCTCTCAGTACTCTTAATCAGCACAAACAGGAGGAAGAAGAAGACTGAGAAGAGCGGTGGGGAGTAGTACTCTAGACCCCCTCCGATATATAGCACAAGGCTATTGTCTCTCCGCCTTCCACACGCGCGCCCCTCGGGCCCACAGAGATGCTACTCTTCATTTCCCAGGCATGGACGACATCAGCAAACCACCAGAGGACACATACGCCGCTTCACCAAACCAAACGATTGGCTGCCACAAGGGCCCATAAACCACAGGCGGCACCAACTTCCCAGGAACAGGCAAGTATCGCGAGAGCGCAACCAGTCCACCACGGTCAACAAAAAGGTGAGCACAAATGGTAAGTACGTCCATTTAAAAGAACATCAATTTCTTTATCCCTACTATGCAAAATGCAGGGACGGAAATGGGGCAACGGTCGAAAGACCGTTTGTCACCCGTCATCCTCATACCACAAATGAGGCAACTAGGCTAAGAGATCTTGGTTGGCCTAAAACATTATGGGTTCTACAGCCTCCTTGAACAAAAAACGAAGAGTGAGGGACGTTGCTAAGCGGGCCCTAGCGGCCAGAACGTAGACGTTTTCACGTTCGAACGCGCTTAGTAAACGTGTTTAGGCTTCGACAGATAACAGAATATGTGTTAAACCCCACGAGGGGCGGCATCGAGCCCTTGGATCCCATCGAACGGATCCGGGTACTATACATATCGACTGTTGAAGATTAGAGATCGGTCCATGATGGACTTCCGTCGGTGCGTGCCTCCACGGATGAGAACCCGGGTCTCACCTAGATGACCCGTTTGCAACTCGCCAAGCCCTCGATCTCGGCCACCGAGGTAAGATACGAGGTCGCTCACTTCCACATCCTAGACCATGAGGGTGCGAGGAAGAACACGGGAGCTGCGCGATGACAGCTCCCAAACGCATGGTCCAACAAACACGAGAGGCAATTTAACAAAGGCCTTGAAACAGGAATGATAGCTAAAATGACGATTGCAGAAGCTAAAGATAGGGGCTCAGCAGGCCCAGTCCTTACAAGCAAAATAAAAGCACGTTGATTAGCACAACACGTCCAACTCTAAGGAGAGCTAACTATCATGGGACCTCCGCCCTTGGCTCCTCGGTCAGGACCTCCAAGGCCGGCACAACGTCGACGACGGCCTCCCCTGCGTGAGAAAGCCGCTCAATGAGATGAACGTACTGATCAACGCTCCGACATGAGGGAACCCGGTGGCGTCCACCATGTCCGTCCCGGAATGGACCTCGGCCATGGCAAACACAACCCCCGCCCCGCGGGAAAACAACACGCGCAACGACATTGCGAACGCGTGCGGGGACGGCCTAGAGACGCTCGACCACGGTGCTCCCATGCACATGGAGAAGGCCGACGACGTCGTCCGCAGCAGAATGGAGCGCCTGCAGCTCCCCCTCCAGCGCTTTGAGAAGAAAACCAATACGGTGTTGTCACGAGCAGGCCATAACAGAATGCGCTTAAGGAGAATCAACGAGGCTTACCCACGACACGCCTGTCAGTAGTAACCAGCTGATCGCGAAGGCAGTAGCCCGCCTGAACGGACCTAACAGGCTCTGGCGAAAACCTTCGAGCATCCGACAAAGCAACTATGTGTCCTGAATACGGCGAAGGGTTGTGCATTGGGTGACGAATAACTCCTCCAGCAAACTCGAGACTGGTGCATGGGAGGCGAAGGCACAGACCCCCGGCAGCGTTGGGACCGCAGCTGGACGAAGAACGCCTCCTAGGCTCGCGCGGAACGCTGGGCAAGTCGGTGTGAGCAGGTCGGAAGGCGCCGCCCACACCTCAAAGCCACGAGGGAGAGAGGCGTTGGGACGGATAAGGCCTCCTGACCAAAATAACAGAAAATCGATCAACACTCAAGCTATGACAAGAAAAAAGATATAAAGAATGGCACGACACCGGTACCATCTGCCTCAGTCATCCGACGACGAAGGCTCCTGGGATCGGACGCGCTCCCTCCAGCCAGTTCGCACTCCAGGGGACGCTTGCCACAGTCCATGGCTCGGCAAGCAACAACTTAAATAGAAAAAAAGCCTAAAACGGAGAGCAGAGACTGGGAAGCGAGGTGGAACAGTTCATTCGTCCCACCACTTTAAATAGGCCAAGCAACGGAGTAAGCAAAGACCGGGGTCCCCCTGTATCGGGACGAGGCCCACCGTACCCATTTTTCAACATGCAGCAGTGGTCAGGGAAACACGAAGGACGCTGTGACAAGTCTTGTCACGGCGAGCCGGCCGATACGCCGCCCGCTAGAAGGCGTGACACGCGGTAGCACGACAAGCGCCATCGGGCTAGGGTGCGGCGCGAGTTACCCTAATCCTTAGGCCTGTCGCGACTACATCCTGGTTATGACGGAGCACTACCATGGCTCCAAACTCCAATTCAGGCACAAACCGATCTGTATGGCCGACCGGACGGAAACAATAATAAAAGACGTGATATATCAACACACACCCGGGGGCTACGCGCCACAGAAAATCACCACACGAAGAGGGTGAAAGACCTTGTTTTGTTTTGGTTAATTGATGAAACCTATTGTTGGGGATATATACCTCGGTGTATCAACCAGGGACTTGTTGGGCCTGCCGACCAGAAGACGGCCCAGTCCATGAGGCCTTGTGGCACGCGACCAGCCAGTCGTGCTCACCAAGGACTCCGAAGAAGCCTTGCTTGCCAAGAAAGATCCTAGAAGATAGACTCGAATCTCTTACCTAAAGGGACCGATCATAATCTGTTAGGATATGGAAATTGTAACCCTGCTCCCCGATTATATAAGGCGAGCAGGGACACCCTCCAAAACGATCCCTCCACAATCCCTAGATCGTATCTATGGGTTTTGTAACCTAATATACACATCAATCCAGCCACCAAAAACACAGGACATAGGGTATTACGGTGATTCGCCGGCCCGAACCTGTCGAAATCGTCGTGTCTACGCTCTTTGTGTTACGCTTGGTCGCCGTCGCCACACCTTCGCCTACAAATCTACTACTGTGGGGTACCCCTGGGTAGACAGCGACGCGTATTTCGTCGACAGTTGGCGCGCTAGGTAGGGGGTGTGCATTGACGTCATGGCTCATCAAGCGGTTACGTTCCCGGATTCGATGGTCCTGCCGAAAGGCCAGCACTATACTTCAGATCGGATCTAACTCCTGGACCGTCAGATCTACCCTCGACAAATGGACGCGTCGTTGCTTGCGCGTCGTCCCAACACGCCGACACGTCGCCCACGGAAGTGATTAGCGTCGACGATCAAGTTGGCGCCATCGACCGCTCCAATGTCAGCATCACCGAGTGCATCAACATCGTTCAGGCGGTACGACGTTTTGGGTCCCCGGCCATCACGGTCACCGACACGCAACCACAGAACGCCAAGGCGACGATCGTTGCGACCAGAAGTGCCCACATACCTCCGACTATGCCTTACGGGCTTCGCAGTCAAGGCGTGCTTTTTTCAGCTTTCAGATATCCCGGTCGGCCTTCGACCAGATCTCGGCACCCCCTGTCGTGAACACCGTCATCATCTCCGCAATCGACAGCGACTCCGAGGCAGGCAGCGTCCACTAGGGACACTACCTCCATAGACTGACTACCAGCACAGGGACCGAAGTCACCATCTGTCCAGATCCACCGGCAGCTTCCCAGGGTTCCTCGGGCTTTGGAGGGAGGATCTTTCAGATCTCCGTTGATGAGCCACCCCAGAAACGAAAAAAGACCGAACGCGCCACAAGGGGCCGCGCAACACGGGCGGCATGAGGCACGAGGCAAGAACCGCGAACAGGAAGGCAGAATAGGAGCGCTTGAGCAGGAAGCATCGCACGAGAATAGGCGAGAGGGATCAGGGGCATGATGGTCACCGACCATGATGCAATCTCCAGACGATTTCGATATGATGTGGAACGTCCCGGTATTTCAAAACCCCAGCAAATCTAGCAGCGGCTGTCTGCGAGTAACTAAACTCGAAACACACCCCTGGTCGAAAAGATAGACGCCCACATCAGGCAGCCTCACTTAGGCAAAGAAGAAAGAGCAAGTGCTCAAATCCGGGCCCGTCCACATAGGACGCTCACGAAGCCCTCCAAAGACTACCAAAGGATCCCCTTTAGCGCGACGAGGAAGACCATGATGATATTGTTTTCGATCGAGCATCAGAACCGGTGTACTGGAGCCCCCCGAGGGGGCCAAAGACGGAGACCCTTGAGGTACGAGACGAGGCGATGCTAGGATCCGACGCGGTCAATCAACAACTCCACCGCCGGAGCCCCCCCCCAAGGGAACACCAACAAAGGGTCGCTAGGGCCACGACGACGAGCGCACAACCCCAGATGAAAACCCAGGCCAGCACCCCGGCCCACCGGGGGGCTACACCCCTTCTCAGCCCGCCTACACGCCACCGGGGCCCCCCGGAGCTTTAGAGTAACGTGGGGGGAGAAAACGATGGCAAGGCAGTTCAGAACAAGGGACCCCCACATCGAGATCGCCGTGTAGCTGCCGGGGGAATCGGGACGTGATGGCAAACCCTCCGGAAAAGTTGTCTACCTTAGCTCCCTAGCTCTAGAAAATTCCCGGCGGCACCATCGCAACTGGGGAAACTAAAAGGGAAACTTCGTCGAAACATACAAGGCCGTGGTCCCCCCGGAAAACGTTACGATCTGGAGACCATCGCCGAGGGGTAACGAAGCCCCGGAAACATCAGGCGTTTTTCCCCAAAATTTTGAGCATAAAAAAATTTGACCCAAAGCCATTCTATTTTTCCCAAGGCTTACAAATGGAGACCTCCAAAACAAGTGGTCCGGAACAAGAAAGACCAAGAGCTAAAGATGATGTTTGCAAACCCCCACGCAAACCCAAAATGAGCCACCCAAAGCAGAGAAACAACGGCGCCCCACTCCCGTTCCCCCGGAACGCGCTGGGGAAAAAAACGAAAACCTTACCGGAAGGGAAAGGGGGCTGCACCCCCGCCCCATCGGCAGATAACTCCGAGCGCCGCCGGGGGGTTTCCCAAACACAGACAAAATAATCACTACGTCCAAGCACGAACCCCCTCCAAAAAAAACTCGACGGGGTCAGAAATTCTCGTGGTCAGTCCCCCTAAAAAAACTGCCAACACTCCTTGCCCCGGGAAAAACCCCTTTCAAAATCCAGGGAAAAGTGAAAAAAGAAGGAAGGAGGTAGCGCGACAAGGACAGAATGAGAAAAAGCACCAAGTTGAGGCGTCGAAAACCCTCTCCACTTCGGAGGGCTAGTCCCCAAAGGAGAAATAGAGCCCCCAAGTCCGGAGGACGTCTACTCAGTCACCCCCTTGGAAAACGTGCCAACTCCCATACCTCACTGGTCAGAAAAAAAAATCAGCTTTTTCCAGGAGACGGGGTGGACTACAGATTCCCCGGGCCACCCCCCCATATCGACAAACCCGCCCCCTGCCCCTTTTAGGAAGGATGACACGGCCAACACCCAACTTCTCCCGACGCCTTCCCCCCTGGACACTCCAAGAAAGACCCCCTCCCCCCCGAATTTCCCCTTTGGGGGGGAACCGACAAGTCATCGAACCAAACCCCATCCCCTCCCGTTCAATTTTTGGGCCCGGATCACTTTAGGTGGAAAAAATCACTTCATCACGCCGACATTAAACCCTCCACGCGATTTTTGGCGCCCGCGCTAGCCAAACAATGGCACCCCCACTACACCTACATGGGAAAGAAGATTCCAACATCGCAACGTCCTGACCTCCGCAAAACCCGAAGGCGCTAGAGTGCAACACAGAAAACCCCACTACGGAAAGAATCGCGCCAGGAAATACAAATCCAAACCCATATAAAATGTGCAAAAAAAAATAAGGGGCACAAAATTTCAGACCAACCCCTTACTCCCACTCCGTAAGGCATCACCCTCAGGAGGTTTAAAATAAAAACCAACCCGTACCATGTCTTTTTCGATAAAAAAATAAAAAAACCCGTTTTAAACGTGAACCTTCCAAATCCCCTACAAGACAGGGTCCAACACCGATGAGTCAGAACAGATGGACGACACTCTCCAAAAAACCTTTCCCCCGGTTTCGACAACCCCGCCCAAATGCAAAACGGCGTTATTCCCAACAACCCGGCCATAAGGGGGTTTCGTTCTGCTTACCCGGGTTTTTAAAGCATGGAAGTAGCTTCCCTACACTGTGATCTACTGATAAACCCGTAAAAGTGTCCCTTAAACGAGAAACGTCGTTGCGTCGAAAGTCATAAGGTTATGTCCCCAGAATCAAATATCCGCCCCGATACGGTGGGTGACTCTAAAAAGCAGCATGGCTATCCCCCAGCGTCTACGGGAAAGGACTCCACAGGCCTCAGTCAGGGCCACGATCGAGCCTCTCGGAAAAGGGTTCTAACCCGGGTCCCCCCTAAGGTGCATGAGCTGTTGGGCCCTCTGCGCCGCGGGTTGTTAGCAGCCTCCCCCCTGGAAATCCTTATGGTCCCCTACACGAAGGGGGGGCTCCAGGCCCTACAAAAATGGGTCATAGGGAATCTAGGGCCGAACAATTAAACGCTACGGCTCAGGATTTAAGCGGGCACTACAGGACAAACAAGCGCCCCAAAAGCTCACCGCCTGGAATATATAGCTTTGCAATGTTTTTACCCCCCCGACCTCTTTTATGGGGGAAAAACAAAATTTTTGTTTCAAAAAAAAACTTTTTAAACCCCCCTTAAAAACCCCAACCTCCCGCCATGGTCAGCCCCCCCCCTCTAACAATCGCAGCCTCATCAACCCCCGGACGCAAAACCGGTTGCCCCCCGGTTTTTTTAAAACCCGGGAAAAAGTGAGATTCCCAGCTTTAAAAGGGCCCCATGAGCCCCCCACCCCTTTTCCCCCGCCCCAAAATTTAAAAGGGGACAGGATCCGAGCCCGGGGGCCAAAAACCCCTTTTGGTCACCCCCCCCTCGACAAAAGCCCCCCCCAGCGCGCTGGGGGGAATAAAATTTTTGGGCCCCTCAACAAAACCAAACCACGGGAGCAACCCCCCGCGCCAACGACTAGAAAAACCCCCCCCCCCAAAAATAAAAAATTCGTTTTCCCCACGGGTCGCAAATTCAAGTTACAGGGCCCCCGATAAGGGGGGAAAAAACCGAAACCAGAAAAGGGTCCACAAAAACCCAAAAAGGGAAAAAAAGGAAAAAAAAACCCTTCATGCATCCCCCTTGCTTTTTAAAAACCCCCCCCTAAAAGGAAACAGCCCCCCCCCCAAAAACCCCTTTTCGCTTCACAAAAACCAACCCCCTCAAAAGGAAAAAATTTTACAACATGACCCCCCCGAAGGAAAATAAAGGGGCGTCAAGAAACCAAAATTACAGGGGAAACCCCTTTTTGCCCCCCCAAAAACCCCCAAAAAATTCCCTTTTTTCCCCCCCCCCAGCTCCAAAAACTTCCCCCCAAAACTGTTTCTGGACCGACAACTCACCACAAACCCGTTTAATTTCCCCCCCCCCCAAAATTAGCAAGGGGTCAAAAAAAATTTTTTTCTCCCCTTTTTTTAACCCAAAAAAAACCCCTGCACCAAAAAAACCCAGGAAAAACAAAAAAGAAAAAAACCCCCAAAAGGGGGGAAAAAAAGAGAAAAAAATTTTTTCCCCCAAAAACCCCCCCCAAGCTTTTTTGTTCCCCAATTTTTTGAAAGGCTTTCACTTTTTTCCCCCAAAACCCACCCCCCAAAAACAAAAAACCTTCCCACCGTCACAACGGAAGGTCCGAAAGGGCCCCGGGGGAAACGAGCCCCCAAAAATGAACGGGGAATCTCCCCCCCAAAAACCCTCCCCCAAGGAAAACCCTTTTTCCCTTCACCGATCTCGACCCAACATCAAAAGGGGCCCCAACCCCCGGGAAAAAACCCCTTTTCGGGACCCCCCGGGAAAAGGGGAAAGACAAAAAACCAGATGAATCCCCAAAAAAAGGGGCCAGACGTTTTTCCGGGAAATAAAAACCCGGCCCCCGAAAAAAAAAAAACCCTTTTAAAGGGGGTAAAAAAAACCCCCAGAAGTAAACCGCATCCCCCCCCAATTGGACGCACCTAGTGCCCTAAACATCGGATCCACCACGTGCTTTTTTTTTCCCGCTGAAAGGGATTTTGGGGGAACTCACTAGTAGGGGCATACTGACCAGAAAAAGCAAACGCAGGATGAGCCCGGGTTCTTGAAAAGGCTGATAGCCCCAAAGTGAAAAATTTCCCCGGGCCGACTGCATGCCCCATCAAGTGATGATCGATCCTTTGGGGGCTCAAGCAGCTCTTTCACCAAACCCCAAACGCCTCCAACGGGGGTGGCCCGGGCCCAGTTGGGCTTGCGACCAGGAAAAATTCGGGGGCCCGCCACGCGCATACAACTCCTCCTAGGATATAAACCAACGGGATCTAACCCCGAAAACTTGGAAGACGGGGAGGGGCAATATTGAAATCCACCAGGGCCCTAAAACCGGAGTTGAAGATACCCCTTTAGCTCCCAACCCAGATGGGGCCCAGCCCATTTCATTTAAAGGGGCGAAAAATAGCGAAAACAACCCAAAAATGGCTAAAATTTCCCAAAATAAAGTCAAAGAAATGCACAAATACCGCGAGGGGTTGTATACAGATTTGGGGTTTTGGTTTACTTTAAGAAAAAATTCACAAAAAAATTTCCAAAAAGACCACAAGAAAGGAGTGAATGGGAAAACTCAAATCCACCCCCCAAAGAAGGGTTCAAAAAAAACCCAAGCTCACCAGAAATTTAAAACCTTTTCGGAAAACCCCCCTCCCCGGTCGCCGCCTCCATCCAACAAGGGACCGATCCGGGGGAACCCCGGGGGTTTTACAAGGAACGGGAGTCCCCCCCACCCTAAGGGGGGCACCTTCCCCAAACCCCCGAGTCCTTTCCCGGGAAAAGCACACCCTTTCCAATCCCCAACCCACTTTCCCTCCTTCTTCCCCCGACAGCGCCTTTAAATTTTTCTTCCGGGAACCCAAAAGGGAAGAATCACGGCGGAAGGGAAAAGGGTTTACTATGTAAAATGGGGGCACAAAAAAAACCCAATGGGGAGATTTTTGGATGGAATTGGAAACCACCACCCAAAAGCCTTTAAAAACCCCCTTTATCCCAAGCGGCGCGTACCTTGAATTCCTAGTTTTTTTTGGGAAACCCCCCAATAAACCAAAATAAAAAAGCTGCCACATGCCCCCTTTCCTTGGGGGCCGAAACTTGGACCGTAACTAAAAGGGGCCCATTCGGCCCACAAAACTTTTTTTTTTTGGAAAATTTTTATTTCCCGTTTTTCCCCCGGGTTTGGTCCAAAAAAAATTTCCCAAAAAACGGAAAAAATTTCAAAATTTAACCTTAACCCCCCCTCCCCAAGTCCGGGGGACGGGGGAAAAACCCAATATTGTTAAACATTTCTTTCAACAGAAACAGTCCCCCACATTCAAGCACAAAAGGCCCCCGACCCCTTGGGGACCCGCTTAAAAAAGAAAAACCAAAACCACCTTTTCCAACTCGACCCAGGCCGGGGACCCGTCCAGAAACACCCAAACCAAGGGCCCAAAGGGATCGCCCCATCACGAAGCAGCGGGGCCCCCCAGACAGCACAACCCCCGGGACGAAACCCCGGGGTATTTGGCAAACCCCGACCAAGCCGCAAGAACATTCTACCTCCTCGCCCAGGCTTGGGGACTAGGGGGAATTTGCAGTCTTTTTTTTTTCAAAATTAAATTTTCTTAAACCCAATTTTTCTAAAAAAACCAAAATAAGAACCCAGCAAACCCTTTATATCAGGTTTCGGGGACTATGGGTTTTCCGCCCCTTATTTTTTGCAAAACTCATGCTTACCTCTTTAACTCCCCTAAAAACTAAAAAAACATCCTCCTGCATTTTTAAATAAGTTTGGGGCCCCATGTGCAAATTTTTCACCTGCTACCAAGCTGGGGGACAAAAGTGGGAAAAAAAAAAACACTTCACCCCCCGGGGGGAAAAAGGTACTTATTTTTTTTTTGGGGAAAACCTCGGGCCTTTTCCTTTTGGCCCTTTTTTGGGCAAGTTTAAAGTGGGAACATTTCACCAGGGGAAACAGACCTTTAAAAAACTTTTTTTCTTCTTCAGCACGCCAAAACCCCTCCTGACGATAGCCTCAACATACCCTCGAAGGCAAATCTTTTTTCCCACATCAGGTCACGATTTTCCCAAAACCGGGGCTAAAACCTGGCCGGGGGGGTTTTCCCTCCACCATCGTCCCGACCAGCAAACCTGGTCGGAAAACCCCCAAAACGACAACCTCACACAAAGCAACCAGATGACCCTCTCCAAAAAACCCTACGTTGCTGAAAATTTCCTAGAAAAAACGAGGGTTTTCGGGGACTTGTTGGGGACCTCGGCGTATCCCCAGGGCCCTTTTTGGGGCCAAAACCAACCAGAAGACCCCCCGTTTCCACGGGGGCCTTTGGGGGCACAAAACCAACCCGCCTTGCTCAAAAAGGACTCCCAAAGAACCCTTTTTGCTGGGCCAATCAAAAATCCTAAAATAGACTCGTTTCCCCTTTAAAAAAAAGGGGTCCCAAATCGAAATCATAGGATATAAAATTGTAAACCCTGCTTTCCCTGGTTTAAAAAAGGGCCGGCAGGGGCCCCCCCCTCCAAAATTTCCCCTAGTTTCGAATCTAGGGGTCTTGTAAACCAATTACACATAAAACCAGCCCCCAAAACACGGCCCGAAGGGTATTACGTAAATTCCCGGGGCCCAAACCCTGTCTAAATCCCTTTGTCTACCCTCTATGTTTAAGGGTCCCCGGGCCCCACACTCCGCCTACAAATCTACAACCGTAGGGAACCCCCTGGGTAACAGCGCCCTAAAAATTTTCGTTGACACCTATGGACAAAACCCCTATGCAAAGGCATGACCCTGCAAGGGGGAACCACCTTGCACAGGGGGAGCCAAAAAAGGATGACAAGGTTTAAATTGTTTCAAGTACTTCATGGACTAAAGAAAAGAAGAAAAGGAAAACAAAATGGCTCAAGGCAAAGGAAAAATCATTAGGGCCCTTTTTTTGGTTTAGTGATCAAGACACTATAGAGATGGGATCACCTTTAGGATAGATAGCCGTACACAAAAGGGAAAGACTTTTGTGATTGCATTTATCAAAGTGCTACAAAGGTTTTGCATTCATGCATTTTTGCATTAACCCAACCTAGTAACATAGCCTTTTCTTAAAACCCATAAAATAAAAGGCAAAAACCACCTTTTTCAAAAGAGGTCCCAAAAGTATTTGAACTTTGGGAGAAAGGGTTTGGGAAAAGACACAGAACAAGAAGGAACAATACAAGGCCGAAAGGACCTTAAGCTGAAGGGCGAAGACCTGGCTCCATAGTGTCTGAGGGCGCAAAAAAAATTTGGGTAAGTTTGCTGACGCCTTTAAATGCCCTTAATTTTCGTTGCCCAACAAAAAGGGGAAGCTCCAGAAACGCTCCCCTTCCCGCGATAGGAACGCGTCGCTCAGGGGCTAAAACGCTAGAGAGCGTTTTGGAAAAAATTTTTCCTTTGGAAATTTTCCCTCAGAAACCCGGGAAGCAACTTTTTGGGGCGAAAAAACGTTGGCACGGGGGAAACGAGGGCACAAACACGCGCAAAAACGTTTTTCTGATGCGTAAAGACGCTGGCCCCGGGGGGCCCGGGAAAAAAACCAAACTTAAAGGGAGCGTTTTACGCCCCCAAAACACGCAAAAAGGGAAAAATTTTTTTAAGAGGGGGCTATTTAAAGTGTTTTTGGCCCGGTTGGACTCACCTCCCCCTCTTTCCCTTTTAATTGCATCCCTCTTGTGAGCCCCCAAAACACCTTTTCCCACTCATCTTTTTTAAACCTTTGCTCAATCCAAAAGAAAATAGATTGCATCCAAGTGCATTGCTTTTGTTTTTTGCATTTTAGAAGAAACTTGGGATCTTTTTCTTTTGGTTTTTTTGTTATTTTTGGGTGTTTGCCAACCCCCCTAGAAAAAGCTTGGGGGTTAAAAAAGGAGGAGTAAACATGTTTTGGTGATTTTTTCGGGGGTTGACCCCTGGGATTTGGGGGGGGGTTTGAAACCCACCTCGGCGGAGCCCCAAAAGGGAAAACTCTAGAAAATTTTAACCGTGCATTGATTACCCCACTTGGGTGGATTCTTTTGGTGCTCAATTTGGGTGACTGGGCCCAGGGTCATTGCCTTTTAAGCCACCAAATAAACCATTTGATTATTCGACACAATGGGACTAGCTTGGGGGGGAAACCAAGTAACCTTGGGAAAAAATTTTTGGGTTCCAACCTTTTGACTCCCGGCAACCTTGGTGATCAAATTGTGGGGGGGCATTCCATTGGAAAAATTCTTTAATTCAAAAGGGCACCCGGTTTATAACAATCACCTCTATCCCTTTTTATTTACATTTTTCCCTCCCTTCCTTTTTTACTTGTGTATTTTAAGGTAGCTTGCTAGTTAGCTTAGCTTTTAGGGGTTTTTTGCTACCCTAAAGATAATTTCCTTGGGTTTTTTGCTTTTGGGATTGAAAGGCACTTAATCAACTAGAATTGCTTGAATATGGTTTTTGGCACCCAAGCACGGGCTTAAAAAAAGCTTCGCTTTAGTGTTATCAAACCCCCTTTGCCTAGGTTTTTTTGTAGATTTTTTAAAAGGGCTTTTCACCCCCTACCCAAACAAGGCCCTTTTTCAAGGGGAAATCAAATTTTGGTCACCAATTATAAAGGTTTAAACAACCTTTGGTGTTAAGGGGATGGCTCAAAATCAAAAAAACCAAAGGTGGGAACAAACCCCCAAATGTTTGAGGGGCATTTTTCCTTGATTATTGGAAGAGGAAGAAAAAGATGCATCTAGCTCAATAATAAAGGTTTTTGGAGTGGACCCGAACATGACTTTGTCATTCTTAAGGGAAGCCGCTCCCACACCAAGAGAGAAAAAATAGGCAATCCCAAACCCCCGGGCCCACCAATGTGACTACAAGGGCTTTGACTCCAAGGTGTTTGGGGCAAATCAATATTTTGAGAAAGCAAGTAAAGTGGTGGGAAAAGACTAAAAAAACATAAAAGGGGGCACCGAAAAGTAAAGACCCAAAAAGCTATACTTTCTAAAAGGACAAGTTTTCTCACTCAAAAGTTTAAAGAAGATAAATTTCAACCCCAAAATTTTTTTTTTAGGCTCGAAGTGATCATCAATGATCTCAAGGGTTGGGTGAAAAAAGTTTAAAGGAAAGAAAAATTTTCTAAAACCGGTTTTTTTTGGGTTTTTGACCAAGAAAAAATACAAAACCTTGAGGGAAATAATTAAAGGGGAAAAAGGGTTTTTTGGGCAAAAATCACTCCCCCAAAGAAGTACTTGGTGAGATCATGACCGAAAGAAAAAATACAATGAAGAAAGTGAAAATAAAGAGGGCAAAAGGGAAAAGAAAAGGAAAAGAAAGCTTGCATCAAAAGGGATCATCATCCCCAAAACAAAAGGGGAAAGAAAAAAGCAAAGTCAATTTATGAAGAAGAAGCTAGAGTTTTTGATGATGAGATGATGGCCCCTTTGTGGCAAATTTAGGAAGGGTCCCGAAGAAGAAGGGCTATGGGCTAGAAAGAAAAAAGAGACAAAAAATTCCCAAAGCAAGGAAAATGGGGAGGAAAAAGCTAAAAAGTTTTTAAAAGCACCCAAACACAAGGGTTTGCGGGATTGCCCCAATCAAAAGGGTGTGATGAGAAGAAAGGGAAAGCAAGACAAGAAGGAGAAGAAAAATACCTTCACCAAGAAAAGAAAAGGGAATCTTAAAAGGGGAACTTGGGAAAATAGTGACTCTTTTGATGAGAAATCAAATGATGTGGAGTTGGGAATATGCCCTAGAGCTAATCAAAAGAGACCAATTTATTTCCTTTTAAAACCATGACAATTTTTTGATTCAAGGGAAAATCCATTAAAGACAACTTGTAACAAAAAACAATTAAAGTGAATTGTTTTTGAAACCCCAATTTTCTTTTATGGTTATTCTAAAGTTGTCCCTGATTTCCAGTTTGTGCTAAAAATGTGCATGAATATTTTAAACACACATTTTTTATTTTAATTTACTTTTTTTTCACAAGTCATTGGGGCTGAGAAAAACCCAAAAAAAAAATTTTTGGGGACAAAGTAGGACATGGGGGCCTGGACCCGACCCACATGAGGGTTGTCCTTACACATCTTTTTTCGTTTTTGTTTCCCTTTAACCGGATTGTCGTATGTACTCAAAAATTTGAAACGACCCCACCCCAGGACTACCAAAAAAAACTACTCCGTGACTGGGTAGTTTTTTAAAGGTGCTTTTTGGGTTTGTCAGAAACCGCGTAGACCAAGTCAAATCAAGAAGGAATTTGTCCACCTCCATAAAGAGAGAGGGTAACACTAAACACTCAAAGAATTTAAACATGAAATTTCATGGCGTTCTTTTGGTTAAGTGTTTTCCCCCCCAGTTGAAAACCAAAAAAACAAGAGGCAAAAAGGGAAAAAAAAGAAAAATTGGGAAATGGGTGGTTCTTTTTGAAAATTTCATAGCGTACATAGGAAATTGCCAAAAGCCAGCAAAGGCCGCTAACAACTATTGGCAAGAAAAATTTCTTGGGCCATGTTATGTGTGCTGGGGCCCATAAAGGGCCCCACGCTTTTTGGGGCCCGAAACCCAAATTTTGGGTTGGACCCAATTAACAAATTTTTTAGGTTTTCCTTTAAAGGGCCTCCCAACCCGGGGAAAATTCCTTAGGGACACCCATATAAGCAAGGGGGGGCCAGGGCGAGAACCACGTCCTTTGGCCGCCGCCATGCCGCCCCCCCAAGCTCGCCGGGCCTTTTTTAACCCCCTCGCGGGGCCTAGCAGTTTTAAGGCGTGTCTTTTTTCCCTGCCCCGAGGGGATTCCCCCGGAAAGGGGTTTCATATCTGGACACAAAAGGGCGAAACCCCAGTAAGGGGAGTTTAGAAAAGACACCTTGCAACTGCACGGCAAATGCTTTTCACGCGCACTGGGTTACATCAAGGGCCCATTTCCCTTTCACCTTTCGCGCTAGTGGGGAACCCCCCTAACAAAAACTTAAAACCAAATAGTTCCCCCGGATTATGGGTAAAAAATTTTGTTTTCTGGGCTACGGGAGCAAAAACCGGGAAACCCCAAAAAGTTGGGAAACAAATGTTTGTTTCCTCATTTTTTACATTCGGGTACAAAACCCTAAAGGTGATATGCCGGTTTTTTAAAAAAATCCTGATCATGGTTCGTGATCTTTCCAGTTGGGGATTGTAACGATCTAAATCTACCTTCGGAATTCCCCCCATCCGAGTTAAGGGGAACATTAAAACCCAAATTTTGGGATTTGGAAAATAATAAATTTGGGCAAATCAAAACCTTTGGCAAGTTCCAGGCGGGAAACCATCGGGGGGCCCCGACGGATTGGATCCGCCGTTTGGAGGGAAAATTTTGCAAAAAGGTTGTTTGGGAAAAACGGGGCCCTAAAATTTTTTCATACGAAACCCCGAACCAAAAAACCTTTAAAAAAGAAAAAACCCCTGCGCTAGAAAATTTGCATTCCCTCCAAAATACCCCTTTTAAAAATTTCGGTGGGAAAAATTTAAAATTTCGAAAAACCGCTTGCAAAATTTAGTTTTCGGCTTTTTAAAAAATTTTGAAACGTCGGAATCGGTTTTAAAACCCGGTTTTTCAGGGGATTCATGAAATTTTTAAAAGGCCCCTTTTGTTTTAAAAGAAGGGAAGTATTAATAATTTCCAAAAGTTTTTTCGTCATGAAAAAAGAAAAAATAAGGCTTTGGGGCCACAGAATTTTCCCCAATCCTATGTAAGGGCCTGCGGGCCCAAACTAAGATGTACCAAAGACAAAAATTTTTTTTACTTCACTTTTGTTTTCCCGGGAGGAAAAGAAAGTCCCTTTGGGGGACTCATCACGGAGGTGGCACACTTTCCCAAACATGGGGAAAGGCGATCACCAAGAGAAAAAGATTGATAGAGATAAAAGATCCCAAAAAAAAATTGGGGTATAAACCCAATTTAAATCTTTGTTTAAATTTGTTTTTTAAGATGTTCTACTTTTCACGTCGATAATGTTTTTTTTTTAAAATATCGGAAAAAGGGAAGTAAATGTCCCTCAACAATGTTTAAGTCAAATTTCTTTCCCCCAAAAACCCTTTCACTATCACTGACCCCCGTACATCGGTTTGGGGGTCTATAAAAATTTTGGTGCCACTGGATTTCCCCGACAAACAGGTTTTTTGTCCCGACACTTTCAAGCAAAGGGGTTTTTTTACTTTAACAAAGGTTTCCTAAGGTTAGGGACCTTGGAGCATTAGTTGTTGGTAACACAAGCATAGAGAGCCACCCAACAACAAGAGTCATATGTGGGGGTTTTTTTATTACCAAAGGGGTTGCTTAAACCCCCTCATAACCCTTTTCCCAGCGGGGATTCTAAAGCTCACTAATAGACTTTTTTTAGTTGCGGGTCTTTAATCACTAAAGTTTTTAATTAAAGGGGTTTTTGAAAATTTTTGTGGGAGTAGATTCCCATTTAAAAATTTAAAATGAAATTTTCCTTGCTTTGGAAAACATTTTTCTTAGTATTTGCATTACTTTTGTTGTAGATGGCTCCCCGTAATCAAACCTTTTCCCTTTTCGTTCAATTCTTGAAAAGAAAAGTTGAATTGGAAAAAAACAAAAAGGAAATTTGGTCTGCAACCTTAGAATTGACCAAGGGGTGAGAAAAAGGAAAAGTTTTAGACAACCCCCCTTACCAATGAGGGCCCACTTTATAAATTTCCCCCTGTTGCCCGAGAAAACCGCTTACAAAAAGCATGAAAGGGGTGAAACTAGAAGTGGGTTGCCTTAGCCGCTTGGGATGGACTAGATCTTTCCCGATGCAATTGATAATAAACAAGCCCGCGTACGTATATCGTTGGCCCCTTTAAAGATTAGTTTTCCAAAAACTCAAGCCAGGACTGAAAGGTTTAATGTTTCCAAAGGGTTTTTGGGCGAAACCCCAAGGGTTGCGAAGGCGCAACATTTTTGGCCCCCATGTGATCAAGATGGTTTGGCACACTCCCGAATTGGTGAAGCTAAAGGGTAAACCCCAAAGGGCCCAGAGTTGGCCACTGATTTCATACTTTTCGCCTCTTCCCCCCTAGCTATTTGGGGGCTTCTTTTGAACTACCATAGGGTGGGGGGAGAAGGGCTTTAATGAATTGTTGCGGCATGCTTTTAAAAAACAAAAAACTGATATCAAAAAAGGTTTCTTGGCAGTAGCCCCTGGAAGACAGTCCAAAACCCAACCTAACTTTTTAAAAAGAGGGTTTGGAAAAAGAAGAAAGGGGGATGGGGTAAAGATCATATTTTCCAAGGGGCCCAAAAACCCCCCACCCGCCCCAAGGCTGTTTGGGCAACTGGTGAAGCTAAAAGCTTTCCAAAAGTAAAGGGAAAGCCCTGGGAAAAAAAGGGAAATACAAGTTGTAAAAATTTGGGAAACCTTTAAGGATGGGGAGGGGAAAAGTACTCTCGCGCTTAAACACTTTTCTTTTTGTTTTTAAAAATTTTTTCTTCGCTTTTTTCTTAAAAAATTTGGGGATTTGAAACCGGAACGAAATTTCCATATTTGCAATACCCATGCAGGGGAAAGAATTTAAAAATAAAAAGCTGAAAAGAGGAGAAGGTTTTTTCCGCGTGGGCAAAAAATGCCCAAAATTTTTCCCGCGTTGAGGGTTTGGGACATGCAACTTCACCTCCCGTCAGGAAATTATCCCTGGAATTAAAAAATTTGGGTTTTTTTGTTCCTAGTTTTAAAATTTTAAAAATTGTGTCACCTTCAAAAAATTTTTATGAAGGAAAGGGTTTATTCATTTTTCGATTAAAAACCCAAAGGTTGTTTTGATCTCAAAGAATGACATTTTGTGGCTTTTGCATTTCCCTTGTGAATTGGGGTTTTTTATTTTAAATCTTTATGAAGAACCTAACGTAATATTAATCTAAAAAGGGGCCCCGGGCCTTTTTTTAAATTTAAATCCAAAATTTTAAAGTGGCATTGCGTTTAGGTCAAATAAATTTAGAACCAAAAAGAGGCCCCCCATTCAAGGGCCCTTTTAACTTCTTTTATTTTGAATCATACGAGACAATTTTGATCTTGCCCCATTTTGGGAAGATGACCCCAAATTTGCCTTTCCAAAAGGTTTTTTCCCGAGAGGGCGGCAGACCTTTTTTGGAAAATTGTACATACTGATGTATGTTTGGGCCAATGAGTAAAAATAGCAAGAGGTGGATTTCAAAAAATTCATAACCTTCACTGATATTTTTTGTAAAATATGGGAAAAAACTACTTAAAAGAAACATAAGTCTTAAACAAATTTTAAAAAAAATTTTAAAAAATTTCAGAAAGAAGTAAAAGAATCCCGGGGGGAAAAAATTAAAAACCTTGGGGATCGGGTCGGGGAGGCGAATTTTTTGAGCCATGATTTTTGCAACCCTCTAAAGATTTTTTGGGAAATTTTCCACACTTTCGCCCCCGGAACGCCTCAGAAAACGACCCTATTTCCCTGCGACTAATCGGGCTTTTTTTTACATGGTTCGGCCCCATGATAACCAGTCAAACCTAAAACCCCTCTCGTTTTGGGGATATTCCCTAGAAACAGCCCTTTCCACTTGAATTTGGGTACCCTCCCCAAATTTCCCTAGTTAAACCCCCACATGAGATTGGTTTTAAATGGTAAGAAACCCATTTTTCTTTTCTAAAGATTTTTGGGGTTGGGAAAAATTTTTCCAAATTTAACTTTTGTCAAAAAACAAAAAACCCCCCAAATCGGAAAAAAGCTTTTCGGGGGATAAACCAAAGGAAACTTTAAAATAAAATTTCTTTTTCCAAAACCGATCCCAAAGGGGAAATTTTTTTTGCTCGGAACAGTTTTCTATAAAAGAAAGAGATTTCCCTAAAAAAAAGAGAAAAAAGTGGGCAAAAAGGGGGTAACTTGAAGAAGTTCAAATGAGCCCAAAAAGGGGGTAACCCTAAAAAGTAAGCCAAAAAAAAACAAAAAAAAGTTTTTTAAAACCTTTGGGAAGAGAAACCCCACCACAAACCCTGAAGGTTTAAAAAAAATCCGTGAGGCACGTGGGGGAAGTTTTTGTTGAAACATGACAACCCCCCAACATACGCGGGAAACAATGTTTGGGCCCAAATTTTCCCCCGGGAAAGGGAAAGTCCCTGAGAAAAAAGATAGTTTTCCCTGGGAAAACAACAAGTTTGGGAAAATTGGTTTTACACCGCCTGATGGGGTTTTAAAACCCCAAAGGCAAATTTGGGCTATAAAAAGAAAAAGGATAAGGATGGAAACGTCCACGGGGCTATAAAGCTCGACTTCTTGGGAAAGGGTTTTTGGGGAAAATTTTAAAAAATTGAAATACAACGAGACATTCCCCCGGTAAACGGGTGCTTAAAATCTATTTTGGATCATTCTAAGGGAATTGCTGCTTAAATTTTTATTATGAATTTTGGGAATGGGTGTTAAAACAACCTTTCTAAATGAAAATTTGGAAGAAAGGGCCCTGTTTATGATACAAAACCCTAGGCTTTGTTAAACCCAAAAAAAGCTGGAAAAATAGGGAACTAAAGAAATCCATTTTATGGAATTTTAAAAAAAGGGATCTTTTCCCGGGGTTGGAATATTTTTATTTTGTGAAGTGAAACGAAAAGGGGTTTTGGGTTTCGTTCCAAAAAAAAAAAAAAAGAAGAAAACCTTGTTTTTAAAAAGAGGGAAAAATGGGAAACAAATGTTTATTTCTAAAACTTTATTTGGGTGACATACTATTGATTGGGAATGCCCTTCCCCATGTCAAACCATAAAGACCCTTTATTGAATAAAGTTTTTTTTAAAGAAGGATTTTTGGAGAAGCAAAATTTAAAATTTTGGGCATTAAGATCTAAAATAGATCAAAGAGGCTTATAGGGTTAAGGGCCCAAAATACATACATTTTACAAGGTGTTGAAACGGTTTTAACATGGAACAATCCAAAAGAGGGTTTTTTGCCTATTCAAATGGTATGCGTTTTTTAAACGAGAAGCCCTGCCTACGATACTGGGTGAGCAGAAGCGCATGGGTAAGGGGTTTCCCTATGCCTTTTGGCCCCTTTTTTTCCCCCTTTTGTACACCAAAGAAATGAAACTCCCCCCGATGCTCATAAGCTTTTAAGTTTGCGAGCCATTTTCCAAAAACAAAACCGGTGAGGGGGTCCCCCGGATGCTTGTTTAAAAAAAATCCCTTTAAATACTTAGGGAAAGGGCTAAAGATGTGTTCCTAACCCATGGAAAGTGGGGAGGAGCTCCCTTGTAAAAGGTTTTCAACCGATGCAACTTCCAAAATGTATGGAAAGATTCAAAAATCTCAAACAGGTTTGTGTTTTACAATAAATGGTGGTGCTATAAAGGTTTGGGAAAAATTCCCCAAACAGGAACGGTTTACTGATTCTACAAAAAAAGCCGAGTACATTTCAAACTTCAAAAAAAGCGCAAAGGGAAGGGGGATTGGATGAAAGGTTTGGTTTTTCATCGGGGCTTTGGGGGGTTTCCCAAAAAAGTTGTCCCCCCCATTTTAATCTACATTTGACAACATGGGGGGGGATAAACGCCGGGGAAAAGGGGCCTAGGGAAAAAAACCCCAAAAAAAACAAACATGTACTACAAGTTTTTTCCAAACCCCAGATTTCGCGATCCCAAAATGAGATAAGATTTTGCAAAAAACAAACCCGGGTTTGAATTTTCCGATCCTTTGGGCCAAAAGGGTCTTCCCCTAGCCTAAAACATGACGCGACCGTGGAAGCTAAGGGTAATTTGATATTTAGAATTTTGGGCTAATTTCAAAGTGGGAACAAAAGGAAAATGCCCTAGAGGAATCATAGAGACGATTGTATTTTTTCCCTTTTTATCCATACATTTTTTTGAGTTCAATGAAAAACCATAAAAAACAACTTGAAACGATAAACAATTAAATTTTAATTGTTTAAGAAACCATTTTTTGTTTTGGTTATTTTAAAGGGTTTTCCCTGATTTGGAGATTTGTGCTAAAAAGTGCATGGGGTATTAGATAAACACATTATTAAATTTATGACTAGTTTCACAAGTCAAAGGACATGAGAGTCCAAAAATAAAAATGGGCACATGTAGGACCTCGGTTCCCGGACAGGGCCCAACAAGAATTGTATCTAACACATCGTTACGTTTGGTTTTTTTGACCTGAGATTGTCCCTATGTACTCAAGATGTTAAAAAGACCTACCCTAGGACAAACCAACACGCCAAAAATCCGTTTACGGGTTTGTTAAAAAAGGGACTTTCGGGGGTTTTTTCAGGAAACATGTTGTGAGACATAGTCAAAACAAAATCCCAAATTTTTCCACTCTCCATAAAGAAAGAGGATCACTGGGCACTCAAATATTAGATCATGAAATGCATGGTTGGCTTTGGGTTTTAAATGGGTTAAACCCCCGAGTTGGGAAACCAAAAATTTAAGAGACAAAGGAATAACATGTATAATGAATTGTGGGGGGTTTGTCTGATAAACAAACGTAAAGGGAAAGGGGTTTTACACACCCTTGCTAAAAGGGCCGCTAACAAACTAAAATTTGGGCAAAAAAGAGTACTTGGGGGCCCTGTTTTTAAAGTTGCGTGGGGCCCATAGGGGGGCGCACGCTTAAAGGGCTGGAAGCCTAATTCCGGGTTTGGGCCCCCAATTTTGAAAAGGTTTAGGGTTTGCTAATGGGGCCCCCAACGGGGAGCTCATTAGGGTGCCTAATAAGCAAGGGGTGGGGGCGGGGCAGATACTTTCCATCCTTTGGCAGCCCCCCCCCTCGCCCTCCCCATTTCTCGCCCTAGTACTCCTCGGGATCAACAGGGCCAAAAGGCGGCCCCTTCTTTTCCCCGCACCCTGGGGGATTCCCCCGGAAAAGGGGCTGCATCTGGAGCACAAGGGGCGAACCGCGGGGTAAGAACGTTTTAAACGGATGACCTCCCCAAACGACCCACCCACGCCCCGCGACACCACACACTCAAGTCGCTTTAACCTCATTTTCTCTTGGAACCCCCATGGGAAAAAATAACTAAACTAGCACTAAATTCCTTTTTATGGGGTAGAAAAAAAAATTTTTTTTTTCTACTAGCCCTAGCAAAACCCCAAAAACCCAAAAGATAGGAGCAAGAATCCAAAAGAAGGGAATTTGGGTACATTGCTATCAACAACCAAGGGCCCTCCATCTTTGACACTCCATCATGCTTCAAAGGCCCAAGCCATTAAGGTACAAACTTGTAAGAGAGTGATTTCGATAATAGAATGATGATGAGGAGGATTACTCCCCAAAGGGGGAACTCAATTTTAAAATTATGAAGCAAAACTTAGCTTGCTTTGAACAAAGAGGAAGTAGTGCAAAAGAATTGAACAAGAAGCTTAATGCCCCTTGAAAAAATTTCCCTTTTTTAAAAGCCAAAAAGGCTCCCCATGAGAGGCTAATGGAACCCCATATAAGCTTTAGGGGACCCACACCCAAACTTACAAAGCTTTACTCCTTTCCCCCCTTAGCAAAACAAAGATAAGGTTTGCATCAGTGACATTGGGGTTACCTTTTGATATACTTGAAAGAATCATTTTTCCCCTTTCCCAAACATTGCCCAACCCCCAAACCCCAAAAAAATGTAACCCCATCCACTTGCACATCCCCTAATTTTAAATCTCAAAGGAAGGGGCAAAACAAATGGGTGGGAAAAAATGAAAATTTTAAACATATGTTAAAAGAACTCACTCATGCTTTTTGAGGAGCAATGGGTCACTTTTGCAACAAATGCAAGCAAGTGGGGCATGTTGACCAATATTGCAAACTTAACATGAGCCAAACCAAGTTTGCTAAATCTACATCTATGCACTTTGATTCATGTTATATGCTTACCAAAAGTGCTAAAGGTATCATGGCTAAGTATGTTGGTACACCCATTGTTGGCCAAAAGAAGAAGGCAATTTGGGTGCCAAAACCCTTTGGGTTTCACTAACTTTGGAGGACACAAACAAGTATGGGTACCTAATAAAAACTAATTTGTTTTGTAGGTAAATTACAAAGCCGGAGGAAGGCATTGGGTGCTTGATATGGGTGCACTCAACACATGACCAGGGATTCTAGAATGTTCAAATCAATCAACTCCAACACCAATGATGGCATTGATAGTATTACATTTGGTGATAATGGCAAGGTCAAGGTCAAGGGTCTTGGTAAGATTGCAATATCTAGTTGATTTTAATGCTAGTGAAGCTCAATTGTCAACTTGCTTCCTCACTAAATCAAGTATGGGTTGGTTATGGCATAGAATACTTGGTCATGTTGGAAGAATCAATTGAATAGATTGATCAAACATGACTTAGTTAGAGGTTTGAAAGATGTTGTGTTTGAGAAGGGCAAACTTTGTAGCTCTTGTCAAGCCAACAAAAAATTGGTAACACCCATCCCAGAAGAGCATGATGAGAACTAGTAGAGCATTTGAGTTATTGCACATGGATTTATTTGGACCAACAACATACACAAGCATTGGAGGAAACAAGTATGGATTTGTCATAGTGGATGATCTTACAAGATATACTTGGGTATTCTTACTCAATGACAAGAGTGATACATTTGCCACATTCAAATCTTTTGTCAAGAGATGTCACAATGAGTTTGAAACTACCATCAAGAAAGTGAGAAGTGACAATGGAAGTGAATTCAAGAATACAAGAGTTGAAGAGCTATGTGATGAATTGGGAATCAAGCATCAACTCTCGGCCAAGTACACTCCACAATCAAATGGCCTTGTTGAGAGGAAGAATAGAACATTGATTGATATGGCAAGATCTATGCTTAGTGAGCACAATGTGAGTAAATCCTTTTGGGCTGAAGCTATCAACACCGCTTGCTACTCTAGCAACCGGTTGTATTGTCACCCATTGATGGAGAAGACACCATATGAGCTATTGAATGGAAGAAATCCCAACATTGCATACTTTAGAGTGTTTGGTTGCAAATGCTACATCTTGAAGAAAGGCACAAGACTTGGGAAGTTTGACAAGAAATGTGATGAAGGATTCCTACTTGGTTACTCAACCACAAGCAAAGCCTATAGAGTGTGGAATTCAGCTAGTGGTATACTTGAGGAGGTTCATGATGTTGAATTTGATGAAACCAATGGCTCTCAAGTTCAAAATGAGAATCTAGAAGATATGAGTGGAACTCAATTGGCAAATTCTATGAAGAGCATTGTCGGTGTTGTGACCCGGGGGTCAAGACCACCAACGAGTAAATTTGTATATCACGTGCTCCCTCTCTCGGACGTGATGCAAGATGGACAAAAAGATTTATCCTGGTTCGGGCAAAGAAGGCCCTATGTCCAGCGGGGGGGGGGATGACTTGTATTATCTCGCACCCAAAGCGTGCTCGTACAGGGGGGTACAAGCAGTGTTACACAGGGTCGGCCACCCGGAGGGTCGATCGAGCGGCCGTGTGTGTGGAGTGTGGACCGGGGTCCTTGAGAGTGGAAGTCTGATCAGAGTCCTAGGTGAGGCAGGAGACGATCGATCCGTTGGTCTTCCTCCGTCCCTATATTCTACCCCGGCGCCCCCTTTTATAGACCAAGGGGAGTCCCGAGGGTACAGGTTCCTAATAGTAGAGGTATGGGCGGCGTATTCGCGGCACAATGTTGGCGGAGAGGTGTCAAAGCACTGTGGCAGCATGGGTCTCCCCGTCCTTCAGACGTCCTTGGTCGTGGCGGCAGTAGAAGTCGTCGCCGAGCAGTGTCCGCAGGCGGGCACGAGTCCCACGGCCGAAGCGGGACGGGGCGGATGGGACGGCTTCCGTACCGGACTTGTTGAAGAGGAGGGGTCGAGCTCCCAGTCGAGGGAGGGGGATCGAGCCGTGTGTGACTCCGTGGTGTTTCCGAAGTCGTCGCCGAGGGTCGCACTGTTCACTTTCCGAGGGGTACTGTTGAAGTCCGTACTCGAGTAGTGGCAGCAGTGGCGGCACAGTTGACGGGAATCGGGGACTTGACGGGGAGTTGGAGGATTTGACAGTGGACGCAGGCACCCATGTCATCGGGTGGGTTTACTTTTACCCATGCCGGAGTGGTTGGGTTAATCGAATCCTCGTTCATCGACGGCGCTTGGAAGGTCGAGGCGTCGACGGGGTTGGGGAGGTCGAAGTCGAGGTAGAGGTCGGGGGGTCGTTCGTTCGATCCCTCGTCCGTCATCGAGGTGGAGTCGGGGGGTCGCTCGTTCGACCCCTCGTCCGCCGTCGAGGTGAAGCCGGGGGTCGTTTCGTTCGACCCCTCGTCCGTCGTCGAGGTGGAGCCGGGGGTCGTTCGTTCGACCCCTCGTTCGTCGTCGAGGTGGAGCCGGGCCAGTGGCTTGTTTTCGTAGTCGGTGTAGCGGGGGCCCTCGATTGATGGGCTGCGTCTCACCGAGCAGTGGGCCAGTCCTTGCCTTAAAAATGGTTGCTATGTTTAGCGTTAATTTATTGAAGGTTTTAGGGTACCCCTTACCTTCGTACCCGACAGTAGCCCCCGAGGCCCCAGAGGAGTGATTTAGAACTCCTCTGGGGGCTATGATAACGCGTTTCTCGGAGGGAGTAAGAATTGCCCGGAGATTTTATCCTCGGCCTGCAGGGTTAGTGAGAAATCTGATTCTCCGTGGGGTGCGCGCGAGCGCACCCCGCGGGGGTAGCCCCCGAGGCCCCAGAGGAGTGATTTAGAACTCCTCTGGGGGCTAAAATACGTTATGTAGTGGGTTTTTTAAGGATACCTGGAGACGCGGTACCCTGTCGAGGGGTCGATCCCGTTCCTTTTCCTGCAAAGAGAAGTGTTCGAGGGCGGCTATCGAACCCTACCGAGGGCCAGCCTTCGCTCCCTTGAGCACTACTGGAGTCAGAGCGCCCCGCCTGAGTGGTCGACTCTGTCTGCCAGGTTGCGAGTTTTCGACCCTCTTTCGTCGAGGGTGCCGTGCGTAGTCGGGCCCTCGAGCCCTCGAATGGCTAGGCCTTCACTACCTCGTAGCATCCTTCCCACAGATCCTTTCGCTCGGATTGTGGGGTGAAGAGCATCGAGCTATCCTCGTTAGGACGAGCCCGAAGTCCTCGGTGAGCTGTTCTCGGGCATGGGTCCATTAGAAATGGTGCCCTGTACGGGTAAAAATCCGAGTGAGAACTCGACCCCGTTCGATAGGGATCTACTAGCGGCCCGGAGGCGTTCTCATTGTTAAGCAAGCCGTACGGCTCGCTAAGCACGACCATATGGACCACCAAGGTGCCAACCCCGTTCGATAGGAGTTGGTGGCTCGATGCCTCCCAGCGTAGGGATCCTTAGGTGTTCCTAGGTATGCCTCGGATATGTCCCAGGGAGCCTCGAGAGTTCGTTCTCGAGGCTCCGGGGACATCCCTGACTCGTGTACTCGAGGGCGGCTGTCGAACTCCGTTCGTGGAGCGAGCCTTCGCTCCCTCAAGATTTGGGGGTGGACCGGAGTCCGATAACCATGGGTCCTTCCTGACCTCAGGTACTCGAGGGCGGCTGTCGAACCCTATGTAAGGGCCAGCCTTCGCTCCCTCAAGATTTGACGGATGGTTCGTCATCCGACGCTATCCTCAGGAGGAGGAGTCCGACCTTGTGGACCGCCGAGGGGAAAAGCAGGGGGTTGTTGTATTGAACTTGGGAACATACCTGTGTCGGAGCTCTCGAGGGAGGCTGTCGAACCCCCGGACGGGCCAGCCTTTATCCCTTCAAGGCCATGTACGATCTGCAGTTGACGACCCGAGGCCCTGTCAGGCCTCGAGCACTCGAGGGGGGCTATCGAGCCCGTTCGTAGGCCGGCCTTTGTCCCCTCGAGATTTTGGGGGTGGACCGAGGTCCTAACCCGAGGTCATTTCTGGCCTCGGGCACTCGAGGGTAGCTGTCGAACCCTCTTTCGAGGGCCAGCTCTCGCTGCCTCAAGATTCCTTACCCTCGAAGACGACGTTTCCGGCCGCGCGCCTTTTTAGGCAGTGTCCGTTCGGCGCAACAGTGCGGTTACAGCGCGGAGTGCAGCGCGGAACCCGATGATGGGACGTTACGCCTTATCCTGGAGGGAATACGAGGAAGGAAGTACAGGCGAATTAAATGCGGAGATTCTCTTGCCTGTTGCCGGATCCGTCCGTTGGCCTCCCGCGTATAAATAGTGAGGGTGAGGCGTCTGGTGCCCTTTACGCGCACTTGCCTTCCCCGCCTCCTTGCCTTCGTCTTCCTTGCCTTCCTTTCTCTGCCTCTGCCTTAGGCGTCCCGCGAGCAGGAAATCTGCGCGAGTGAGAGAGAAAGAGAAAGATAGGGAACGTACCCTCCGCCTCCAAATCCGAGCAAACCACCATTCCCATGGCCGCTTTCGAGCTCTTCGGCGCCGACGCCTAGCCTGCTTCCTCGGTCCGTGAGTCATATCTGGAGGGGTTGGTGGAGAGTGGGCTTCTCTGGCCCGTTACCTCGACGGAGAGGCCGGAGTGGATAGCTCTGCCGCCGGACCACGCCGAGCCCAACCCGCCGGAGGGGTACGTGGTGTCGCTCGAGGTCTTCCACCGGGCGGGGCTGGGGGCCCCGCCCAGCCGCTTCCTACGCGCGCTCCTCTACCACTACGAAGTGGAGCTCCAGCACCTCACTCCCAACGGCGTTAGCCAGGCAGCGGTCTTCGCCGCGGTGTGCGAGGGCTACGTGGGGATCGAGCCCCATTGGGATCTGTGGACCCACATCTTCAAGGCCAACATCTTCACCGCCTCGGTCAGCAAGGGCATCCGTCGGAAGGTCAGGGCCGGAGGCTGCAGCATCTTCGTCAGGCGGCCGGAGTTTTGGCTTCCCGCGAACCCGTCTTCGAGCCACTCCGGGTGGCATTCCGGGTGGTTCTACCTGAGGAACGACGACAATCTGCTCCCGGCGTACACCGGGAGGATACTCGACGCCGAGCCCGAGCGCTGGAGGTACGGTGTCGCGACGGACAAGCAGAAGCATCTCAAGGGCCTGCTGGACGCGCTCAGGCGTCTGAAGGAGAGGGGCCTTACCGTGGAGATTGCTGCGTCAGCGTTCCACCGACGGCGGGTTCTGCCGCTGATGGCTCGACCCCTCCGCCTCGACGAGATGGGTCCGGGGGTCGATCTATCGGGGTGCCGCCTCGTCGAGGAAGAGTTGACCCCGGACCGGGTGGTCAGCCGCGTCCGCCGCTTTTTCGCGGGGGGGTTCGCCCCCAAGGACATCGCGAAGGTCCCCATGAAGCCGGAAGAGGGCTTCTATGAGCTGGTAAGATCCTTTCCTTCAGTTAAAGTCTTCGCGCCCGCCCCTCCCATCCTTTCTGCTTGTTCTCTGACCGTCTCGCGTCCCGCAGGGGAATGTGTCCTACAAGCGCTCGCGTCCGCCGGTGCCGGAGGACCGCGCCACGAGGGAGGCGAACCGCCTCCGCGCGGAGAAGCAAAAGTCCGACAAGGACAAGAAAAAGAAGAAGACAGCCAAGAAGGCTCTAGAGAGAGAGCAGAGAAAGCAGCGCCGGGCCCAACAGAGGCGGTTGGGCCTTGATGAGGAGTTGTCGCCCTTGGAGGAGGAGGACGAGGAGGAGGATGAGGAGGACGAGGAGGAAGAGGAGACGGCGCCTGAGCAGGCGGCCGTTGCTACTGGTGGAGAGGGGGGGTCGACCTCGAAGTCGGCCCCTTCTGTTGAAGGTTGGCCACGGGCGGAGCGCCCCGTGGCCTCGCAAGAAGTCACGCCGCGGCAGACGCGGTCGAAGACGCCGCGACCCTCGTCGGGGGGTCGATCGGGCGAGCCCCCGACGCCCGCTGCGTCGAGCGCCCGGGTGCCGGGCCCGCCGGCGCAGGTGGAGACCGGCAAGAGGGAGAAGGTGGTGCTGCCGTCGAAGAGTCGATCGAGCGAGCCCCCGAAGCCCGCCGCGTCGAGCGCGCGGGCGCCGGGCCCATCGGCGCGGGTTGGGGCCGGCAAGAAGTCGACCATGGCGTCGCCGACCCCTGCTCGGGAGAACGTGGCGAGTGCCGCCTCGACCCCCACCCCCCAGGCAGGGCGCCCCAGAGCTCGACCAGTTCGACGGGCGCCGAGCTGAAGCGTTGGGCTCCGAGGGGGTAAGTCGAGCTCATAGTTATTGTGCGTTTTTTCCTTTTTTCGTCGGTGAGGACTCGTGCTTATTATCGTGCACGTGTTCCCTTTTCAGGTCGAAGCGCCGGCTGGGAGCTGCGTCCCCCGCCCCCACCAAAAAGCTGAAGACGGGGGCCGCAGTGCAAGCAGCCGCCGAGGTTGGTCCGGCAGCCCCGCCCCCTTCGACGGTCGCCCCTGAGGCAGCACAGGCAGCCATGGCCCCGGAGGTGGCGGCGCAGGGGGAGGCACAGGGGGCCTCGGCGTCTACCCAAATGGTGGAGGAGGCGAGCGTGCCGGCGGTGGTTGACGGGGCGACGGTCGCGGCGTCCGCACGGCCGTCAGAAGAGGTCGCGTCCGGCGCCCCGGGGGGCGCGGAGCTCCTGCCGACGGCAGCCGCGGCCCAGGAGGTGGAGGTGGTCGAGCCCCAGGCCCCCGCGAACGAGTGGGAGTCCCCGGCTCACCCGACGCCTGGGCGCTGGCCCAAGGGTCTGGCGGCGCTGGAGGCTCAACTCCGGCTCAAGCGCGTCGAGGGGACGCCCGCACCGGCACAGGGCGGAATGCTGATGGAGTCCACCCCAGCCCAGGTGGACGAGATGGTGGCCGAGTTGGTGGACCTGGCGGAACTGGCCATTATCGCGGCCCCTCGGGCGGAGCCGGAGGTGGCTCGACCTCCCCTCGAGGTTGGGGGCCGGTGTCTCAAGGTAAGTCGCACTTTGATTCGCTCGAGACACGGTGGGTTTATCTCGCTGGGTGCTTACTTTTTTGAGCTCTTTATCGTGCAGGGCCATCCTATCGGCCGGGATCTTCCTCCACTGGAGGCGACGGCTTGGTGGGGCCGTCGACGTCCTCGCGAGGTGGCGCCGAGGAGGAAGCCTAGCCCCTCTCCGATTACCAAGGAGGGGGGGGACCTGCGCATAGGCGTCACCGGGCCGATGGAGCAGAGGATTGCCGCCCGCAGCGTGGCGTGGGGGCAGGAGGTTCTCGAGGTGGCGGACCCTCGAGACCCCGAGCGGCTCTTCCTCACGCTCGACGACCAGTTCGAGCTTCGACGGTGGGAGAGCGTCGAGGAGCTCCGGGGCTGGTTCGAGCATTCGGTACGTCGCGCTGCGGAGGTCGCCACCGCGGACATACGCGAGGGGATGGAGGTAAGTTTTGTGCCACCTTAGATTGTACTTTGCACTGCCTGGTTGCCGTTTGTTGACGATTTTCGTCTTTATCCTTGTCAGTCGCTGCGGGTGAGGTTGTACGAGGAGTCCCAGTACATTCTCCGGGTACAGGGGCAGCTCTCGACCCTCCATGCCTGTCTGGAGAAGGCGAGGGATGAGGCCGCTCGTGCGAAGGCGGAGGCGGCGACTATCCAGAAGGATGCTGAGTCGAGGGTCGCTCACGCGAAGGCCGGCTACGAGGCTGTCCAGGAGGAAGCCCGGGAGGCCTTGTCGTCGGCGCAGGCGAAGCTCGACGATGCCCTTCGGTCGACCATCGCCGTTGGGCAGGAGCGGGATGCCGCCCTCGAGGCCCAGCGCAAGGCCGCGGAGGAGGCCGCCCGGCTGAGGGGAGACCTCGACGCCGTCTCCCGCGAGTGCGACGCTCTGGCCACCTCGGAGGAGAAGGCTCGGACCCGCGCGACCTCCTGTGGCATGGTGGCGATGAAGCAGAGGGAGGCCCTCGGGAACGCATACAAGACCGTCGAGGGTCTCGAGGCCCAAGTCAGGGACCAGTCCTCCGACCTTGACGCCGTCCGCCACCAGCTCGAGGAGACCGAGCAGGCCTACTCCACCTTGGATCTGCTGGCCCAAGGTGAATGTTTCGGGTGTTTGCGGGGTTTGTCCTGCCTCG
Source organism: Microstegium vimineum (assembly GCA_022036555.1). Lineage (NCBI taxonomy): Eukaryota > Viridiplantae > Streptophyta > Magnoliopsida > Poales > Poaceae > Microstegium > Microstegium vimineum. The sequence goes on along the minus strand of CM039128.1, from coordinate 16,478,673 downwards.
ACCCTTTTTCTACTTTCGGGTTTTGACCGTTGTGTGCTTGTTTCGGCAGAGCTTGCGGAGGAGAATGCCTGCGCCCACAAGGACCTGAACAATCTTCAGGGCCTGCTGAGCACCGAGGCGAACCTCAACGCGACGCACACGGCCGCCATCAACACCTTCTGCGACGACCTCTCGGTCGAGCCAGAGCCGGAGCTCGAGGGGGACGCTCGGGGGAATCCTTGCTGCGCCGCTTCTACGCCATGACGCGGGGGGTGACGGAGAACGTCCGAGCCGCCCTGCATGTGGGGGTGAAGCGGGCCCTCGCGGTCGTCAACTCCTTCTACGACGTGGATCTCAACCTCGTTGTCGACGGGTTCGCCACCGACCCGGATCTGACCGAGGAGCAGAACGACGCGAGGTGTCAGGAGCTGATGGATCACGCAGAGGTGCCCTAAGGGTCGACGGGTTCGAGCCCGACGTAATCCCCTCGGCGGATGAGTAGCCCTCGGGAGATGTCGACGGGTAGTCGCGGGCCTGCGAGCCATATCTGGACAAAAGGTCCATGTAATAGTTAGGCCATCGTACCGATACAATGCCAAGCCCCCGAGGGCTTTTTGTATATAATGCATTTTGATCGATATGCACAGAGTTAATTTCATTTTTTCGAGCTTTCCCTGCTTTTCTTTGCCTGAGTCGACGCCTGTGAACTAGGTGTTCGACGCACGCTCTTATCCCTGGAAGGGGGGTGGTGAGTAGGGGTACCGTAGCCCTGGGGCGTGGGTGAGTCCCTGGCTCGACGGCACCCTCGACCCTTAGGGAGCTCTAGGCGTCTTTACTTAGTTCAGAAGCGTACTCAAGGGAAAGAACGAGAGGGAGAGTCGAGTTTCGAAAAAACGTTCGAGTTTTTCGGAGACCTAGGAGGGGGGTGCCCCCCCTGTTAGCCCCCGAGGGAGGCTCGACTTTGCTGAGGCAAGGTCGAGGCTACCTTAGTGCTATGGACGGGTTCGTCTTGTTATTTCTACTTCTCGAGCTCTCTCTGCCTTTCTTTGCCTGAGTCGACGCTCGTGAACTTAAGTATTCGACGCACGCTCTTATCCCTGGAAGGGGGGGTGGCGAGTAGGGATACCGCAGCCCTGGGGCGTAGGTGGGTCCCTGACTCGACGACACCCTCGACCCTTAGGGGGTTCGAGGCGCCTTTACCTAGTTATGAAGCGCACTCGAGGCAAAGAACGAGAGGGGGCCGAGTTTCGAGAAAAAACGTACGGGTTTTTCGGGGACCTAGGAGGGGGGTGCCCTTCTGCCAGCCCCCGAGGGGAGCTCGACTTTGTCCGGGCAAAGTCGAGGATACCTTCGGGCTACTAACGAATGTGAAATGTGTTTCAAGAACATTTTATTCATTCGAGAATTTGTACATAAATGCGAAAATGTACAAGGCCCTGGGGCCTCAGGGATAGAAGCGACGTAGCTGTTCGATGTTCCACGCGTTAGTGAAGATCTCGCCCTTCTCATTCTTCAGTTTGTAAGTGCCGGGCTTCAGCACCTCCGCCACGATGAAGGGTCCCTCCCAAGGCGGTGTCAGCTTGTGACGCCCCTTGTTGCTCTGTCAACGGCGCAGAACGAGGTCGCCAACGTTGAGGTCCCTTTTGCGCACGTTTTTGTCATGGTAGCGTCGCAGCGTCTGCTGGTACTGAGCCGACTTGAAGAGGGCCATGTCACGAGCTTCCTCAAGCTGGTCGAGGGAGTCCTCTCGGGCTACTGTGTTGGCTTGCTCGCTGTAGGCTTTCAGTCGAGGGGACCCGTACTCGAGGTCGGTGGGGAGGACGGCCTCGGACCCATAGAGCAAGAAGAACGGGGAGAACCCCGTGGCTCGACTCGGCGTCGTTCGGAGACTCCATAGGACAGCAGGCAGCTCTTTGACCCATCTCTTTCCATGTCTATTCAGCCGGTCGAAGATCCTTGGCTTGAGGCGCTGCAAAACCATGCCATTGGCACGCTCAACCTGACCGTTAGTTCGAGGGTGGGCAACTGCAGACCAATTCACCCTGATGTGGTGATCGTCATAGAAGTCTAGGAACTTTTGGCCGGTGAACTGCGTGCCATTGTCGGTGATGATGACGTTGGGGACCCCGAAGCGGTGGATGATGTCGGTGAAGAATAGCACGGCTTGCCGAGACTGGATGTTGGCGATGGGCCGAGCCTCGATCCACTTTGAGAACTTGTCGATAGCCACGAGAAGGTGAGTGTGCCCACCCTTGGTTCTTTTCAGCGGACCGACCATGTCGAGCCCACATACTGCGAACGACCAAGTTATGGGTATCATCTGAAGAGCTTGGGCGGGTAGGTGGGTCTGCCTGGCGTAGAATTGGCATCCCTGGCATGATCGAACGAGTTTGGTGGCGTCGTTGACGGCCGTCGGCCAGTAGAAGCCTTGTCGAAAGGCACTTCCTACCAGCGTTCTTGGCGCCGCATGGTGGCCACAAGCCCCCGACTGTAGGTCCTTCAGCAGTGCCCTCCCCTCCTCGAGGGTGAGGCAGCGTTGAAGTACACCCGACGGGCTACGTCGATATAGCTCGCGGCCGTCCCCGTACAAGACGTAGGTTTTGGCACGTCGAGCTACTCGACGGGCTTCCGTGCGGTCTTCTGGTAGTTCGCCTCGCGTCAGGTACTCAAGGTAAGGAGCGCGCCAATCCGTCGGAGGGGTTGGCGCCGCGGTGGCCCCGTCGATCTCCATGACCTCTCCCCCGCTCGAGGGGGGATCGGTCGAGGGGGGTGGGTCGACCCCTTGCTCGAGGGCGGGAGCCCCCGAGGCTAGGTCGACGGACGGTGTGTGCAGATCCCTCGAGAAGATGTCGGGGGGGACTGTCCCTCGAGTAGACGCGATTTTAGCCAGCTCATCGGCAGCTTCGTTGTATCGACGGGCTACGTGGTTAAGCTCGAGGCCGTAGAACTTGTCCTCGAGCCTTCGGACCTCCTTGCAGTAGGCTTCCATCTTAGAGTCGTGGCAGCTCGAGTCTTTCATCACTTGGTCGATCACCAACTGAGAGTCCCCTCGCACGTCGAGGCGTCGAACCCCGAGGTCGATGGCGATGCGCAGGCCGTTGACGAGGGCCTCGTACTCGGCGACGTTGTTGGAGGCGGGGAAGTGGAGGCGGATGACATATCGCATATGGACCCCTGAGGGTGATACGAATAGCAATCCTGCGCTTGCTCCCGTCTTCATCAGTGATCCGTCGAAGTACATGGCCCAGAGCTCGCTCTGAACCTGCGCTGGGGGCAGTTGGGTGTCAGTCCATTCTGCAACGAAATCTGCCAGTACCTAAGACTTGATAGCCTTCCGAGGGGCATAGGAGAGGGTCTCCCCCATGAGCTCGGCGGACCACTTGGCGATCCTTCCCGATGCCTCCCGGTTTTGGATTATCTCTCCGAGGGGAAAGATGAAACCACAGTGACCGGATGGCCCAGGAAGTAGTGTTTGAGCTTACGCCGAGTGAGGACGACCGCATACAGCAGCTTCTGGATGTGGGGGTACCTCGTCTTGGTTTCGGGAAGGACCTCGCTCACGAAGTAGACAGGCCTCTGAACAGGCAGGGCGTGTCCTTCCTCCCTCTCGACCACTATGACCGCGCTGACTACCTGCGTAGTCGCCGCGACATAGAGCAGGAGGGGCTCGGCCGGGCTCGGGGGGACCAAGACCGGGGGCGAGGTGAGCAAGGCCTTGAGCCTCAAGAGCGATTCCTCGGCTTCGGCGGTCCACGCGAAGTGTTCCGTCTTCTTCAGGAGCCGGTAAAGGGGTAGGGCTTTTTCTCCGAGCCTCGAGATGAAGCGACTGAGGGTGGCGAGGCACCCAGTAACCCTTTGCACGCTCTTGAGGTCTTTGATCGGGCTCATCCTCGTGATAGTGGTCACCTTTTCGGGATTGGCCTCGATGCCACATTGGGAAACTATGTACCCTAAGAGCATGCCTCGAGGGACCCCAAAGACACACTTCTCAGGATTTAGTTTTATGCGGTTAGCCCTGAGGCACCCAAACGCAATCTCGAGGTCTCCGACTAGGTTTCCGACGGTTCTGGACTTGACCACGATGTCATCGACGTAGGCCTCGACGGTCGGCCCTATGTGTTTCCCGAAGACGTGGAGCATGCATCGCTGGTAGGTGGCCCCGGCGTTCCGTAAGCTGAAGGGCATGGTGAGGTAGCAAAACATGCCAAAGGGAGTGATGAAGGAGGTCGCGAGCTGATCGGACTCCTTCATCTTTATTTGGTGGTAGCCAGAGTACGCATCAAGGAAGCAAAGGGTTTCACATCCCGAAGTGGAATCTATTATTTGGTCGATGCGAGGTAAAGGAAAAGGAACCTTAGGACATGCTTTATTTAAACTGGTGTAGTCTACACACATCCTATCCTTCCCATTCTTTTTCTTTACAAGCACGGGGTTAGCTAACCACTCGGGATGATGTACCTCCTTGATGAATCCGGCCTTCAAAAGCTTGTCGACCTCCTCCCCGATGATCCTGCGCTTCTCCTCGTCGAAGCGGCGCAGGCGTTGCTTCACCGGCTTGGACCCGGCTCGGATGTCCAAGGAGTGCTCGGCGACTTCCCTCGGGATGCCCGGCATATCCGAGGGACTCTGTTGACACAAAAAGCGTCAGATCCGTGAACACCTCGGGCTATTACCCAAAGCTCGATGTCGAGGGCGTGCCAGTCGATTTGACCAATCAATCGACAAGGATGATAACTATGACAAACTGAACGAGACGACAACGATGCGCCCGGACGCCAAGGCTCAGATTGATCACGGATAACTTAGAGCAGAGCTAGACGAGGCAAACAACGATGCGCCCGGATTGCCAAAGCCTAGAGGTACTCCCACACGGAACTAACAAGGACTTTGACGGAGATCAAGGTGATGCAGCCCGTCGAAAGCTTGAAGAACTCGTTGATAACTACAACTAATGCATAAGAAGGTAAATTGCGATAAAAGTAGGATAAAAAGTAGAATTGTTTTGTTTTGAATTGGATTGATATCTATTCCATAGCCCTCGGGCTCATATTTATACTCCCGCATGGAGAGTTGTACAAATACACGACACATATCTTTCCTAAAAACAAACTCCTACTTTAAAGGAAACTGACTCACGCAGGAGCCGGATAACAATATTTATTCCCTAAACAAACACACCTATTTTAAAGGAAAATAAGCGACCCATGCAAGAGTCGGACGCAAACCACCATATTAATACTGGCACAGAACACCAGTTTCCTTATACTCTTCGATGGAAACTTTCCATCGGCAGATCCCTGCAACTTCCTTCTTTGGTCACCGGTAGTCTTCTGCTGCCACCAAGTGCTAAATCACGCCCATCGGCATCGGTAATACTTTTCCGATCGGCAATCGACAGCATCTTCTTCATCGGCAATCGGCAACCATCTTCCATCGGCAATCGGCAAGACCCCTTCATCGGCAATCGGCAAAGACTCCTCATCGGCAATCAGTTCCAGCAAGACTTCACCGATTTGGTCGACAAGGCTCATCAGCTTCCATCGGCAAAACTCATAGCACCCTCCTATCGGCATTATCACTCCTGATACCGATGGAGAACGGCCGCTGACCAGTCAAGCCTCAGCCCATTTGACACGTCAAAAAAACGGTGTCAACACATGCCCCCCAGTTTCGGAGCGTATAACTTTACGTGCCGAAATTCTCTCCACTGTAGCTGTTGCTGTAGCCGTTACCCCCGAGATAGGCATACGGTTTCCTCGATTCCCCGCGTGTGGAACTGCAATTTAATAATAAAATCCCTCGATTGTAGCACGAACAGTTACAGACCACCTCGATCACCGCGCGTATCTACCGCGGGCGCCTCCACATTCCTGCATGGTGTGAAACAGAACCCCAAAATGCCCCTGAACAGGCTTATAAAAGTTACTGGGGCCCATACCGTCCTTTTTACCCGAGCTCATTTTCACTTTCACCTTCCTGCCTTCATCTTCAACCTCCGGCTGCCCTGAAGAACACAAGCTCGAGCAACAGTACCCTTCGCAATCTAAGGACGAATCAAGCATTCTCTTGACTCCAATGGCGATCCAGGTCGACATTCCGAAGGTAAGATTCATTCCTCATCCAATCTAACCTCTCTTTTCTCCGCAAAAACCTGGTTTCATCCCTGTTCTTCTTTCTAATTCGTCCCCTTCTCGAACCCTAGGAGTTGTACAACAAAGTCATCATTCCCCTCGCTGGTTCCAATCTTAGCTGCTTAGGCCCAATGGGCAATCCAGACCCCACCTCCATCATCAACGCAGAAACCAACCGAATACCGTTTAGATCCGAAAGCTTTGGTCTGGGATTGTGGAAAGATACATTCCGCTCATGGCCCAAGCACACCAAAGGATGGAAAAATTGGTACTCAATTGCCGATGCAGAGAAGAATGAGAACTTGATGATAGCAGCTTCATATTTTTGGTCCGACAGTATGAACGCCATCCTTTTCAGTCACGGACCAACTACTCCCACCCTTGCCGATGTCTATATGCTGACCGGCTTGGACATTACCTCTGCCGATACGCTCAGCCTGTTTAACAGAAAAGCTGAGTACAAGATGAACACCCGCAGTATCGGCGGCTGGACAGGTTACATCCAAGAACACCAGAAAACCGGATCGGTAAGCCAACGGGAGCACGCCATCTTTTTAAACATGTGGTTAGAGAAGTTTGTCTTCTGTGGCAAAACCATCGGCCCGACCACTATGCACCTCCCCGCGGCCGAACTTCTCGCCCACGGCACAAGGCTTCCTTTGGGCAGGTACCTCCTCGGGTCAGTTTACCGATTGCTGCACCAAGTATCCAATAAACTGCTGCTAGGAGAGCCCATCGGCAATCTCGGAGGCCCTTGGTGGTTCATTAACCTCTGGTTGAATGCACATATGCACAAGGCCCTCGAGTTCGACCTATTTGCCCAACAATTCCCGAGAGAGCTGTCAGAAGATTACCGATATGATGACGATGAATCGGCAACTCGAGCTCCGCTTAACTTTGGAGAAGCCATCATAACACTGCCGGGTACCGATGCCGATATAGAGCATTTCGGCTACTCTTTCCAGAGGTTTTACAACGGACTTCCCTCCACAGAACGGAGTTGGTGGCCATATCTTGATGAACAGAACTAGTTCCCACTGCTCTTCAACTTGACCGATATGAGCTTGCCTGAGAACCAAGCAATCATGAGGGCCAGCATCACTCCCCGAGCCCTCTCGGTAAACATCTTTGGATCTGGAAAGAATGCTCCACCGTCGTACGAGTTTTACTATCCATCGGTAGCGGCAAGACAACTGGCATTTGGCCAACTGCCGATCAAGCTATGCTATTCCAAGGTCGTAAGACCCAGACAGACAATCTCCAGCAGTCTGGATTGGAACAAAGTCATCAACCTCCCTGCCGATGCCGATTTGTCAGACCTTGACTTGTCCTCCTGGACGCCGACCTCCTTCATTACCAACGAGTTCAAGTCTTGGTGGAAAGAGTGGAAGTGCCAACTACTCGCCAAGTCTTCACACTACTATCGGCACATGATCGACGCCGAATACCTTATTCCCGACGACGCAGTAAGTTCGCTATCCGATGTATTTTCATTATTTCATTTATCATCAGTATCATCACTCTGCACCTTTGTATTTGACAGGCCGATGATCCAGTCCCCACAATGAGCAATAGCGGTAGGCCCTTCAAACTTCAGATGATGGGCCCTATATCGATCATTGGCAACAAAGCCCCGACGTTGGCCGCCTTCACGCCTCAACAGGTACCCTTGCCGATGCCTACAACAGCTCAGGCTACATCGGCTGCCGCTGTTGCCTTCACGCAAACTTATGCAGTAAACTCTTTACTTGTACCGATCATACACTGTTTCATCGGCAACATCTACATTGCATAACTCGCTCTATATTTTCAGGCATTATGGTCATCGGCATCTGTTCACAGAATACAACTAACTTCTGACCCTGTTGCCGATGCCCCCCAGTCTTCATCCAAGCGGATTGGTTCTCCTACGGCTGCGCCGACAAAGAAAAGGCGCTTGAGGCTGGCTTCCCCTCCACCATCGGCTCTAACTGCACCATCAGCTGCCGATGCGCCGCCAGCAGAGCTTCCGGCTCCAGTCACACCACCTGCCGACGGGTCATCGGTAGGAGTTCCATTGACTTCCGTACCTGAATAGCCGATGGATGACGCCCCCGTCCAGAAGATAGTGGCTGCTGCGACGGTCGAAACGGCATCGGCATTGGCACCGACTATGGTGACTGAAGAAACAACTCCCGTCGTAGCAACGGAGGTAGCATCAGCATCGGCATCGCCAGCCAGATTACCTGACGAAGGAACCATTCAAGCCTTCGTAGCAGCAATAATGTCAGCATCGGCACCATCGCCCCAAGTCCCCGATGACAGAGTGCCACCACAAGAAACCATCACTACATCGGAGGCGACGCCAGCAACGACTACATCAAGACCAGCGGTGTCGGCTACTTCCCCAACACGGGCTCAGTCATCGGCGTCTGCCGCCGATGTTCAAGATGAAGCCGGACCGTCTAGCATACCAAGCCCCAGACAGGAGATCCGTTTCAAGGCGGTAAGTAGATTACCTTAGAGCTCATAGTATAGTTTTGCAATCGGCATATTTTAACCCTTGTTTTCAGGCCCAGGACTCTCCGGACAGCCTCTTCTCTTACAGCCTAAACCTTCAGAACGAAGATGAGCGCCCAAGCCGCCTCCGAGCAGACAGTCTATTTTCCTTCGCCGTCGACGTCCCCGATGACGATGAAGAGGAGAGTTCCCACCCGGCTCTATCGGCAGAAGTCAAGTCCAAGCTTGAGGAGTTGCTCTCCCTACTGCTGCAAGATACTTCCCAACTTGTCCAGGACTCATCGGCGGCAAGGATTATATTCAAAGATATCCAGAGCCATCTTTCCGCCGATGCAGCAGAAACCATCCTCCAAGCAGCTTCCATTGACGTCAAACAAATTCAGTACCAACGGCTCACTCGTCGCATTGCCGATAGAGCGGCCCAAGCCAAGAGCGAGGAAGAGAAATTCAGATTTAAAGGCCTTGCCGATGAGAAGCACAGAAGCATCGGTCAAGCCAAAACTTCCATCGGCAACCTCGACCAGGAAATCTCTCGGCTATCGGCGAGGAAAGAGGAGCTACTGGCAGAACTGCAACGGATTGAAGAGGGTTTGAGAGCTGCCAATCAACAGAAGACCCAACTGTCTGACTCCATCGGAACTTTGCAGCAAGAAAGGGATCAATATGCTCGGCAAGCTATCTCATGGAAGAAGAAGATCAAGTCGGTTGAGGGCTCTGCCGATGCTGACGCTCAGGAGTTAGATGAAATAGACCAAATTCGCCTGTGCGCGATAAATGTTATTCACTCCTTGTTCTGATGCCTGTGGTATCGGCGAGAATGTAACCTGATACTTAATTTTGTTTTGTAATATAACGCCAGTTTGCTTTTACCGATGTTTTTATAAGTTTACTTTTCATCGGCATTTGACTAAGCATCATGCGTCTACCCATATGCTAGGGTAATATCTCTTCAAGTATTTGCCGTTAATCGCCCTAGAAAACGTCACTCCTTCGAGGGTTTCCAAAATGTACGCGTTACCAGGAGCAGACTGTTTTATCCGATAAGGACCTTCCCAATTAGGGGACCACTTTCCAAACTTAGAGCTCTTAGTCCCAATCGGTAAAATTAACTTCCAAACCAAATCACCATCGGCAAATTCTTTTACCTTTACTTTCTTATCATACCATCGGGCAACCCTCTTCTTGTTCTCTTCAATATTAATTAACGCTCTCAACCGATGAGCTGCCAAATCTTCTAACTCATCTTTCATCAGAGTAACGTAATCATCGGTCGTCAACTGATCTTGAAAAGATAATCGCCTAGAACCAGTTTTAATTTCCCAAGGTAGGACAACATCGTGTCCATAAACCAACAGATATGGCGAGACCTTGGTTGCACCATGACAAGCCATCCGATATGACCATAAAGCTTCATTCAACACCACGTGCCACCTTCTAGGGTTTTCTTCAATCTTGCGCTTTATAAGTTTAATGACTCCCTTATTAGTCGCTTCGGCTTGACCGTTAGCTTGAGCGTAATAAGGAGAAGAATTCAACACCTTGAAACCCATGCTAGCAGCAAAGTCATCAAACTCTCCCGATGTGAACATGGTCCCTTGATCGGTGGTAATGGTCTGAGGAATACCAAATCGGTAAACAACATGCTCCTTAACGAAATCCACCATGTTTGCCGATGTCACCTTTTTCAACGGAATTGCCTCAACCCATTTAGTGAAGTAATCGGTAGCAACAAGTATGAACTTGTGCCCCTTGCTCGACGGCGGATAAATCTGGCCGATGAGATCAATAGCCCATCCTCTGAACGGCCAAGGTTTAATTATAGGATTCATTGTCGATGCAGGCGCCCTTTGCACATTACTAAACTTCTGACAATCTTGGCACCCTTTGAAATAATTGAAACAATCTTCCAGGATTGTTGGCCAATAATATCCATTCCGCCTAATCATCCACTTCATCTTGAATGCCGATTGATGCGCTCCACATACACCTTCATGGATCTCACCCATCAACTCCCTTGATTCCTCTTTGCCAAGACATCTGAGCAAAACTTCGTCAATTGTCCGATAATACAACTCATTATCAAGGAGCACATACTTAGTGGCTTGGAACCTTAGGCGCCTTTCAACTTTTCTGGATGGATCCCTCAAGTAATCGGCAATCCCCTTTCTCCAGTCATCGGCATTTGTTACCGATGTCGTGACTTCCTGAATCGGCTGATATCCTGAGGCATTCTGTGCCAGCCGATTAGCCTCTTCATTATGCAACCTTGGAATGTGCTCAAGGCGGTACTCTTTGAACTCCTTTAACAACCGCAGACACCGCTCATGGGCTGCAACTAACACTTCACTTCGGCACTCATATGTCCCGATCAGCTGATTAATCACCAACATGGAATCACCGAAGATTTCAACGGCATCGGCATGCGCTTCCCTGAGTAGTTCTAAACCTTTAAACAAAGCCTGGTACTCAGCCTAATTGTTTGTTGAAGTAGCAACAATCGGCAAAGAAATTTCGTACCTCTATCCTCGGGGTGAAATTAACAGAATACCGATACCTGCTCCATCCTTGCACGTAGACCCATCAAAGAACAGAGCCCAAGGGGCAATTTCAACAAAGCCCACCATATTGTAGTGCTGAGTGACAAAATCGGCCATCACCTGACCCTTAACAGCCTTTACCGATTCATACCTTAGGTCAAATTCAGATAACGCTAGAATCCATTTACCGATTCGCCCACTCAAAATCGGCATTGACAACATGTACTTGACCACATCATCTTTGCAGACAACAGTGCATTCGGCCGACAGTAAGTAGTGTCTTAATTTAGTACAAGAGAAATATAAACATAAGCACATTCTCTCTGTGGCCGAATACCTGGTTTCAGCGTCCACCAACCTTCTGCTTAGGTAATATATTACACGCTCCTTCCCTTCAAACTCTTGAATTAAGGCTGACCCGATAACACCGTCATCGGCAGACAAATATAACCTGAAAGGCCTCCCATGCTGAGGTGGAACTAAGATCGGGGGATTCACCAAGTACCTTTTAATCTCTTCTAAGGCTGACTGCTGCTCTTCTCACCATATAAATTCCTGATCGGCTTTCAACTTTAACAGAGGACTAAAAGATTTAATCTTACCAGACAGATTGGATATAAATCTTCTAATGAAATTAATCTTGCCGATCAGAGACTGCAGCTCAGTCTTGTTTTTGGGAGCCACTACCCTGTTAATTGCATTAATAGATTTTCTGCCGATCTCAATGCCTCTTTGATGCACCATGAAGCCCAGAAACTGCCCTGCCGATACGCCAAACGCACACTTGTTAGGATTCATCTTCAGCCCATGCTTCCTTGTGCACTCCAATATCTTCTGCAAATCGGCAAGATGCTTCTTGAAGTCTCCAGACTTAACCACCACATCATCGATGTAGATCTCAACAATTGTGCCGATGTACTTATGAAAGATAAAATTCATCGCCCTCTGATAAGTGGCACCGGCGTTCTTCAAGCCAAAAGTCATGACTACCCACTCAAACAAGCCGACGTGACCCGGACATCGGAAAGCAGTCTTGGGTATGTCTTCTTCAGCCATGAATATTTGATTGTACCCAGCATTACCATCCATGAAGCTAATAATTTGATGTTCGGCAGCAGCATCGATCAGCAGATCGGCAACGGGCATCGGGTAGCCATCCATCGGCGTAGCCTTGTTCAAGTTCCTGAAATCAATACAAACACGAAGTTTTCCATTCTTTTTATACACAGGAACCACATTAGAAATCCAATTGGCATATCGGCATTGCCGAATGAATCCAGCCTCGATTAACTTGGTAATCTTAGCCTTAATGTCGGGTAAGATGGTAGGATTGCATCGGCGCGCCGGCTGCCGATGTGGCTGAAAACCAGACTTGATGGGTAACCGATGTTCAACTATCGATCGGTCTAAACCAGGCATCTCTGTATAGTCCCAAGCAAAACAATCTTTATTCTCTTTTAATAAATCAATTAACTGCTGCTTACATTGGGAATCTAACTTAGCACTAATAAAAGTAGGCCTAGGTTTACTACCATCGCCGATGTCAACCTTGAGCAAGTCATCGGCGGACGTGAAGCCCTGCCCCAGCTTTCCGTCATCGGCGAACTGATCCATCAAAACTCCTCAGGACCGACTGCTTGGATCGGTTTGATGCGGTAATCGGCGACTTTGAGGAACTCTTTGTCCCAGGATTCGCCAGATATGCACCTGGTCTGCTCATAAGTGTCTAACTCCGCCGATGCAACAGTAGATGGGGCCTCACCGCGGACGACTTCAATCCTATCCCCAATCCACTGTACCAAGCTCTGATGCATAGTAGAAGGGATACAGCAATTAGCATGAATCCAGTCCCTCCCAAGGAGTAAGTTATAGGTGCCTTTGCCGCTGATTACGAAGAATGTTGTCGGCAAAGTCTTGCTGCCGATGGTTAGTTCAACACATACGGCTCCCATGGCGGTTGACACATTACCTTCGAAGTCCTTGAGCTTCATGTCGGTCTCGACCAAGTCCTGATCGCCTTTACCAAGCTTCCTGAACACGACATAGGGCATTATGTTGATCGACGCGCCACCATCCACTAGCATTTTGGTCATCGGCTGACCATCCACTCTGCCCTTAACAAACAGAGCCCTCAGGTGCTGCCTCTCGTCTTCGGCCGGCTTTTCGAAGATAGCCGCCATCGGGTCCAGCACCAACTGTGCCATCTCGGCAACCTCTTCATCATCGCTGACGGGTGCCATAAACTCCATCGGCAACATGACAACCATGTTTATATCTGCCGATGGGCCTCTGTCCTTGCGCTTCGGCCTCCATTGCTTCTCCTCCGAGGGTTCTGCACTGTCATATAGGTCGTCACGGCGCTGGCGCTGAATTCTCCTCTTCTGAGTCTTAGTCAAACCCTTAGGACACCAGGGAGGAAGCTTGGTCTTCCAGACAAGTTGATGCTGCTTCTCACTGCTTACATTGGCACTTCGTCCGATGTTGGGTTCCCCGGAGAATATCTCTTCGTCGGGCACTCTAGCGTTGGCCATCTCCTCGAGCTCCCTCTGGTCGACGCGCCTGCCAAGCCGATCATGGGCACTGAGCTTGCCCCCCAGTCGGTCATGTGCCGATCTGTCTTCTCTGAGCGGCCAGGCGTACGTGGGTGCCTGATCATCAAAACAAGGTCGCTTACCTAACCGATCGGCTGTGTAGTACCCATTGCATTTCGGACAGTTATCGGCAGTGGGCAGCTTGATGCCTTCTTCCCAGCAATGAACAAAGAAGGGACACCTCCAGTGGTCCTTATGTCGAAGCCATTCCCGATGCTCCTCTTCTTCTTGCCGATACCGTTCCTCACGTGATTGCCGATGATATCGCCTTGGCTGCTTGTGAGTAATCACCACTCCGGGACCCCTGTTGGCGCTGTTACCTTCATCGGCAACCTTCTTACCTTTTCTGTCATCGGCAAACTTTCCTGCGTCGCGCTTAGGCACTTGGTAGTCAGGATCTACCGATGAATTCCTTCTGGCGGCTTCCGATGTCAGCACTTTGGTTTTGTCATTGATTTCCACCATGTTGTTTGGGAACGGGTGCTGATCTATCTTCATCGGCTATCTTCATCGGCTTCTGGGCTTTAGAGTTTTCAAACTTAATACGCCCAGACTCAATCTCCGACTGCAACTGCTGCCTGAATACTTTGCAGTCATTGGTACTGTGTGAAGTTGCATTATGCCACTTGTAGTACCTGATCTTCTTGAGCTCTTCGGCTGATGGAATCACTTGATTGGGCGCCAACTTGATTCGCCCCTCTTGCAGCAATAGGTCAAACATCCTTCGGCCTTGGTGATATCAAAGGTGAACCTTTCTGTTTCCTTTTGGCCGAATGGACAAGACACAGGATTCTTATCCTTCACCCATTCGGCCGCATCGACACTCAGATCTTCATCCGATCCAGAGTCTTCTTCTCCCCCGATGAAGGTCACCTTCTTGTTCCAAGTCTTCCTGGGCTCAAAGGCTTTGATATCCTGATCGGCAATCCTCTGCACCAGGTGACTTAGGCTCTCAAACTCCTGGGACGTGTATTTGTCCTTGATGTGCGGCAGTAACCCCTGGAAGGCCAAATCTGCTAGTTGTCGATCATCAAGCACCAGACTGTAGCACTTGTTCTTCACATCCCGCAGCCTCTGCACAAAACTTTCTACCGATTCGTCGTTGCGCTGTCTCATTTTAACCAAATCGGTAAGCTTCTTCTCATGTATGCCAGCAAAGAAGTATTTGTGAAATTGCCTCTCCAGATCGGCCCATGTAATTATAGAATTCGGAGGCAATGATATGAACCATGTGAAAGCCGATCCAGACAATGATGACGAGAACAGTCTCACCCTTAATTCCTCCCTGCTGGTAGCCTCCCCGCACTGGATAATGAAGCGGTTGATGTGCTCCATCGTTGACGTGTCGACTTGGCTGGAGAACTTGGTAAAATCAGGCACCTTGTAACGATTTGGGAGAGGAATCAAGTCATATGCAGGTGGGTACGGGGTCCGATAGGAGTATGTATTGACCTTGGGTTTGATACCGAATTGCTCCTTCATGACTTCGGCAATCTTGCCGACTCAATACGCATCCTGCTCCTGCCGACTCATTGGCTGATTATCGACTGGTGGAGTCGGCTGACGCGCCTCTTGGAGATGTGCAGTAGTTGCGGGCGCAGCACCAGTCATCTGGACGCTATGCATCGGCTGATTTACCGATGGATAGATTTGCATGCTTGGCGGAGTCGGCTGACGCGCCCCTTGAAGATATGCAGTTGTCGCAGGCGCAGTATCAGCCATCTGCATGCTATGCATCGGTTGGCGTACCGATGGATGATTTGACATACTTGGCGGAGTCGGCTGAACTGTTACGTTCATCGGTTGTTGTACCGATGATCCGCCTTGGATGTAAGCTGGGCCTCCATAATAACACGTTGGCGCGCCGGGCTGCTGAGCTGGTGACTGGTAAGACATCGGCATGTGACTTGCCGATGGTTGATAGCTGACCGGAGCATGCGGCTCTTGAATCTTGGAGCAATTGATCACCAGATTGCCTTGGGGATACGGAGCTCCGGCTTGAGCGTTTGCCGCCAGGGATTGACTACCGGTGGTTATAATGTGTTGCATCGGCACAGAGCTCGCCAATGGTGGCATCAGAGGTATGTTGGGGATCACTTGGAGATCATCTGATGGCACTTGTATGGTTGGAGCAGGCGCGGAGTTGTGCATCACATGAGCCTTCGTCTGTGGCTGTGCTGCCGATGCTATAGAGTTCTTCCAGGTTGAACCGTCTCCCTGCACCAGGTTAGAGCCAGCATATAGATTCGGAGGCATATCGTATCCCCACCAGTTAGCGGGGGCTGGTCCTGAAGTTGCCGACGCGGCTGGATCTGCGTTGAACTTGGTAGCATCGCCGGTGTTCGGTCTTGGAGACGTAGCCACATCGGCAGACGGTTCCACCGGGGTGGAAGACGCCATCTGAGCCGCCGATGGGCTTGCAGATGCCATCCCAGGTTGATGGTACGCTGGGCCGGCATATCGCGGTGCATGTCCTTCTTTGAATGTTTGTGCAACAGCATTGTAGACAGTATTGGACAGCACGCTAGAGTGGTTAATCAAAGCTTGACTTACAGCGGCGTTAACCATCTCTTGTAGCTTGCCAGGGTTGGCGTCGTACGTGACCTGCCGTGGCAATGGCGGATCTTGCTTCTGAATTGCTTCGCCGCTCCTGCTGAGGCTGAAGGATTTGAGATACAACTGCCTGTATTCCTCCATAGCCCGCTCCATGGCCTGCTTCTGATCATCTTTCAGATCGGCCTCAGATACTTCAATGACATTCCTCTGATTAACATCGGCGTATTCAGCCATGCCGGATGTGTAGATTTGTATAATCAGGTCCCACTGGGCGTGCCAAAAGAGGTGTTGACACAAAAAGCGTCAGATCCGTGAACACCTCGGGCTATTACCCAAAGCTCGATGTCGAGGGCGTGCCAGTCGATTTGACCAATCAATCGACAAGGATGATAACTATGACAAAATGAACGAGACGACAGCGATGCGCCCGGACGCCAAGGCTCAGATTGATCACGGATAACTTAGAGCAGAGCTAGACGAGGCAAACAGCGATGCGCCCGGATTGCCAAAGCCTAGAGGTACTCCCACACAGAACTAACAAGGACTTTGACGGAGATCAAGGTGATGCAGCCCGTCAAAAGCTTGAAGAACTCGTTGATAACTACAACTAATGCATAAGAAGGTTAATTGCGATAAAAGTAGGATAAAAAGTAGAATTATTTTGTTTTGAATTGGATTGATATCTATTCCATAGCCCTCGGGCTCATATTTATACTCCCGCATGGAGAGTTGTACAAAGACACGACACATATCTTTCCTAAAAACAAACTCCTACTTTAAAGGAAACTGACTCACGCAGGAGCCGGATAACAATATTTATTCCCTAAACAAACACACCTATTTTAATGGAAAATAAGCGACCCATGCAAGAGTCGGACGCAAACCACCATATTAATACTGGCACAGAACACCAGTTTCCTTATACTCTTCGATGGAAACTTTCCATCGGCAGATCCCTGCAACTTCCTTCTTTGGTCACCGGTAGTCTTCTGCTGCCACCAAGTGCTAAATCACGCCCATCGGCATCGGTAATACTTTTTCGATCGGCAATCGACAGCATCTTCTTCATCGGCAATCGGCAACCATCTTCCATCGGCAATCGGCAAGACCCCTTCATCGGCAATCGGCAAAGACTCCTCATCGGCAATCAGTTCCAGCAAGACTTCACCGATTTGGTCGACAAGGCTCATCAGCTTCCATCGGCAAAACTCATAGCACCCTCCTATCGGCATTATCACTCCTGATACCGATGGAGAACGGCCGCTGACCAGTCAAGCCTCAACCCATTTGACACGTCAAAAAACGGTGTCAACAGACTCCATGCAAACACGTCGGCATTCGCACGGAGAAAGTTGACGAGCACAGCTTCCTATTTGGGCTCGAGGGTGGCACTGATCGTCAGCACCTTCCCGTCCGCGAGGCCGGGGTCGAGCGGGACGGTCTTGGTGTCTTCCGCCGGCTTGAAGTTGCCAGCATGGCGCTTGGGGTCGGGGATCCCTCCAGACAAGTCGTCGAGGGCCGCGAGGATAGTCGAATCCTCGCGGGCTTCGGCTTTTTCCACGCACTCGACGTCGCAGTCGTATGCGTGCTCGTAGGAGGTGTCGACGGTGATGACCCCCGAGGGTCCCGACATTTTGAGCTTGAGGTAGGTGTAATTCGGGACTGCCATGAACTTGGCGTACCCCGGCCTACCAATGATGGCATGATAGGTGCCTCACCACGCGACCACCTCGAAGGTCAGCTCTTCCTTTTGGAAGTTCGAGGGGACGCCGAAGTAGACCGGCAGCTTGATGCGGCCGATCGGGAGGGCCTTCTTCCCCGGGACGATCCCGTGGAATCCCCCCGCGCTGGGCAGGAGCATGGTTCTCGGGATCCCCAGGAGGTCGAGGGTCTCGGCGTAGATGATGTTGAGGCTGCTCCCCCCGTCCATGAGCACCTTGCTGAGGCGGGTGTTGAGAATGATCGGGTCGACGATGAGCGGGTAAGCCCCTGCGTTGGGGATGTGCTCGGGGTGGTCGTCCTGATCGAAGGTGATCGGCGTGTGGGACCAGTCGAGGTACCGTGGGGCCTGGGCCCGAACGGAAAAAACTTCTCGACGCTCCCTCTTGCATTGACGCGTGGTGAGGCGGGTCGAGGGTCCCCCGTAGATCATGTAGCAGTCATGGATCTCGGGGAAGCCTCCTTTTTGGACATCGCCCCTGACGTGGACGTCACAGGGTGGGTCTTCCTTGCCGTCGTCTCTCCTGGGACCAGGAGGGACGAAGTGCCTACGAAGCATGCGGCAGTCTTCGAGGCGGTGGTTGGTCGGCCCCATATGATAGGGGCAGGGCTCCTTCAGCATCTTGTCGAAGACGCCCCCGTCGGGAGGGGGCCCTCGAGGCTTCCGTTTGTCCGCTGCGGCGACAAGGTCTTCGGGGTCGTCGTCGTGCTCGACGTTGGGTTCGACGTTGCGCTGGCCCGGTTGGTTCTTCTTCTTCTTCTTCTTCCGTCCGCTGTTGCCGTCGTTGTTCCTCCTGGGCCCCTTATTCCTCTTGGGCCCATCGTCCGAGCTCCCGGATTCATCCGCGTTGCCCTCCTCCTTCCCTGGGGGAATCTGGAAGAATGCGCCAACAGCCTCTTTGCCAGCCGCGTAGTTGGCGATGACGTCCATGAGCTCGTTGGCAGTCTTGGGGATATTTCGCCCCAGTTCCCGCACCAGGTCCTTGCAGGTTGTCCCAGCGATGAACGCGGTGATGACCTCGTGGTCGGAGATGTGGGTCAGTGCGGTACGCTGCTTCGAGAATCGGCGGGTGAAGGCGCGGAGGGTCTCTCCTGGTTTTTGTTTGCAGCTGCGAAGGTCCCAGGAGTTGCCCGGGCGCTCGTAGGTGCCCTTGAAGTTCCCGTCGAAGATCCGGACTATGTCGGACCAGTCCTGGATCAAGTCCGGGGGTAACTCCTCGAGCCACCTTCGAGCGGTGTCGGAGAGGAACAATGGGAGTTGCCGGATGATGACGAGGTCATCTTTGGCTCCACCCAGCTGGCATGCCAGCCTGAAGTCGGCAAGCCAGAGCTCTGGCTTGGTTTCGCCGTTGTATTTGATCAGGCTGGTGGGTGGACGGAAACGCACGGGCAGGGAGGCCCGTCGGATGGTTCTTCCGAAGACTCGAGGCCCCGGCGGCTCCGGAGACCGACACCGGTCTTCGTCGCTGTCGTAGCGCCCACCTCGGTGAGCGTTGTAGCCTCGAGCCTCGGCGTCGCCGTATCGACGTCGGTTGTTCACTCGAGGGGGGAGGTCGTCGACGAGGCGTTCCTGAACTGGTCGTGGCTCAACCCTGCCCTGGGGCGCCTTGTTCTGGTGGACAGAGGCCTCCCGATTTTGTCGAGGGGGCGCTGCTTGCCGCTCAGAGGCAGCCCCTCGACGCCTCGAGGCCGAGCTCTCCGCTTGCTGGACGGCCGCAGTCTGGAGTAGCCCCTGGATTTCTTCCCTGATACGTTGTGCCTGGGGGGTCGATGGCGCCGGCATGTCGCGGAGCAGCATCGCGGCTGCTACGACATTCTGGCTGGCGCGGTTGAAGACTCGGGGTTCGGCATTCCCCTCCTCGACGATCTGCCGGTGGACCTCCCGAGCCCACTCGCGAGCTCCTCCACCCTAAGGACGCCCTCGATCCCGCTCAAGGGCGTGTTCAAGCTGCTGAAGACGCAGGCGCTCCTCCTCGAGCTTGCCGAGGAGCTCTCAGACCTGCGTAATCTGGACGTCGGCGGGTGGATCGGCCCTATCGGGATTCGGGGGGATGGCGTCTCGAGGTGGCGTGGCGTTGGCCCCCCTCCCTTCTTCGGTGTCCGCGGTGTCATCGACGTCGTCCTGGAGGAAGGTTTGGTCGTCGAGATGGAAGCACTCCCGGATGGAGTCGTAACTCTCGTCGGGAGAGTCCGAGTCGAAGTCGGCGTGGTAGAAGTGGGGGAAGAGCCTGCCTGTTTCTTCCTCCTCCAGGCGCCGCCGTAACGTGCCCCACGTACGGGGCAGCTCTGGCTCGCCCAGTGAAGGGGTAGTGACGGGATCGGCCGTCGCCCATGACGGCGTCCAGGGAGACTCGTCGTATGTGTGTACTCACAGTCTTGCGAAAGCAGAGTAGAGTCCGGCACTGTTGCGAAGCCCGTACGGGAATGGGTCACGCGGTGGTGGCGGGGTTGTGGGTGTCGGAGAAGCCACGGGAGCCTCCGGGGATGAGGACGTGGCGGAGCCGAAGTCCTGTGCGGGGAGATGCCCGCCCTTGATCCACAAACGTGCGTCAAGCGGACCCCTAGGAGAGGGGGCCGTGTCGCCAGCTGGGACCAGAGGGAACGGTATCCGACACCCCAGAGCTCACAAGACGGCGAGCACGTCGAAGTCGCTCGCGCCTCCTCCTGATCGCAGGCCAGAGTCGCAAGCGGAGGGACCGTCGTCTGATCCTGGCTGGCTCCGGCGCAGCGGAACTGCTGACGTCTAGCTTTTTGAGTAGCCAAAGATTTTCCCACTACAAATAGGGATTGGGCTATACCCCCAAGAAAGGCAAGGTGGCCTTTGTAACTCCAAAGCCTAGCTTTTTGAGGAGCAATGGTCACTTTTGCAACAAATGCAAGCAAGTGGGGCATGTTGACCAATATTGCAAACTTAACATGAGCCAAACCAAGTTTGCTAAATCTACATCTATGCACTTTGATTCATGTTATATGCTTACCAAAAGTGCTAAAGGTATCATGGCTAAGTATGTTGGTACACCCATTGTTGGCCAAAAGAAGAAGGCAATTTGGGTGCTAAAATCCTTGGTCACTAACTTTGGAGGACACAAACAAGTATGGGTACCTAATAAAAACTAATTTGTTTTGTAGGTAAATTACAAAGCCGGAGGAAGGCATTGGGTGCTTGATAGTGGGTGCACTCAACACATGACCAGGGATTCTAGAATGTTCAAATCAATCAACTCCAACACCAATGATGGCATTGATAGTATTACATTTGGTGATAATGGCAAGGTCAAGGTCAAGGGTCTTGGTAAGATTGCAATATCTAGTTGATTTTAATGCTAGTGAAGCTCAATTGTCAACTTGCTTCCTCACTAAATCAAGTATGGGTTGGTTATGGCATAGAATACTTGGTCATGTTGGAATGAATCAATTGAATAGATTGATCAAACATGACTTAGTTAGAGGTTTGAAAGATGTTGTGTTTGAGAAGGGCAAACTTTGTAGCTCTTGTCAAGCCAACAAACAAGTTGGTAACACCCATCCCAGAAGAGCATGATGAGAACTAGTAGAGCATTTGAGTTATTGCACATGGATTTATTTGGACCAACAACATACACAAGCATTGGAGGAAACAAGTATGGATTTGTCATAGTGGATGATCTTACAAGATATACTTGGGTATTCTTACTCAATGACAAGAGTGATACATTTGCCACATTCAAATCTTTTGTCAAGAGATGTCACAATGAGTTTGAAACTACCATCAAGAAAGTGAGAAGTGACAATGGAAGTGAATTCAAGAATACAAGAGTTGAAGAGCTATGTGATGAATTGGGAATCAAGCATCAACTCTCGGCCAAGTACACTCCACAATCAAATGGCCTTGTTGAGAGGAAGAATAGAACATTGATTGATATGGCAAGATCTATGCTTAGTGAGCACAATGTGAGTAAATCCTTTTGGGCTGAAGCTATCAACACCGCTTGCTACTCTAGCAACCGGTTGTATTGTCACCCATTGATGGAGAAGACACCATATGAGCTATTGAATGGAAGAAATCCCAACATTGCATACTTTAGAGTGTTTGGTTGCAAATGCTACATCTTGAAGAAAGGCACAAGACTTGGGAAGTTTGACAAGAAATGTGATGAAGGATTCCTACTTGGTTACTCAACCACAAGCAAAGCCTATAGAGTGTGGAATTCAGCTAGTGGTATACTTGAGGAGGTTCATGATGTTGAATTTGATGAAACCAATGGCTCTCAAGTTCAAAATGAGAATCTAGAAGATATGAGTGGAACTCCATTGGCAAATTCTATGAAGAGCATTGTCGGTGTTGTGACCCGGGGGTCAAGACCACCAACGAGTAAATTTGTATATTGCGTGCTCCCTCTCTCAGACGTGATGCAAGATGGACACAAGATTTATCCTGGTTCGGGCAAAGAAGGCCCTACGTCCAGCGGGGGGGGGATGACTTGTATTATCTCGTACCCAAAGCGTGCTCGTACAGGGGGGTACAAGCAGTGTTACACGGGGTCGGCCACCCGAGGGGTCGATCGAGCGGCCGTGTGTGTGGAGTGTGGACCGGGGTCCTTGAGAGTGGAAGTCTGATCAGAGTCCTAGGTGAGGCAGGAGCCGATCGATCCGTTGGTCTTCCTCCGTCCCTATATTCTACCCTGGCGCCCCCTTTTATAGACCAAGGGGAGTCCCAAGGGTACAGGGTCCTAATAGTAGAGGTATGGGCGGCGTATTCGCGGCACAATGTTGGCGGAGAGGTGTCAAGCACTGCGGCAGCATGGTCTCCCCGTCCTTCAGACGTCCTTGGTCGTTGCGGCAGTAGAAGTCGTCGCCGAGCAGTGTCCGCAAGCGGGCACGAGTCCCACGGCCGAAGCGGGACGGGGCGGATGGGACGGCTTCCGTACCGGAGTTGTTGAAGAGGAGGGGGTCGAGCTCCCGGTCGAGGGAGGGGGATCGAGCCCTGTGTGACTCCGTGGCGTTTCCGAAGTCGTCGCCGAGGGTCGCACTGTTCACTTTCCGAGGGGTACTGTTGAAGTCCGTACTCGAGTAGTGGCAGAAGTGGCGGCACAGTTGACGGGAATTGGGGACTTGATGGGGAGTTGGCGGATTTGACAGTGGACGCAGGGGCCCATGTCGTCAGGTGGGTTTACTTTTACCCATGCCGGAGTGGTTGGGTTAATCGAATCCTCGTCCGTCGACGGCGCTTGGAAGGTCGAGGCGTCGACGGGGTTGGGGAGGTCGAAGTCGAGGTAGAGGTCGGGGGGGTCGTTCGTTCGATCCCTCGTCCGTCATCGAGGTGGAGTCGGGGGGTCGCTCGTTCGACCCCTCATCCGCCGTTGAGGTGAAGCCGGGGGTCGTTCGTTCGACCCCTCATCCGTCGTCGAGGTGGAGCCGGGGGTCGTTCGTTCGACCCCTCGTTCGTCGTCGAGGTGGAGCCAGGCCAGTGGCTTGCTTCCGTAGTTGGTGTAGCGGGGGCCCTCGATTGATGGGCCGCGTCTCACCGAGCAGTGGGCCGGTCCTTGCCTTAAAAATGGTTGCTATGTTTAGCGTTAATTTATCGAAGGGTTTAGGGTACCCCTTACCTTCGTACCCGACAAGCATGGATGTTGGTGATATTAGGCCAAGGCAAGTGATTGACATTGAAGATGATAAAGAT
The DNA here is from genome assembly GCA_022036555.1 of Microstegium vimineum. Lineage (NCBI taxonomy): Eukaryota > Viridiplantae > Streptophyta > Magnoliopsida > Poales > Poaceae > Microstegium > Microstegium vimineum. Next base: position 16,455,002 of record CM039128.1, on the reverse strand, counting down.
CAAGTGTTCAGCTCACCTAATGTGCAAGCTAGTGGTTCTCAAATGCAAGATCAACAAGTTGCTAGTTCATCTCAACCAAGCTCAAGCAATCAAGTTCCTATCCTTCAACCAACCAACATTGCAAGAGATCACCCCATCGATCAAATAGTTGGTGACATTACAAGTGGTGTTCAAACAAGATCAAGATTGGCATCATTTTGTGAGCACAACTCCTTTGTCTCATCCATAGAGCCAACAAAGATTGAAGAAGCCCTACAAGATGTTGATTGGGTAAATGTTATGCATGAAGAGCTCAACAATTTCACTAGAAACAAAGTTTGGGAACTAGTTGAAAGACCCAAGAACTACAATGTGATTGGCACAAGATGGGTATTTAGAAACAAACAAGACCAAGATGGTATAGTTGTGAGAAACAAAGCAAGGCTAGTAGCTCAAGGGTACACTCAAGTTGAGGGTCTTGACTTTGGAGAAACTTATGCACCGGTTGCAAGATTAGAGGCAATTAGAATTCTATTGGCCTATGCATGTGCACACAACATCAAGCTATACCAAATGGATGTGAAGAGTGCTTTCTTAAATGGCTATATCAATGAGCTAGTATATGTTGAGCAACCTCCCAGATTTGAAGATGACAAGAAGCCCAACCATATGTGTACAAGTTGACAAATGCTTTATATGGCTTGAAGCAAGAACCTAGAGCATGGCATGAAAGATTGAGGGACTTTCTTCTATCTAAAGGATTCATCATGGGGAAGGTTGATACTACTCTCTTCACCAAGAAGCTTGGCAAGGATCTATTTGTGCTCCAAATCTATGTGGATGACATCATATTTGGTTCCACCAATCAAGAATTTTGTGAAGAATTTGGCAAGATGATGGCAAATGATTTTGAAATGTCAATGATTAGTGAACTTAGCTACTTCCTTGGTCTTCAAATCAAGCAATTGAAGAATGTCACCTTTGTAAGTCAAGGCAAGTACATCAATTAAGGATATGATGAAGAAATTTGGCTTAGAATAATCTAAAGGGATTAGCACTCCAATGGGCACTAATTGACATTTGGATAGTGATGCTAGTGGCAATATGGTGGATCAAAAGTTGTATCGGTCTATGATTGGAAGCCTACTCTATGTGACCGCTTCTAGGTCGGATGTGATGTTTAGTGTATGCATGTGTGCAAGATTTCAATCCTCTCCAAGAGAAAGTCACTTGAAGGCTACAAAGAGAATATTGAGGTACTTGAAGCATACACAAGATGTTGGATTGTGGTATCCCAAGGGGTCGAACTTTGACTTACTTGGATATTCGGACTCCGACTATGCGGGATGCAAAATTGATAGAAAGAGCACATCGGACACATGTCAATTGCTAGGCATGTCACTTGTATCTTGGCCATCAAAGAAGCAAAATAGTGTTGCACTCTCTACTGCCAAAGCCGAATACATAAGTGCGGGTAGTTGTTGCGCTCAATTGCTTTGGATGAAAGCAACTTTGGATGACTTTGGAATGAAGTTCAAGCAAGTGCCATTGCTATGTGACAATGAAAGTGCGGTGAAGCTAACCAACAATCCGGTTCAACATTCAAGAACCAAGCACATTGATGTGAGGCACCATTTCATAAGGGATCATCAACTCAAAGGTGATATCAAAATCACAAGTGTTGGCACCGATGATCAACTTGCCGATATATTCACCAATCCATTAGATGAGAAGAGGTTTTGCAAGCTAAGAAATGAATTGAACATTCTTGACTTCTCAAATATGTGTTGATGCACCCCCCATATATGACATGCCTCTCCTTTGAGCTATTCAAGGTACAAGTTGATTGACATGTCATTCATCCTTATTAGGATTTGTTAGTGCATCTAGACATCAACCCATTAGGCTCATTCATAAAAATCAAATGTTTTGATGCTTATATGGTATCAATATTGCTTCTATGCTTGATATGATCTAGTGGTAGCATATGATATATTTGTGGGCTTGCAATCCTAGTGTTTAATCTAGAATATGAACTTCAAATGTTTAGCTCAACATGGGCAAGATAACCATTCTAGGATGTGTGAACAAGCTTGTCCATGGTTTAAACCGAGTTAAATAGCTTGGGGCAAGTAATCTAGATTGAACCACAACTAAAAAACTTCTCTCCAATAATAAAAACTTTGAGCACATCTTTTTTGATAATAGAGGACAAAGGGGGAGAAGTAGTTCACAGAAGAAAGAATAAGGGGGAAGTAAGTAAAATGTTTTTGAAAATTTTGAAAAATGAAAGCACACAAGTAGGGGGAGCAAGCCTATGAATAAAGTTGTTGCATATCTTTGTGCATTCATAAGTGCTTGCTTGCATATGTATTTATCTTCATGATATTCTTGTGTGGTGAATGTGTTGACACCGTTTTTCAGCACGTGTCAAATGAGCTAAGACTTGTGTTGATCGGTAGCCGTTGTCCGTCGCATCGGGAAGTCATGAGTCAGTATTGCCGATGGGAGTATGCTGCGGGAGGACTAAGTGTGCTGCCGATGGAAGACAGAAGCCCCAGATGTTGCCGATAGGAGTTGAATGGCTCACCAGAGGGCGATTACAAAGTTGCTAATGCCGATTGCCGATGGCTGATAGGAATTGATTGGTGAAGACAAGTTACCAGTACAAGGTTGCCGATCGGGAAATATTGCCGATACCGATGGGCATGGGGTGCCGATGAGTACAGGGTGACTTAGCGCTTGATGACAGCAGAGGACTACAGGTGGCCAAAGAAGGAAGTCGCGGATTGAAGGGATCTGCCGATGGAAAGTTTCCATCGAAGGAAAGACATAAGGAAACTGGTGATTTTATACTAGTATTATTATAGCAGTTTGAGTCCGACTCTGCATGAGTCGTTTGTTTTCCTTTAAAATAGGTGTGTTTGTTTAGGAAAATAATATTATTATTTTAGATCTGACTCCTGTGCGAGTCAGTTTCCTTAAAGTTAGGAGTTTGTTTTAGGAAAGGTACGAGTCGTGCCGCTGTACAACTCTCCATGCGGGAGTATAAATATGTACCCGAGGACTACATGTAAAGAAAATCCAATATCAAACAAACCAATTTTATTCTTATTCTACTTTTTATCGCAATTTATCTTTATTGCATTAGTTATAGCTTATCAACGAGTTCTTCAAGCTTCGACGGGCTGCATCAGCTTGATCTCCGTCAAATCCTTACAAGTTCCGCGTGGGAGTACCTCTGAGCTTTGGCATCCGGGCGCATCACTGTTGCCTCGTTCAGCTCTGCTCTAGTTATCCTGATCAAGCCTCAATCCCAGCATCCGGGCGCATCGCTATTGTTTGGATTGAATCTTGTTCTAGTTATTGTCCTTGTCGATTAACTGGTCAAATCGGCTGGCACGCCTCCGGATATCGAATTTCGGGTATAAGCCCGAGGTGTTCGCAGATCCTGACGCTTTTTGTGTCAACACCTCTTTTGGCACGCCCAGTGGGACCCGATTAATCAAATTATACATCTATCATGGGTGATCACGCCGACGTTAACCAGAGGAACGCCATTGAAGTCTCTGAGGCCGATCTGAAAGATGATCAGAGGCAGGCCATGGAGCGGGCTATGGAGGAGTACAAGAAGTTGTATCTGAAATCCTTCAGCCTAAGCAGGAGCGGCGAGGCAATCTAGAAGCAAGATCCGCCATTGCCACGGCAGGTCACGTACGACGCCAATCCTGGTAAGCTACAAGAGATGGTTAATTCTGCTCTAAGTCAAGCATTAATTAGACACTCCGGCGTGCTGTCCAATACTGTCTACAATGTTGTCATGCAATCATTCAAAGAAGGACGTGCACCTCAGTACATTGGTCCAGCGTATCATCAACCTGGATCGGCATCTATAAGTCCATCGGCAGCCCCGTTGACGTCGTCTACTCTTGTGGAGCCGTCTGCCGATGTGACTATACCGCCAAGGCCGAACCCTGAAAGCGTCATCAAGCTCAATACAGATTCAGTGGCGTCGGCAAATTCAGGACCTGCTATCCAGAGCCAACCAGCTCCCGTTAACTGGTGGGGATACGGTATGCCTTCAAATCTATCTCCTGGTTCTAATCTGGTGCAGGGAGACGCTCAGCTTGGAAGGGCTCTATGGCGTCGGCAACGCAACCACAGCCGGTAGCCCCTATGATGCATTACTCTGCGCCCTCTCCAACTGTGCGAGTGCCATCAGAAGATCTTCAAGTAATTCCCAAGATACCTCTGATGCCACCATCGGCGAGCTCTGTGCCGATGCAACACATGATAGCAGCCGGCAGTCAACCTCCGGTGGCAAATCCTTAAGTTGGAGTGCTAGTTCCCCAAGGTAATCTGGTGATTGATTGCTCCAGAATACAAGAGCCACACGCTTCAGTCAGCTATCAGCCATCGGGGAGTCATATGCCGATGATTTATAATCCTGGGTGGGTCAACCAGCCGCCAGCTCAATTGCCTGGCGTGTCAATACATCATTATGGAGGCCCAGCATACACTCAGAGCGGACTATCGGTACAACAACCAATGAATACAATGGCTCAACCTAATCTGCCAAGTGTGCTAAACTATCCATCGGTACATCAACCGATGCATAGTGTTCAGATGACTGGTGCTGCGCCCGTGACTACTCCGCATCATCCTCAAGAGGCGCATCAGCCGGCTCCACCAGTCAGCAACCAGCCAATGAGTCGGCAAGAGCAGGATGCGTATTGGGCCGATAAGATCGCCGAAGTTATGAAAGAACAATTCAGTATCAAACCCAAAGTCAATACATATTCTTATCAGACTCCGTATCCTCTAGCATATGACTTGATTCCTCTCCCAAATCGGTACAAAGTGCCCGATTTTACTAAGTTCTCCGGCCAAGACGACACATCGACAATGGAGCACATCAACCGCTTCATTATCCAGTGCGGAGAAGCTGCCAGCAGGGAGGAATTGAGGGTGAGATTGTTCTCTTCATCATTGTCTGGATCAGCATTTACATGGTTCATATCGCTACCTCCAAATTCTGTAATCACATGGGCCGATCTAGAGAGGCAATTTCATAAATACTTCTTCGCTGACATACATGAGAAGAAGCTTACCGATTTGGTCAAGATGAGGCAACGCAATGACGAATCGGTAGAGAGCTTTGTTCAAAGGCTATGGGACGTGAAGAACAAGTGCTACAGCTTGGTACTTGATGATCGGCAACTGGCAGATCTGGCCTTCCAAGGGTTACTGCCGCACATCAAGGATAAGTATGCGTCCCAAGAATTTGAAAGTCTAAGTCATCTGGTGCAAAGGATCGCCGATCAGGATATTAAAACCTTTGAACCCAGGAAGACTTGGAACAAGAAGGTGACCTTCATCGGGCAAGAAGAAGATTCTGGGTCGGATGAAGAACTGAGCATTGATGCGGCCGAATGGGTAAAGGATAAGAAGCCTGTGTCTTGTTCGTTCGGCCAGAAAGAAACCGAAAAGTTCACCTTTGACATCACCAAGACCGATAGGATGTTTGACCTATTACTTCAAGAGGGGCGGATCAAGTTGGCGCCTAATCAAGTAATTCCATCGACCGAGGAGCTCAAGAAGATCAGGTATTGCAAGTGGCATAATGCAACTTCCCACAGTACCAATGACTGCAAGGTGTTCAGGCAGCAACTACAGTCAGAGATTGAATCTGGACGCATTAAGTTTGAAAATTCTAAAGTCCAGAAACCGATGAAGATTGATCAGCACTCGTTTCCAAACAACATGGTGGAAGCTAGTGGGAAAACTAAAGTGCTGACATCGGAGGCTGCCAGGAAGAGGGCATCGGTAGACCCTAACCATCAAGTGACTGAGCGTGATGCAAGCAGGTTTGCCGATGACAGAAAAGGCAAGAAAGTTGCCGATGAAAGTGGCAGTGTCAACAGGGCTCCTGGTGTTGTAATCACACACAAGTAGCCAAGGCGAGATCATCGGCAATCACGCGAAGAGCGATACCGGCAAGAGAAAGAAGAGCACCAGGAGTGGCTTCGGCATAAGGACCACTGGAAGTGTCCCTTCTTCGTCCACTGTTGGGAAGAAGGCATCAAGCTGCCTACTGCCGATAATTGCCCCGAGTGCAATGGGTACTACACCGCCGATCGGTCAGGTAAGAAGCCTTGTTTTGATCGAGCACCCAGGTACGCCAAGCCGCTCAGGGAGAATAGATCGGCGCATGACCGACTGGGGGGCAAGCTCGGTGCCCATGATAGGCTCGGCAGATGTGTTGACCAAGGGGAACTGGAGGAGATGGCCAATACAAGAGTACCTGACGAAGAAATATTCTCCAGAGATCCCAATATCGGAAGGAGTACCGATGCTAGCAGTGGAAAGCACCATTAGCCTGTCTGGAAAACTAAGCTTCCTCAGTGGTGTCCCAAGGGTCTGACGAAGACTCAGAAAAGGAGGATTCAGCGCCAACGCCGTGATGACCTGTATGACGACGAAGAACCCCCAAGGGAAAAGCAGTGGAGGCCAAAGCGCAAGGACAGGGATCCATTGGCAGAGATCAATATGGTCGTCATGTTGCCGATGGAGTTCATGTCACCTGTCAGCGATGATGAAGAGACTGTTGAAATGGCCCAATTGGTGCTGGATCCGATGATAGCCGTCTTTGAGAAGCCGGCCGATGATGAAAGGCAGCACCTGAGGGCTCTGTTCGTTAAAGGTAAAGTAGATGGACAGCCTATGACAAAGATGCTGGTAGATGGCGGCGCGTCGATCAATATAATGCCCTATGTCGTGTTCAGAAAGCTTGGGAAGGGCGACCAAGACTTAGTCAAGACCGACATGAAGCTCAAAGACTTTGAAGGCAACGTGTCGGCAGCCATGGGAGCCGTATGTGTTGAATTGACCATCGACAGTAAAACTTTGCCGACAACATTTTTTGTAATCAGTGGCAAAGGCACTTACAACTTGCTCCTTGGAAGGGATTGGATCCACGCCAATTGTTGTATTCCTTCTACCATGCATCAAAGTCTGGTACAGTGGATCGGGGACAGAATTGAAGTCGTCCGAAGTGAAGCCCATCTACTGTTGCATCGGCAGAATCGGAAACTTATGAGCAGACCTGGTGCATATCTGGTGAAGCCTGGGACAAAGAGTTCCTCAAAGTTGCCGATTACCGCATCAAACCGATCCAAGCAGTCGGTCCTGAAGAAGAGTTTTAATGGATTGGTTCGCCGATGACGGAAAACTAGGACAGGGCTTCACGTCCGCCGATGATTTACTCGAAATAGACATCGGTGATGGTAGTAAGCCTAGGCCTACTTTTATTAGTGCTAAGTTAAATTCCCAATGTAAACAGCAGTTAGCCTTGGAGGAGATCAAGAGATATTTAGTGAACCCTCCAGTCTTGGTTCCACCTCAACACGGGAAGCCTTTCAGGTTGTATTTGTCTGCCGATGACGGTGTTATCGGGTCAGCTTTGATTCAAGAATTTGAAGGGAAAGAACGTGTAATATATTATCTGAGCAGAAGGTTGGTGGATGCTGAAACCAGGTATTCGGCCATAGAGAGATTATGCTTATGTTTATATTTCTCTTGCATAAAATTGAGGCATTATTTGTTGTCGGCTGAATGCACTGTTATCTGCAAAGATGATGTGGTTAAGTATATGCTATCGATGCCGATATTAGGTGGACGAATCGGTAAGTGGATTTTGGCAATTTCAGAGTTTGACCTAAGGTATGAATCGGCTAAGGCTGTTAAAGGTCAAGTAATGGCCGATTTTGTTACTCAGCATTGCAATGTGGTAAACTCTGTAGAGATTGCTCCTTGGACTTTATTCTTTGATGGGTCTACATGCAAGGATGGAGCAGGTATCGGCATTCTCTTAATTTCACCCCGAGGACGGAAGTATAAAATTTCATTGCCGATTGTTGCCACTTCAACAAACAATCAGGCTGAGTACCAGGTTTTACTTAAGGGGTTGGAATTACTCAGAGAGGTACATGCCGATGTTGTGGAAATCTTCGGTGATTCTATGTTGGTGATTAACCAGTTGATTGGGACGTATGAATGCCAAAGCGAAGCTTTAATTGTAGCCCATGGAAAGTGTTTGCAATTATTGAAAGAGTTCAAAGAGTACCGCCTTGAGCATATTTCTAGATTACATAATGAAGAGGCCAATCGGTTAGCACAGAATGCCTCAGGGTATCAACCGATTCAAGAAGTCGTGACATCGGTAACAGTTGCTGATGACTGGAAAAGTGAGATTGCCGATTACTTAAGGAACCCGTCCAAGAAGGTTGAGAGGCATCTAAGGTTCCAAGCTACCAAGTATGTGCTCCTCGATGATGAGTTATATTATCGGACAATTGATGGGGTCTTGCTCAGATGCCTTAATAAAGAGGAGTCAAAGGAGTTGATGGGTGAAATCCATGAGGGTGTGTGTGGAGCGCATCAATCGGCATTCAAGATGAAGTGGATGATTAGGCGGAATGGATATTATTGGCCGACAATCCTTGAAGATTGCTTCAACTATTTCAAAGGGTGCCAAGATTGTTAGAAATTTGGTAATGTCCAGAGGGCACCTGCGTCGGCAATGAATCCTATAATCAAGCCTTGGCCGTTCAGAGGATGGGCTATTGATCTCATCGGCCAAATTTATCCGCCATCGAGTAAAGGGCATAAGTTTATACTTGTTGCTACTGATTACTTCACCAAATGGGTTGAGGCGATTCCTTTGAAGAAGGTGACATCGGCAAACATGGTGGATTTTGTTAGAGAACACATTGTTTACCGATTCGGTATTCCTCAGACTATTACTACTGACCAAGGAACCATGTTCACATCGAGAGAGTTCGATGAATTTGCCACTAGTATGGGATTCAAGGTGTTAAACTCTTCTCCTTATTATGCCCAGGCTAATGGTCAGGCTGAAGCAACTAATAAAGGAGTTATCAAACTTATCAAACGCAAGATTGAAGAAAACCCTAGAAGGTGGCATGTGGTGTTGAACGAAGCCTTGTGGTCATATCGGATGGCTTGTCATGGTGCAACTAAAGTCTCGCCGTATCAGTTGGTCTATGGACACGATGATGTCCTGCCTTGGGAAATTAAAACTGGTTCTAGGCGATTATCTTTTCAAGATCAATTGACGACTGATGATTATGCTACTCTGATGAAAGATGAGTTGGAGGATTTACCAGGTCATCGGTTGAGGGCATTAATCAGCATTGAAGAGAATAAGAAGAGGATTGCCAGATGGTATGACAAGAAAGTGAAGGTAAAGGAATTTGCCGATGGTGATTTGGTTTGGAAGTTGATTTTACCGATCGGGACTAAGAGTTCTAAATTTGGAAAGTGGTCTCCTAATTGGGAAGGTCCTTATCGGATAAAACAGTCTGCTCCTAGTAATGCCTATATTTTGGAAACTCTCGAAGGAGTCGCATTCTCTAGAGAAATCAACGGCAAATACTTGAAGAGATATTACCCTAGCATATGGGTGGACGCATAGCGTGCTCGTTTGAATGCCAATGAAAGAAAAAGTTATATATACATCGGTAAAAGCGTACAGACATTATAGTACAAGAGCCAAAATCAAGTATCAGTGTTACATTTGCCGATACGATAGGTAAATTACAACAGGGATTGGATGGCTGATATCGCACGCAGGCGAATTTGTTCTATCTCATCCATCTCCTTAGCATCGGCGTCGGCAGAACCCTCGACTGGCTTGATTTTCTTCTTCAGTAGAATGGCCTGCCGGGCATTCTGGTCTCTTTCTTGCCGCAAAATCTTGATGGTATCGGACAGTTGGGCCTTCTGCTGATTGGCTGTAGTCAGGGCCTCCTCAACCCTTTGCAACTCAGCCAATAGCTCTTCCTTCTTTGCCGATAGCTGAGTGATTTCTTGATCAAGGTCGGCGCTGGAGACTTCTGCTTGGCCGATGCTCTTGTGCTTTTCATCAGCAATGCTCTTGAATTTGAGCTTCTCTTCCTTAGCCTGAGATTGGGCAGTCCTATCGGCAATGCGACGGGAGAGCCTCTGGTATTGGAGCAGCTTGCTATCAAGGAAAGTTGCCTAGAAAAGCATCTCTTCTGTATCGGCAGGGAGGTAGCCTTGGACATCCTTGAAAGCAGCTCTTGCTGCAGTTGAGTCCTGGACGAGCTAATATATGTCTTGTTGCAGCAAGGAGAGCAATGCGTCAAGTTTAGATTTCACCTCTGCCGACAGAGTTGGAGCAGAGCTTTCTTCGTCCTCGTCGTCATCGGGAATGTCGATGGCGAAGGAAAATAAGCTGTCGGCTCGAACGGGGCCTTCTTGGTGCTCCTCCTTGTCCTGGGGGTTGATGCCGAAGGAGAATAGGCTGTCTGGGGAGTCTTGGGCCTGAAAGAGGAGAAGTTAAAATGTGTCGATCGTAAGATTATACCATGAATTCTTAGGTAACGGGCTTACCATCTTGAAGCGAATTTCTTGCCTGGGACTTGGCATGGTGGATGGTCCAGCCTCATCCTGGAGATCGGCAGCAGTTGCCGATGACTGAGCCTCTGCTGGGGAAGCAGTTGACGCCGTTGGTGCTGGTGGCGTTGTTGTCGGCGTCGCTTCCGATGTAGTTGCTAGCTCTTGTGGTGGTGACACCACTCTCTCATCGGGAATTTCGGCTGGTGGTGCCGATGCCGATGTCGCCTCCGCTGCTGTAGGGTGGAGTTGCCTCCTGATCAGGGACATCGTCCAGCGGATGATCAGGAATTGGAACCGTTGACGGTCCTACCAATGGTGCATCGGTGGCTGGTGGCGCAACCGGAGCCGCTGGTGAAGATGGGGAAGCTAGCCTCAGACGCCTTCTCTTCCTTGGTGCGGCAGCGGGGGATCCAGCCCGTTTCGATGAAGACTGGGGGCATCGGCAGCCGGACTTGGAGGTGCTTGTCTAATTGGAGCAGCTGCCGATGACCTCATAGCCTGAAAATGTTCAGTGCAAGTTATACGAAGTAAATATTGCCGATAAAACAGTATGCAATCGGTATGAGTGAAGATGAGTTTACTGCAAAAACCCGCATCAAGGCAGCAGCAGCGGTCGATGTAGCCTTGGTTTTTGCAGGCGTCGGTGTGGGTACCTGTTGAGGAGTGAAGGCAGCTAGCGTTGGGGCCTTATTGCTGATGATTGAGACGGGATTCATTATCCGAAGATTAAAGGGTTTGCCACTCCTGCTCATCGGGGGAATCGGATCGTCAACCTATTAAGTATAAAGGGGTTAGATGCCGATGATAAGAATAAAGTAATGAGGAATGCATTGGAATGAAACTTACCGCATCGTCAGGGATGACGTGATTGACGTCAATTATATTCCGATAGTAGTGCGATGACTTGGCAAATAATTGGCACCTCCATTCTTGCCACCAAGACTTGTACTCATTTGTGATGAAGGAGGTTGGTGACCAGGAAGACAGATCAAGGTCTGACACATCAGCACTGGGAGGAAGATTGATGACCTTATTCCAGTCTAGAGCACTAGAGATTGTCTGCCTGGGCTTCACCACTTTAGAGTAGCAGAGCTTAATCGGCAGTTGGCCAAATGCCAGTTGTCTCGCGGCTACCGATGGGTAGTAGAATTCGTAGGATGGAGGAGTATTCTTCCCAGTTCCGAAAATATTGACTGGGATGGCCCGAGGCACAATATTGGCCTTCATGATTATTTGATTCTGAGGCACATTCCCATCGGTAAGATTGAACAGCAGTGGGAATTGATTGTTCTGATCGACATATGGCCACCAAAGCCGCTCTGAGGCGGGAATTCCATTGTAGAATTTCTGAAAGAACAGGCCAAATTGCTCTGCATCAGCATCGGTCCCGGACAATACTATGATGGCCTCACCGATGTTGAGTGGAGGGCGAGTTGCCGATTCATCATCCCTGTATTGGTGGTTTTCCGATATGTCTCTTGGGAATTGCTGAGCAAACAAGTCAAACTAGAGGGTTTTGTACATGTGTGCATTTAACCACATGTTTATGAACCACCAGGGGCCTCCGAGGTTGCCGATGGGCTCACCTAACAACAGCTTCTTGGACACTTGATGTAGCAGGCGGTACACTGATCCAAGAAGGTATCGGTCGAGAGGGAGTCTTGTCCCATCGGCAAGGAGCTCGGCTACTGGAAGGTGCATAGTGGTGGGTCCAACTGCCCTGCCGCAGAAGATAAATTTTTCCAGCCACATATTCAGAAACGTGGCGTGCTCCTGCTGGTTTACCGATCCTATCTTCTGGTACTCATGGATATAGCCTGTCCAGCCACCGATGTTCCGGGCGTTCACCTTGTACTCAGCTTTTCTGTTGAACAAGGTGAAGGTATCGGCAGAGGAGACGTCCAAGCTGGTCAACATATGGACATCAGCAAGGGTAGGGGTGGCTGGTCTGTGTCGGAAAAGGAAAGCGTTCATGGTGTCCGACCAGAATTAGGAGGCAACTATCAGCATGTTTTCATTTTTCTCCATATCAGCAATGGAGAGCCTGATGCACTGATCCAAATTGTGTTCTTGCCAATAAACTTGCTGCGTCCTAGCGACCCTGAGGTACCAGTTCTTCCACCCCTTGGTAGGCTTCGGCCATGACCGGAAAGCATCCTTCCATAGTCCTAAACCGAAACATTCAGATCTAAAAGGGATTTGGTTGGTTTCTGCGTTGATTATATATCTGGGATCCGGATTCCCCATGGGGCCTAGATAGCTGAAGTTGGACTAAGCAAGGGGGATCACTACCTTGTTGTACAATTCCTAGGGTTCGAAAAGCAAGGAAAGGAAGAAATCAAAAGAGGAAAAGAAGATTATGGATTCGTACGGGAAAAGAACCAGCAGGAGATTGGATGAGAAGGAGAGTGGATTTACCTTAGGTATGTCGACTTGGATCGCGATTAGAGCTGGAGAGTTCTTGCGGATCGTGCTTGGCTTGAAGGAGGAACTGCTGCTCGGGCTCGAACGAATGCTCTTCGGGGGCGCAGCCGGAGGTTGAAGACGAAGGCGGAGTGTCAAAGTGAAAGTGGACTCAGGGTAAAAAGGTAGATTGGATCCTGATAACTTTTATAAGCTTACTCAGGGGTATTTTGGGGTTTCGGTTCACACTGTACAGGAATGTGGAGAGGCTTGCGGTGGATGCACGCGACAATCAAGGAGATTTGCAATTTTTTGTGCTACAATCGAAGGATTTTATTATTAAATTACGGTTCCGCACGCGGAGATCGAGGAAGTTGTGCAGTTATCTCGAAGATAATGGCTACAGTAACGGCTACAGTAGAGAGAATTTCGGCGCGTAAAGTATTATACACTCCGAAACTGGGGGGCATGTGTTGACACCGTTTTTCAGCACGTGTCAAATGAGCTAAGACTTGTGTTGATCGGTAGCCGTTGTCCGTCGGCATCGGGAAGTCATGAGTCAGTATTGCCGATGGGAGTATGCTGCGGGAGGACTAAGTGTGCTGCGGATGGAAGCCAGAAGCCCCAGATGTTGCCGATAGGAGTTGAATGGCTCACCAGAGGGCGATTACAAAGTTGCTAATGCCGATTGCCGATGGCTGATAGGAATTGATTGGTGAAGACAAGTTACCAGTACAAGGTTGCCGATCGGGAAATATTGCCGATACCGATGGGCATGGGGTGCCGATGAGTATAGGGTGACTTAGCGCTTGACGACAGCAGAGGACTACAGGTGGCCAAAGAAGGAAGTCGCGGATTGAAGGGATCTGCCGATGGAAAGTTTCCATCGAAGGAAAGACATAAGGAAACTGGTGATTTTATACCAGTATTATTATAGCAGTTTGAGTCCGTCTCTTGCATGAGTCGTTTGTTTTCCTTTAAAATAGGTGTGTTTGTTTAGGAAAATAATATTATTATTTTAGATCTGACTCCTGTGCGAGTCAGTTTCCTTAAAGTTAGGAGTTTGTTTTAGGAAAGGTACAAGTCGGGCCTCTGTACAACTCTCCATGCGGGAGTATAAATATGTACCCTAGGGCTACATGTAAAGAAAATCCAATATCAAACAAACCAATTTTATTCTTATTCTACTTTTTATCAGAATTTATCTTTATTGCATTAGTTATAGCTTATCAACGAGTTCTTCAAACTTCGACGGGCTGCATCAGCTTGATCTCCGTCAAATCCTTGCAAGTTCTGCGTGGGAGTACCTCTAAGCTTTGGCATCCGGGCGCATCGTTGTTGCCTCGTTCAGCTCTGCTCTAGTTATCCTGATCAAGCCTCAATCCCAACATCCGGGTGCATCGCTGTTGTCTGGATTGAATCTTGTTCTAGTTATCATCCTTGTCGATTAACTGGTCAAATCGACTGGCACACCTCCGGATATCGAATTTCGGGTATAAGCCCGAGGTGTTCGTAGATCCTGACGCTTTTCGTGTCAACAGAATGCTAGAATCTAAATGTTATGGTGCTTGAAGAACTAGCATGTTTAGAGATCTTTTCTTGTCTTCTCAAATGGTATCTAGTTCTATCAAGTTTGCCTCTCAAGTGTTTTCAAGTGGTTTCTAGGCATTCATGGTGCTAAGGATGGTATAAAAGTGCACTCCGATTGGTATCACGCTTCAAAGGTCCATTCTTTATACCTTAGCATCATTTTGTAGCATTCACTCTCCCACAGTTCTCATTCATGCATATGTGATCAAAATGAACCAAACTCATATATCACATATGTAGAGGGAGCTAATACTACCAAAGTGAAATTTTCATTATATATATTATTTTGTGAAAGGTTGTCATCAATTACCAAAAAAGGGGAGATTGAAAGACCTTGTTTGGTTTTGGTTAATTGATGAAACCTATCGACTAACCCTAGTGCTAGGTGCATGGTCTAGCTAGGGTGATCCACCTTGACACATGGAGCTAAAAGGATGACAATGGTGTATTGATCAAGTGCTTCATGGACTAAGGAAAAGAAGAAAGAGAAAAACAAAAATGGACTCAATGAAAATGAATATCATAGGGTCATTTTTGGTTTAGTGATCAAGACACTATAGAGAGTGTGATCACCTTTAGGATAGATAGTCGTACTATCAAGGGAAAGACGTTGTGATTGCGGTTATCAAGTGCTACTAGGTGTTGTCATTCATGCATGTGCATTAATCAACCTAGTAACATAGCCTTGCTTAAAACCCATAAAATATATGCTAAACACCTGCTCTAAAGAGGTACCATAAGTGTTTGGCACATTGGAGCAAGGTTGGAAAAGAAAGAGACAAGAATGGAACAAGACAGAGGCGTAAGACGCTGAAGCTGAAGGTGTAAGACACTGGCTCGAAGTGTCTTACGTGCAAGACTCTGGCGTAAGACGCTGATGCATGCATGAAGTTGAGTCCGTTTCCAACAACAGAGAGCTCCAGAAACGCTCACTCCACGACATACGCATCCGTCGCATGGGCATAAGACGCTAGAGAGCGTCTTGGATTATTTTCTTGGAATTTCTCAGAAATCCGAGAGCAATGTTTTGGCGTAGGACGCTGGCGTCGGAGAGACTGACGCACAAGACGCTGGCGCAAGACGCTGTCTGACGCGTAAGATGCTGGCTTAGAGAGTCTGACGCAAACTTGAAGAGCATTTTACGCCCCCGAAACAGGCACAACAGCTAGTTTTTGAAGAGGTGGCTATTTAAGTGTTTTGGCTGGTTGGAGCTCACACTCTTGCCTCATTCTCTTATTGCATACTCTTGTGAGCTCCCAAACACCTCTCCCACTCATCTCTGTGATCCTTTGCTCAATCTAAAAGAGATAGAGTGCATCCAAGTGCATTGCTTAGTGATTTGCATCTAGAAGCACTTGGTGATTGTTCTTGCTATGGTTTTCTTGTTATTCTTGGTGTTTGCCAACACCTAGATGGCTTGGAGTAATAAGGACGAGTCAACACAATTTGGTGATTGTTCGTGGTTGATCCCGGTGATTTGTGAGAGGGCTTGTACCCACCTCAGCGGAGCGCCAAAGGGTAACTCTAGTAAATTGCTCATGTCATTGAGTTACTCTCACTTGGGTAGATTCTTGTGGCGCTCAAGTTGTGAGCTAGGCTTGTCATTTCCTATTAGCCACCGAATCACCATTTGAGTAGTCGACACAACGGGGACTAGCTTGGTGGAAACCAAGTGAACCTTGGGAGAAAATCTTTGTGTCAACCATTGTCTCCCGGCTACTCTTGGTGATCATATTTTGATTGGGCATTCTCATTGGTATATCATCTTCACAAGGTGTGAACACATGGTGGATAAGTACCCATGTATGAGCTTTGATGATGAGTGATTGACCAACACGTGAGTGTTTCAATTTCAGTGGCTTAACCTAACCCTTTGCAAAAGCAAATATGTGCTTGTCTATCGGCTTGTGGTGTGCAGGTGCTATGCCTAGTGACAGTGGTCAATGGCGTGGAGAAGGTCGAGTAGAGGCTTGCTGTGCCGATGGACTAAGAGCGGTGAAGGGCGGAAGCGGGGCTCGGACTGAGGGACCATGGGTGCCAGAGGACTTGCTGTGGTGGCTAGTACTTGGCACCCGCGAGTGCGAGAATACATGGAGGTAGACCGAGTCGGTCGAGTCAATACGGTGGACGCGCGAGTCGAGCGGAGGCTCAGGGGACTCGGAGTCTGACCGGGAAAAGACAAGGTGGCTCGCGTCGAGTGGTTTGGTGGTTTGGGCCTCAAAACCATCCGCGTCCGTTTCCAAATTTGGGCCGCAAAACTCGGGGTTCGGTAGTTGAGCCCAAAGCTACCGGTGGCGGGTTTCCTGGGTTTGGGCCTCAAAACCTAGGCGGAGCTTCCGAGAAAGCGGGGACGGCACGTGGCGGAATCCTGGAGGTTGCGTCGAGGCGATGGCAACTTCCGACAGGAAGCGGGGCCGTCCATTCAAAATTGGGAAGATATTTTCCAGAGCTTGGACTGCAATGCTTAGGCTAGGTAGTTCACTCAATGTATCTAGGGGGTCTTTGGGAAATAGCCAAAGCCCGATAAGTAGGGGGTGAAGGGGTATCCCTCATCCCATCTCTTGAACCCTAATCACTTGCCACATCCCTCTCTCTCTCTAGTTCATGAGATCCCTAGGTTGTTTCCACCAACCTTTGTAAGAACATGGTTTTGCTGCGAGGAATCGGAGGCCGTAACCTCCGTAAACCATGTTGGCTTCGATTTGTTGATCGTGTCCCCGTTTTGCTTGTGTTCTTCGCGTTTTGCTTTTTCTCTCTCTTTTCCCGAGATGATTTCTCTTTGTAGGGAGTATCTCTTGCAAATCTGTTTGAACCAAGTTGTTCGTAATCGTGAGCTTCTTTGCACTGAAGGAATTCTCCTCAAACCTCACGAGTGCGTAGATCGGGCAATTTCTTTGCGAAGTTCTTCGTTCTTGAGCTTGTCCCCAAATCTCTTCTCCTCCCTTTGCTCTAAGCCAAATTGAGCGATGATTTTCTTTGGGATAGCTCCCCAACTGCACTAGGATCATGCCTACAAAGTTTGGTTGCAGTTGGTGATCATTTGGTTGCACTAGGATCCCGTAACCTGTAACTAGCAGTAGATCCTGGTTTATGAGGTCGAAAAGTTTTGTTTTCCGGCTAGCGTAGCAACCTCGTATTCCTTCAGTGGTATCAGAGACGTTACTGCCTCGTCATTGGTTCAGATCTTGGCATATGGTGATATGCGGGTTTTATGATGAATCTCAGACTTTGGTTCATGTCTTGCTGCGATGGTATTGTATCAGCCTACTCGTACCGGTCGGAATTCCGCCATCCGAGTTAACAGATGCAAGTAAATCCAGTCAGGGCGAGTTGGAGATCAATTAGATTGATCGAATTGAAACCTAGGTCAGAAGCCGGGCGCATGTGATGCACGTCGGGAATAGATGCGATCTATGTAATCCCAGTAAATTTTTGGGCTGATGAGATTAGTCCGATGAGATTTTCATAGTGATTCCATAGATTTTTGGACCGCCGTTGCTATCTGCTATAGCGCCTAGAATCGTTCTACGCCTAACTTGTTTTTTGCAGGAGCTAATGTGGTTGGTATGGCCTATGTGATTGTATGTAATTTTCATGCCCTGCGTGACATGTAAGCAACACGGCTGGAGCCACATGTGTTGTCTTTTGATGTATTGGCCTGCGTGCCATCTTGTGATCTTGCGACTATGTAATTAGTATAGCTTGCGGTAAGATAGTTCTTGGAGGACTTATCACAAGAAGGATGTCACACGTGGATCATGGAGATGGAGATCACCATGATGGGCAAGATCATGGAGATGGAGATCACCATGATGGGCAAGATGATGGAGATGGAGATCACCATTATTTAAAGGGCCATACCAAGTCACTATGTGTGAATGTGATTCTCATTTTATTCTACTTTTGTTGTTCGCTATTATGTTTTGTCTACATGAATATGATAGTAAAGTAGAATGATCCCTCAACAATGTTTAAGTTATATGCTTCCCCAAACCTTGCACTGTCACGTGTCTTGTACAATTGGTGGTGGGTCTATGAAATTAGGGTGCCACTGATCTTCCTTGACTAGACAGATTCGTGTCGGACACTTACTAGCAGAAGGTTTGGTTACTTGAACAAGGTTATCCTAACGGTTAGGGACCTTGAAGCATGGGGAGGTTGAGCGTAGCATAGAGATGCTGCCCAACAACAAGAATCATATGTGATATGATTAGCAAAGTGTTGCTTACCGATCTACCATGTCTTCTAGCGGTGATGCTAAAGCTCACTAGTTGACTTGTTAGTTGTGGGTCCTGAATCACTAAGTATCAATTGAGGGATATTGATTTTAGTGGGAGTATGTTTTATTTTGATATAACTTACTCCTTCATGGATACATTGTCTTAGTATTTTGCATTACTTTTGTTGTAGATGGCTCCCAGTAATCAACCATTTACTTTGCGATCAATTCTTGAGAAAGATAAGTTGAATGGAACAAATTATGCGGATTGGATCCGCAGCCTGAGAATTGTTCTCAGGGCTGAGAAAAAGGAAGATATTCTAGACACCCCATTACCAGATGAACCTAATGATAATGCACCCACTGCAGAGAAAACCGCTTATAAGAAAGCATGTGATGCTGATCTTGAAGTGGGTTGCCTCATGCTTGCTTGTATGGAACCTGATCTACAGATGCAGTTCGACAATAATCATTCAGCGAACGATATGATCGTGGCGCTTGAAGATATGTTCCAAACTCAAGCGCGGACTGAAAGGTTCAATGTCTCTAAGGCGCTTGCAGAAACCAAGCTGGCTGAGGGCGCACCTGTAGGGCCACATGTAATCAAGATGGTTGGTTACACTCAGAGGTTGGAGAAGCTAGGCTTCGCAATTGGCCAAGAGTTGGCAACTGATTTCATTCTTGCGTCTCTTCCGCCCAGTTATGGAAACTTCATCTCGAACTACCATATGCATGGGGCGGAGAAGGGCTTGAATGAATTATGTGGCATGCTTAAAACAGCAGAAGCTGATATCAAGAAGGCAGCAGGCACTAGCCATGTGATGGCGGTCCAAAACAAGCCCAACTTTAAAAGGAAGGCTGGGTGGAAGAAGAAGGCGAAGGCTAAAGATGAGATCTCTAAGCCAAACCCTCCTCCTGCCAATGGACCAGCTGCTGAAGCAATATGCTTTCATTGTAAGGGGAAAGGTCACTGGAAGAGAAACTGCAAGCTGTACTTGGAGTCCTTAAAGAAGGATGGCGGTAGTAAAGGTACTCCCGCTGCTTGTACACTTGTCGTTTATGTTACAGATATTTTTCTCGCTGATTCTTACATTAACTCCTGGGTATTTGATACCGGATCGGTTGCTCATATTTGCAATACGATGCAGGGAATGGTAAGAAGTAGAAGCACGAGAAGAGGCGAAGTTGATTTCCGCGTGGGCAACAATGCAAGAGTTGCTGCGTTGAGCGTTGGGACGATGCAACTTCACCTCCCGTCAGGATTTATCATGGAATTGAATAATTGTTATTTCGTTCCTAGTTTAAGTCGAAACATTGTGTCACCTTCATGTTTGATGAAGGATGGTTATTCATTTGCGAGTAAAGACAATGGTTGTGTGATCTCAAAGAATGACATGTTTGTGGCTTTTGCATCCATTGTGAATGGATTGTTTATTTTAAATCTTGATGATACACCTATCTGTAATGTTAATGCTAAAAGGCCTCGGCTTAATGAGTTAAGTTCTACATGTTTGTGGCATTGTCGTTTGGGTCATATAAGTGAGAATCGCATGAAGAGGCTCCATGATGATGGTCTTCTAGCTTCGTTTGATTTTGAATCATACGAGACATGTGAGGCTTGCCTACTAGGCAAGATGACCAAGGCGCCATTCAAAGGATTTCCTGAGAGGGCATCTGACTTGTTGGAACTCGTACATACTGATGTATGTGGACCAATGAGCACGACAGCTAGAGGTGGATTTCAATACTTCATAACTTTTACTGATGACTTTAGTAGATATGAATATGTCTACCTAATGAAGCATAAGTCTGAAACATTTGAAAAGTTCAAAGAATTTCAGAATGAAGTAGAGAATCAACGTGGCAAGAAAATTAAAGCCTTGCGATCTGATCGAGGAGGCGAATATTTGAGCCATGAGTTTAGCAATCATCTAAAGAGTTGCGGAATTGTTCCACAGCTTACGCCACCTGGAACGCCTCAGAGAAACGGCGTGTCCGAGCGACGTAATCGGACTTTGTTGGACATGGTTCGGTCTATGATGAGCCAGTCAGACCTACCACTCTCATTTTGGGGATACGCTCTAGAAACAGCCGCTTTCACATTGAATAGGGTACCGTCTAAGTCCGTGGTCAAGACACCATATGAGATATGGACTGGTAAGAGTCCCAGTTTGTCTTTTCTAAAGATTTGGGGTTGTGAAGTTTATGTCAAACGACTTATGTCAGATAAACTTACACCCAAGTCGGACAAATGCTTTTTCGTGGGATATCCAAAGGAAACTTTAGGGTATTACTTCTACAACCGATCAGAGGGCAAAGTGTTTGTTGCTCGGAATGGTGTTTTCTTAGAGAAAGAGTTTCTCAACAAAGAGAAAAGTGTAGAGAAGGTGTATCTTGAAGAAGTTCAAGATGAGCCAATAGGAGATAACTCTACGAGTGATGCTAATGTAGCAGAACAAGTTGAGATACCTGTGGCAAGAGAAACACCACCACAACCACGAAGGTCAGCAAGAATCCGTGAGGCACATGGGGAAGTGTTGTTGTTAGACAATGACGAACCTGCAACGTACGCGGAAGCAATGATGGACCCAGATTCCGAGAAATGGCAAAGTGCCATGAGATCCGAGATAGATTCCATGGGAGACAATCAAGTTTGGAACTTGGTTGACCCACCTGATGGGGTTAAACCTATTGAGTGCAAATGGGTCTATAAAAAGAAAAAGGATATGGATGGAAACGTTCACGTCTATAAAGCTTGACTTGTTGCAAAGGGTTTTCGGCAAGTTCAAGGAGTTGACTACGACGGGACATTCTCGCCGGTAGCGATGCTTAAATCTATCCGGATCATTCTAGCAATTGCTGCTTATTTCGATTATGAGATTTGGCAGATGGATGTTAAAACAGCCTTTCTAAATGGAAATTTGGAAGAGGACGTGTATATGATATAGCCCGAAGGTTTTGTTGATCCTAAAAATGCTGGAAAAATATGCAAGCTACAGAAATCCATTTATGGATTAAAGCAAGCATCTCGGAGTTGGAATATTCGTTTTGATGAAGTAATCAAAGGGTTTGGCTTTCGTCAGAATGAAGAAGAACCTTGTGTTTACAAGAAGGAAAGTGGGAGCGCTGTTGTGTTTCTAATCTTGTATGTGGATGACATACTATTGATTGGGAATGACATTCCTATGTTGCAATCTGTAAAGACTTCACTGAATAATAGTTTTTCTATGAAGGATTTAGGAGAAGCAACATACATTTTGGGCATCAAAATCTATAGAGATAGATCAAAGAGGCTTATAGGATTAAGTCAAGAGACATACATTGACAAGGTGTTGAAACGGTTCAACATGGAACAATCCAAGAAAGGGTTCTTGCCTATGTCACATGGTATACGTTTCAGCGAGAAGCAATGTCCTTCGACAGCTGATGAGCGGAAACGAATGAGTAAAGTTCCATATGCTTCGGCAGTTGGTTCCATCATGTATACCATGATATGTACTCGCCCAGATGTCTCATATGCTCTAAGTGTTGCGAGCAGGTACCAAGCCAATCCAGGTGAGAGTCACTGGACGCTTGTTAAAAACATTCTTAAGTACTTGAGAAGGACTAAAGATGTGTTCCTAATCTATGGAGGTAATGAGGAGCTCGTTGTAAATGGTTACACCGATGCTAGCTTTCAAACTGACATAGATGATTCACAGTCTCAATCAGGTTTTGTGTTCACAATTAATGGTGGTGCTGTAAGTTGGAAAAGTTCCAAGCAGGAGACGGTGACTGATTCTACAACAGAAGCCGAGTACATTGCAGCTTCTGCCGCTGCAAAGGAAGGTGTTTGGATGAGGAGGTTCCTCATTGAACTTGGTGTGTTTCCAAATGCGTCCGGCCCATTGAATATACATTGTGACAACAATGGGGCGATAGCGCAGGCTAGGGAGCCAAGGAATCACCAAAAGAACAAACATGTACTGCGGAAGTTTCATCTTATCTGAGAGTTCGTCGGTCGAGATGAGATCAAAATGTGCAAGATACATACGGATTTGATTGTTGCAGATCCTTTGACAAAGGCTCTTCCACAGCCTAAGCATGAGGCACACTTGAGGTCTATGGGGATTAGACATCTAAGAGATTAACTCTAGTGCAAGTGGGAGACTGTTGGGAATATGTCCTAGAGCTAATCATGTAGATGATTATATTCCGATTGTATCCATGATTAATAAAGTGTTCTTTGAATATCCATTATAGACAACTAGTATTGATTGACAATTATGTGAATTGTTTGTGGAACTCAATTACCTGAATGGTTATTCTAATAGTAGTCCCTGGTCGGCATTCTTGTAAGAGCACACTTGAATATTAGACCAGCACATGTATTAGTTGATGGCTATGTTTCACAAGTCATAGACATAGAGATGTCAAACTAATAATGTGGGCACATGTGAGACATGTAGGCTGGACTGACCCAACAAGAGAAAGTCTCTATTCATGTCATGTACGTTATGTCCTTAGACCTGAGATTGTGGTATGTACTCAAGATGTGAAACGATCTACTTAGAGACTATCAAACGCTACTCCGTTATTGGGTAGTTATAAAGGTGGTCCTTGGGTGGTTGGGAAACATGCTATGAGACATAGACAATCAAGATGGAATTTGCCCCTCTCTTCGTGAGAGAGATATCACTGGATCACTCATGTGATTGGATCAACAAATGCATGGCCATGCTTGGGTTAAGTGTTAACCCACGAGTTGAACCATATATCGAGTGGCGAAGGGAATAACTTGTACATGGTCATAGTGGTTCGTCTGATATGATCATAGCGTATACATAGGAGTTGACACGTCTTGCTAGAGGCCGCTATCAACTATTGGTCGAGTAAGAGTACTTGGGCCATGTCTATGTATGCGTGAGCCCATAGGGTCGCATGCTTAAGGGGTTGGAAGCCTAATTCGGGTTGGACCCGAATTAGACTAGGTTTAGGGTTTCTAATGGGCCTCCACCGTGGGAGCTCGTTAGGACGCCTATATAAGCAAGGGGTGGGCGTGGGGCAAATTGATCCACGCCTTTTGGCAGCCGCCGTCGCCTCCCCACGCTCGCGCCTTTTGCTCCTCGCGGACCTAGCAGTCCGGAGGCGCAACGCTTCCTCCCTGCACGTGTGGGATTCCTCGGAGGTGCTGCATCTGGAGCACAAGGACGAACCGGGAGAAGGGGACGTTGAGACGGACGACCACGCAACTGCACTGCCTGCTGCGACGCGCACGACTACATCAAGTCGTCTTCCACTGCACCTGTGCGTCTAGTGGTAATCCCGTAACCTGTAACTAGCAGTAGATCCTGGTTTATGAGGTCGAAAAGTTTTGTTTTCCGGCTAGCGTAGCAACCTCGTATTCCTTCACGTCGAACCACCCTCCGGACGACTTTTCCCTAAGCTCCGAACCATTGCAAGTGGTCCGGTGGTCTTGACTTTTTGAGTGTCAAGCAGCAAAGGGGCGTCGGACAAACCTCCGGACCACCCAGCTTGTGAGCACCGGACCATAGGCAAGTAGTTCGGTGGCTCTGCTGAGGGTGTCGCTCACGCGTCAGACCAGGCTCATTAGTCTGACGGTGAGCACCGGACCAGGTGTCCGGAGCAGGGGAGCTTACTGTGTTGTTTGGCGCAATGGCTGAAGTGAGCACCAGACTACTCTCCATAGTCTGACGGTGAGCGTCGGACCAGAGTTCGGAGCTTGGGCACTCCCTGCTTGTTTTTCTGTGTGGGCGTCACACTTCCAAAGGTGACCGTCGAACTAGTCCGGAGGTGCCTTGGTAAGTACTGGACCAAAGGCTTCGGACGACTTCCATTGGTCTGGAGGTCTTGACTGAAGTAGTCCGGAGCCCCTGTTGGTTGCTGTCTTTCTCCGTTTCTGTTGCGGTTTGTTTCTCCGGGTTCGAGTCTCTTTTGGATATTTGGTTCATTCATACGTACTTTTTCCCATGCATGCATATTCGGCAATCAAAGTGCCACGTGCTCTTTGCTTTAGCCGAATTATCTGTATATACTCTGTTGGCAGATAGCTTTTATAGTTGTATGTCATCGTAAGTAGCTTCAGGGCCATACATATGGAACTGTCTGGTCTTATCCGGCACGTTCTAGTTTATATCTAATAATTTTCATCTCTTGTTAGTTTTAGGTCAAATTGACTGGCACGTTTTCGGTTCTTGAAGCACCCGTGCACCCGATTGAAGCCACGCTTTCCGGCTTGCTATGTGTGAGACACAGTACGTTACTTTTTGTGTCAACACACTTTTTGGCACGCTCGGTGGGACACACCATATTTTCATGATGCCTGAAATCGACAATGCAGAGATTCTGAATGTAACCATTGAGGAATTGCCTGAGAAGATGAGGGTCGCAGTTTAGCAGGCGTGCAATGAGTTTCAGAACAAATGGTTATTGTCCTTCTCAAAGAATAAAAGCAGTAAGGTTTTAGAAGCAGTCACTCCCGAGAACTCTCCTCCCACATCAGACTGACTACACTGAGGAAGAGGACGCACGGAAAGTGGCTGAAGTGGTTCACAAGGCCATAAGCGATACTATGAGGAACCATCACACCGCTTTCATGAATAGCTTTCGCTCAATCATGGTTAATACCTTTGGTCCAGCAGCTGACAAATACTTTGAGGAGTTTGTTGGTCCGATGCAGGGGACCAACGTTGTTCAATATACCAAAGCGCCAAGAGAAAGCCGCGGAGGATGGTGGAGCATCTGGCATGAACCAAGGGGGTTGCTTCCTCATCAGCAGCAACAAACCTACGGCCAGCTCACGTTCGGCACGACAGGAGACACCCCACATTCCGCTTCCAAGGTGTCTCCAGTAGCGAACAGACTGCAGAAGAATATGTATGGGGGAGGATATCAAGAGTTTGCCGATTACATTGCCATCAATGCTCTCCCGAATTCGGGATACGGAAACCCAGCAGGGCTGCCTTTTGAAGGGCATGCACGTGGAGCTCCTAATTCCAATGTTGACCTCATCATGGATAGGATGGCAGACATGATGAAGAATCAGTTTTGCTTAAAGCCAAAAAAACCAGTCCTATGCGTACAAGTTCCCTTATCCAGAGTGGTATAACCGAGTGACTCTCCCTCCAAGGGTTAAGGCTCCCACAGATCTGACCAAGTTTTCTGGCCAAGATGACACCAGCACTATAGAGCACATCAGTCGATACTTGATGTAGCTGGGAGAAGCATCCACAGATGACGCTTGGAGGATTCGATATTTCCCTTTGTCTCTGACAGGACCAGCTTTCACGTGGTTCGCATCTCTGCCGGCAAACTCCATCGGCAGCTCGGCGGATTTAGAACAGAAATTCCATGCGTACTTCTTCACAGGCACCAATGACAAGAAGCTAGTCGATCTTATGGGCTTGAGACAGAAGGCTAATGAGACGCCCCAAGAGTATCTCCGCAGGTTCAGAGAAACCAAAAACCTCTGCTATTCTCTGAATTTACTAGATGACCAGATGTCGGGGATGGCAGTGGCAGGCATGCAGCCGAACATCAGAGAGAAGCTGTTCGGCATGGACTTCGAGGACCTTGGTCAGTTGTCACAACGTTTGGCAATGATGAGTAACCAGGCCCAAGGGTTCAGAAGAGACAACCGTTTTCAGAAAGGTGATATGGCTAATACAGTGTATCAGAGTTTCTTGGAAGAGGCAACGGAGTTCGAAGACGAGGATGAGGTCGCCGCAGCCGAACTGGTCTGGGCAAAGGAATCAACTCAAGTCAATCAGCGATGGTTGAGGCAGTAGAAAGGCACTAACGACTTTGATGTATCCAAATCAGACAAGCTGTTCGAGTTATTGTTCAGTGAAGGGCGCATCAAGCTGCCTGAAGGGCACCCCATGCTGCATCCTGAAGGAGTAAAGGAAAAAAGCTTTTGCGGCTACCACAACACCAATTCTCATGCCATCAATGATTGTCGAGTGTTTAGAATGAAGATCCAGAAAGCTATTCAGGAGGGACATTTGAAGTTTGACGGCAAGATGAAGATTGACGCTAATCCTTTTGCACAGAACACATTATCTTTGTCTATGAATATGGTTTCCGTGGAAGACTCCAAGGGCAAGGGCGAGATGAAAGTGCTGACCTCAGATAGAGCGAAAAGGACTGGTGTTGTTGACCCTAATCGGCAGATTACAGATGAGGAGCTTCGGCAACGAGGATAGTTCCAGAGTAACCGAACTGAAAGAGGGGAAGCTTCCAAACCCAATGTTACAACACGGATCCTGTTAAACAAATGGCAACGGGAGCAAGAGCAGTATCAGAGGCAGATGCATTACGAGGAGCAGAGGTTCATAGAGGAACGTCAAAGGCATGAGGAAGAAGTGTATCATAGAGAACAAGAGCGCTTGAGAGAGCAGGAGCAGTCTCATTGGGGATGCTCGTTTTTCAAACATTGTTGGAATGAAGGCCTAAAGCTGCCTACTAGAGATAATTGCCCCGAATG
Organism: Microstegium vimineum; assembly: GCA_022036555.1. Lineage (NCBI taxonomy): Eukaryota > Viridiplantae > Streptophyta > Magnoliopsida > Poales > Poaceae > Microstegium > Microstegium vimineum. Next base: position 16,427,883 of record CM039128.1, on the reverse strand, counting down.
CAGTTATCGGTATTCAGGATATAGGCAGTCCTGGGTCAACTGCTGTCTGGTCCATGAAAGACTTGGAACACATGTCCCTAGGGACAATCGGCGTTTAAAAATAGGTGACTCGGAGGATCGGCAAGGTAAAAGGTTTGCCGATCAAAAATGGGTTCGTTCTGAGGAGCGAGAGCACCGGGGGTGTGCATGGCAGAACAGGCAGTAGTGTCCACCAGGTCTGAAGAAGAGCCAGAAAAGGAGGGTGCAACGCTTGAGGAATAGAGAGCTAGCACAAGTGACTGCCGAACAGAAACCAACATGACGTCCTAAGGGAAAACCCAATGGATGCAACCGTTCCGCTGATACGTACATGGCCTTCTTCATTCCATCAGAATTCATAGCTCCCGAGGACCAAGATATCCAAGAAGAAGTGTCTTTAGATGCTGATGAGAGCGAGTATCCGAACCTAATGGCTCAGTTTGTCCTGACTCAACAAGCAGTGTTCGATAACCGGCCAGACATCGACACTTGAAGGCGCTTTACGTGAAGGGATACATCAATGGCAAGCCCCTGACCAAGATGTTGGTTGATGGAGGAGTTGTGATCAATATCATACCGTATACTACCTTTAGGAAGCTCGGGGTGACCAATGAGGAGTTGTTGAAGACCGACTTGGTACTCAGAGACTTTGCCGGCAACCCTTCCGACACTCAGGGGGCAGTAGACGTTGAGTTGATGATTGGATCAAAGACTCTGATCACTACCTTTTTGTCATAGATGGCAAGGGGGGCATATAGTCTGCTATTGCGAAGAGATTGGATCCATGCTAACTGTTGTATACCTTCAACCATGCATCAGGCTCTCATTCAATGGGTTGGAGATGATGTTGAGATTGTTCAGGCCGATGATTCGATAAGTGTTGCTGCCACAGAACCTGTCTACTAGGAGTATGATGGCTTCGATTGTTTCTCTGGAAAGATTTGGGGAGAAGGTCTTGTGAATGTCTCTGGCAAGGATCAACAGCCGATCCAAGCAATCGGCTCTGAGAGTAATTTTTAATGGGGAACACGATCGATGACAGCGAAGGGAAGCTAGGACGTGACTTCATGTCGGCCGATAAGCTAGAGGAGATAAATGTTGGTGATAGTGTTAAACCAAGGCTGATGTTTATCAGTGTAAATTTAGACCAAGAGCATAGGTTGAAGCCGATAGACCTACTAAAAGAATTCAAAGATTGTTTCGCTTGGGATTATACAGAGATGCCAGGACTGGTTCGTTTCATTGTTGAGCATAAATTGTCGATCAAGCCTGGATACCGTCCTTTCAGATAACCTCCCCAGAAGATTTACAAAGAGGAGGTATTGGCCGATGTAAAGAAGGAAGTTGAAAGATTATTGGAGGCAGATTTCATTCGGCCATGCAGATATGCAGATTGGGTTTCAATCATAGTCCCGGTATACAAGAAAAATGGAAAGATGAGGGTCTGCATTGATTTTAGAAATCTCAATAGAGCTACTCCTATGGATGGTTACCCGATGCCAGTTGCCGATCTGCTCGTCGACGCGTCAACTGGTTATGAAGTCATCGGCTTTATGGATGGTAATGCTGGTTATAACCAAATCTTCATGGCAATAGAGGATATTTCAAAGACAGCCTTCAGATGCCCTGGTCATATGGTTTGTTTGAATAGATTATCATGACTTTCAGTTTGAAGAATGTCGGTGCAACCTATCAAAGAGCTATGAACTATATCTTTCATGAGTTGATTGGCAAGATTGTGGAAATCTATATTGATGACGTGGTGGTCAAGTCTAGAAACCATGAGGGGCATTTGGCCGATTTGAGGAAGACCTTGGAGTGCACTAGGAAGCATGGTTTGAGGATGAACCTGAATAAGTGTGCCTTTGGAGTCTCGGCTAGTGAGTTTTTAGGTTTTCTAGTCCATAAAGGAGGGATCGAAGTCGGCAAGAAGAGCATGGAGGCAATGGACAAGGTGGTACCTCCAACCAATCTCACAGAGTTGCAATCATTGCTGGGCAAGATTAATTTTTTGAGAAGATTCATATCTAACTTGTCAGAAAGGGTCTTGCCCTTCTCTCCACTATTGAAGCTTAAAAAAGATCAAGAGTTTGTGTGGGGTGACGTACAACAAAAGGCTTTTGATGAGATCAAAGAGTACATGAAGGCGCCAACCGTGTTGGTACCTCCGCAGCTTGACAAGCCTTTTAAGTTGTACGTGGCGGCCGACAACCTGACAATAGGGTCGGCCCTCATGCAAGAGTTTGAAGGGAAAGAAAGAGTAATAGCTTACCTTAGCCGAAAGTTGTTGGATCCAGAGACAAGGTATTCGGCTATAGAAAAGTTTTGCTTATGTGTGTTTTACTCATGTACCAAGCTTCGGCATTACCTGTTGAATGCCGAATGTGTAGTGGTTTCTGAGTTCGATGTGATAAAACATATGTTATTAATGTCAATTTTCAATGGAAGAATTGGCAAATGGCTTTTAGCTTTATCAGAATTTGATTTAAGGTACGAATCAGCAAAAGGAGTAAAAGGTTAGATTATTGCCGATTTTGTTACCCAACACCGTGATCCTTCTGCTAGGATGGTGACCAATGCACCTTGGACTTTGTTTTATGATGGTTCGTCTTGTAGCCAAGGTGGTGGTGCTGGTATTCTCTTGATTTCTCCTAGAGGGTTGACTTTTGAGTATGCCATCCCTATTAAATTCATGGTTACTAACAATCAAGAAGAGTATGAAGCATTGCTTAAGGGACTCCAACTGCTTGTTGAAATGAAGGCTGTTGCTATTGAGGTTTTCGGGGATTCTGAGCTGGTAATCAACCAACTGATCGACCAGTATGAATGCAAAAGTGATATGATAAAGGGATATTATGAAGAGTGCCGAGAGCTCCTGAAAAGTTTCCAGGTAGCCACCTTGCATCATATCCCTAAGGGGCTGAATGAAGAAGCAAACAGACTGGCTCAAAGTGCTTCGGGATACTGAGAGGATCAGGAGATTCACGCATTGGATGAAGATCGGGTAATTGGTGACTAGAGAAACGAAATTGCCGATTATTTAAAAAATCCATTGCAGAGGGTTTCCCGAAAGCTCAGGTACAAAGCCCTTAAGTTTGTGATCCTTGATGACCAGTTGTACTACAAGTCCATAGATGGAGTACTCCTCAAATGTTTGAATCAAGAGGAGTCCAGAAAGCTGATGTATGAAGTGCATGAAGGAGTATGTGGTGCACATCAGTCGGCTTACCGGATGAAATGAATAATAAGAAGAACTGGTTGTTTTTGGCTAACTATGCTTGAGGATTGTTTTGAATATTACAAGGGGTGTCCAGATTGTCAAAGATTCGGTAATATTCAGAGAGCTCCAGCGTCGGCTTTAAACCCAATTGTCAAGGCTTGGCCGTTCAGAGGATGGGGCATAGATTTGATCAGTCAAATTCATCCTCCTTCTAGCAAAGGACATAAGTTTGTGTTGTTGGCCACAGATTATTTCAAAAAGTGGGTTGAATCTATTCCCCTGAAGAAGGTTACATCAGAAAACATGGTCAATTTTGTTAAGGAGCATATAATTCACAGATTCGGGATTCCTCGGACCATAACAACAGATCAAGGGACTCATTTTACTTCATCCGAGTTTTGTGATTTTGCCGAGGAGATGGGAATAAAATTGTACAATTCTTCTCCTTATTATGCGCAAGCCAATGGCCAGGCTGAAGCATCAAATAAGATCATGATCAAAATTATTCAGAAGAAAATTGATGAAAAGCCGAAGAAGTGGCATTCGGCTCTTAACGAGGCTTTGTGGGCTTACCGAATGGCTTGTCATGGATCCAGTCAAATGTCTCCCTATGAGTTGGTTTATGGGCATCATGTTGCGCTACCATGGGAATTACAATCCGGATCAAGACGGGTTACATTACAGAACGATTTGAGGGAAGAAGATTACAAGAGTCTGATGATCGACGAATTGGAAGATTTGCATTTAGTTTGTCTCAAAGCATTGGAAAATATTGAGAAAAATAAAGCACGTGTTGCTAGGTATTATAACAAGAAGGTTAAGAAAAAACAATTCACATAAGGAGATTTGGTTTGGAAAACTGTATTGCCGATCGGGACAAAGGACAGAGCGTTCGGCAAGTGGTCTCCAAATTGGGAAGGACCTTTTCGAGTGGTAAGGTGCGCGTCTGGCAATGCGTATATCTTAAGAATTCGCTAGAGCTATTAATGGAAGATTTCTTAAGAGATTTCATCCCAGTTTAGAAGTTGGTGCATAAACGGACTGAAACTTATGCACAGATAGCCAATATGGAGATATCGCCTTTAGCCAAAACAATTCTGTGAAAAGCTCAGAGAATAGCCGACACGGCATGTATCGCCTTTAGAGTAAAAATCAAACACATCGTGCAAGAATTCTCTAGATTGGCCGCTCTCAGGAAAATTCAAACAAGGAGAAAACCAGTAGGAGTCCTGAATATTTCACAGAGCAAGGTTTTTACATAAGGCTCCTAAATACAGACTACTCATCAAACAGCCTGTTGAGGACCGACTGGGCGTCTGTGACTTCAGCAAGGGCGGTCCCATGATCTTCATAGCTCTCCAGAAGATCGTCGATGTCTTCCACATTTTCTGGAAGCACTTGACCACGGAAGCCGGTTGGCTGGACAAAGAAGTCCTCACCGCGTTGGGTAGTCATTGCCGACAGCCCCAGAGTTACACCATGGTGCACGCCATGGATGGCGACTTGATTGATGCGGCCGTCCGCATTGTCAAGGCGTGCCTCGGCGGTCTCTTCTTGAGCGTTCACCTTGTCGGCAATCCTATTTGCCGCGGCTTTCAAACGCTCATTCTCTGTAGAAAGCGTTGAGCGAAGATGCAAATCGGATGAGAAGACAGGATTAAAAAAGAGGAGACCAAACAGTGTTACTCTACTGACCGGTGATGGCGTCGTACAGTTGCTTCCGCTGGTCCTGCCATTCGAGTTGATCAACACCATATTGCTTGGAGATCTTCTCCAGTTCTCCTCGGGTTTCATCCCTCTCATGCCTGAAGGTGGCCGCTTCCGCATGGGTGTAGGGGACATCCGTGGCATCCGACCCCGAACCTAAGTCCCAGGGATGGGAGTGGTAGGAGTCCGAAGACCCGGAGGAAACGGGCAATGGACTCCCCGGCTGACATGCTGCCGTCGTAGGGAAAGGGATGCTATGGCTGGTGGAGATGGAACTGGTCCTGATGAGGAACAGAGATCAGGGCTAGGAGGGTAAACAGAGAGCAAAGATGCAAGGGTGCAAGAAACTATTCTTACCCGCGCTGCCAATTGCGCCATGCTCGGCTCCCTTCGGGTGCTCCTTCGGCAGGATGCTTGCCGCGGTTGCTGCCTCCCGCCATTGTTACTGTATGAGTTAGGGTTTCCCTCAGGATTGGTTTCAACAGAAAGGGTGAAGACGAAGGTGAGAGTGTTTGACTAGAACCGTTGACAGGGGCAGAAGAAGGAAGGTTTATTTATAGGCCGAGTAAGAATCCCAAAAGGCAGACAAGGGTTTTCCCTCTCGAGTGGGCCGTTACCGGAATGGGCCAAGCTCGGGTATATCAAAGGTCGCTCGGCTATATCCCTAAACCAAAAATGATCGGCTATCTAAAAGCCAGAGGTGAATCGGCTATGCTGTAATTGGGAAGAATAACAGAGCCGATTATACTATCATACAGGTGGGAATATATAAGAGGCAAGACAATAATGACAATCGATTGAAAACAAAATGTACAATGTTTAGCCTGTTACAAGCCGAATTCCGATTGGTTCAGCAGTTGATTAATGGCATATAAGGCTTCGTTCTTAATTCGGTTGACCTGGTCCAGAACCTTCTGGTCTGCATCTTCAGAGCTCTGGATGCTAGACAACTTTGCCTTGAGTTGTTGGTCTTCTTTAAGGATAGTAAATAGCTTTGATGAGGCAGCCCCCATGGAGTTTGGCAAATCTATCATCTTGGCTTTGTTAGATTGAATTTTGGCATTCAATTCGGCTAGTTGAGCCTCTAGCCTAATCTTCTCATCATCCATGGTCTTCAGCTCCGGCTCCAGAGTTGCCAGTAAATTCTTAGCAGTCTGAATTTGGGAATGCAGGACTCTAGCTTCTTGTTTCTTCAGAGATCTATTATCTTGCAGGACAGTTCTAGAAGTTATGTTTTTATTGGCTCTTTTCACCATAGCAAAGTGGTCATCAAGATGAGCTGCAGATTCGAAAGAAGCCTTGATGGCAGATGGAAGATCTTGATTGATGATCTTGAGGATATCTTTTATCTGATCTGAATCTTGGAACAATATATTGATGTCCTTGTTCAGCAGATTAGCTATATCCTATAGCCAGGCTTGATCTTCTGCTGATAGAGTTTGCTGGGAGGTGGCTTCTTCACCCTTTTCACTGATGAAATCATCAACAGTGAAAGAGTAACTGGTGGTCCATTTAGCATTGGTCTGGAAAAAGGAAGCATTAGCCGACTGGATAAGTATACTGAGAGGATAGTTTGAGGCAGATTTTTACCTGTTGTGCTGATTGTTCATCCAAATGGGCAGTGTTCTGATCTGGTTGAGGGCTTGATGGAATGTCCAGAGATGGTGAAGCTAAAGCTGGACCAGAGGAAGCGTCTCCTGCTAGAATGTCTAAAATTTTATCTGTCTCCAACAATGCAGATGCATGAGCAGGAATTGGATGACATATGAAGGAGGGAAGTGATTAGCCGAATAATATTACCAATGCGAGCATCGGTGCCTTCGGCTTCATCAGTTTCAGTGTCTTCAGTTTCATGAACTTCTGCTGATGGTTGGGTTTCTGCATCTTCAGTAGAGGTTTGGAGAGGAATGTCCACTGTTGATGAAACGTTGCTTGATCTGGGGATATTGACGTGTGACTGCAGTAAAGATGATTGATATAAGAACAGGCAGTTTTATTCCAAAGTGAAATTGATTACTGAATAAAATTTCATACCTTAGGAGATCTCTTGACTTTCTTGGACCTTACCTTTCTAGTCACATGAATATCCTCAGGTATCCTCCTTTTGCCTTTTTCTCCTGAAGGTGCAGTAGCTATGACTGCAGGAATCTTCATGAAAATTGTCAAAGCAGGAGCATTGAAGCCCAATGCAGGTTTAGGCCCAGCTTTGTAATAATCCACTGCTTTGCTAGGAGGGATAGGCTCGAAATCATGTACATGATTGGGTTTTAGAATGAAAGATAAATTCAGAAACAGGAAATGACTAGTGCAATGAAATTACCTCACTGTCAGGAGCAAATTGAGGGTATAAATCTTGGCATAAAGGATGCACTGGTGTGTTGAAGATATGATTGTGCCACTCTTGCCACCACGAAGAGAAAAGGGAGTGGGCATCATCCACTAGTCCAAATGGAGAAGGTTCATATGTTGGCAAATCTTGTCCAAGCTCAAAAACTTTTCTGGCTTCTGTTTCATTAGTGATCAGCTCCCTGTATTTTATGATTGATTAGAAGAAAGGTCTTGGGGGCAGCTATCCACATCCTAATTGCCTAGATGTCATATTGGGATTATAGAATTCATATGTGGGATTCACCATTCTCCCATGATGGCAGGATACATGGCTTGATGAAGGAGTGGAAAATTTTTGTGGACACCTTATCAGAGCAGCCAGACTCATAGCTGAATTTGTAAGGGAAGGTCAAATCATCATTTTCTCTATAGGGGAGCCAGAGCACACTGTTGAAGCCTTTGAAGAACAGCTTGAAGAGGTGACCAATATCCATGTCGATGCTAATGGATCTTGCTGCTTCTCCATAGGTTTGACAACTCTTGGTTGTTGCTATGCTACCTTCAGCATAGTTAACTGAAGGGAAACTCAGGTTGTGAAGGGGTTGGCTCATTGGATCTTCCACAGAAGATAAACCTGCATAGCTACATGTTCATAAAGGCTCTACTTTCCTTTTCAGAGACAATACCAGTTGCTTCCATGTAGGTTTGAATGTATCCAGCCCATCCACCTCCTGATTTAATAGCTCTCTGGTTACTTTTGCCCTTATAATGACAAGGGTATACTGTTTTGGACACGTTTCAGCCAGTCATCATGAACACATCGGCTAAAGTAGGAGTCATCATGCCATGGCCGAAGACAAAAGCGTTGATGGCGTCAGACCAGAAGTGGGAAGCTGCTATCAAGAGGGGTTCGTTTCTAGGCATTTCTGACAGAGATAGCTCTAGATAGTGGGTGATGTCTTGACTGTCCCAATTGCTGCTGCTCTTTTCCAACATCCTCCGGTACCAATTTCGTCATCCGGTTATTGGAGGAAGTGGCTAGGTCTTGAAAGTGTTTGGTCATTGGTTTGGCGGAGTCACTCCAGATTTGAAAGGAATCCTCAAAGTTTCCTTCTCAATGATCTTAGTTTGGTCAGGACTGCCCATAGGACCGAGGAGGTAGGAATCAGGGTTCACAGCATAAGGAATCAAAATATCGTTCTTGTATTCCTTCGAATAATGGAATCGAGAAAACGTATGAGTTAGGAGAGAAGCAGGAAAACCGATCGGAGATTGCCGAATACATGAGAAAATGACTTGGAATTTTACCTCTGGAATCTCGTCCTGAGTCGCCATTGAGGGTTCGATGCACATTTGAGAATGCTGAAGTATGGATTTCTTGGATGGCGGCTACGGCGTTGAAAAGTATAAACCTAAGGGGGAAAAGGAAGCTTGCGGTCAATTTCAGAATAAACGGCTTTTATCCCGAAATTGAGGGGGCATGTGTTAACACTGGATTTTGGCATACTTAGAATGACACGTGGTCCAGTGTAAAGGAAGACTACCGAAGACAGGCATTCAGGGTATTCGGTAAAATATGTGCAGTCGGCTAATATCCAGAGATTCGGCAATTGGTCGTGTGGTCGGCTACTTGATTGATGATCAAGAAGTCTTGCTGTGTGTGAGACACAGTACGTTACTTTTTGTGTCAACACCATGGCGATTGAAGAAGTCAAGGTCGGGAAGTGCAAGGATGGCCCCGACTACGACTACGACTCCGACACACCCGAGGTATCACCCACCGTCGAGTCCCTCTCTCTTGAGCTTGAGTCTTTGAGCGACACCTTGATGAGTTAGGATGCATTGCTCAAGCGTGCTGCTTGTGAGAGGAACGACTTTAAGGCGAAGTACCTTAGCGCTCTTCATGAGCTAGATTTTGATAAGGCGTCAGTGGTGGTTACTGAGGAGGTAGAGTGTGATGATTACGCCATTCACATGTCTGATCTTGTCACTCTCCATGACAAGTATGGCACTCTACTTGAGGAGGTCAGTGAGCTGAAGGCTAGGCCTAGCTTACTTGGTGCATGCAAGTCTTTCTTAGGCTTGCGTTCTGAGCTGGCACAGAAGGATGCTAGGATCGTTGTGTTAGAGAAGGTCAGCTCAGATAGCACTAGAGAGTCGGATCGTTTTGAGGCTTTGGAGCTTGAGATCGCGTCGTGCAGACACGACAAGATGCGTACCGAGGAAGAAAACACATACCTTCGATCCATCTTGAGTTGGGTGTCTTGCCGAGAACCGTAGTTGGGATGTTGCTTAGCCAATGCAAGCGGGCTGGCAGCACAGGAGTAGGCTTTGCTATAGGTGGGAAGGATGATAGCATGTTTGGTAAGATCGGTGAGTGTAGTGGTTTGAGCATGAGTGAGAAACCCACCACACCTCCCAAGTTCACCAAGATCATCCCACCTAAGCCTACCAACCCCTCTGAGTTTCCTGTGAGAGATGGTGTGTTTGAAGAGCCACCCAAAACCACTCCATAGAAGCAAGTGTGGATTGCCAAACCGAACCACCTTCGCAACCCACTTGACACAATGCCCGACATCTCTAGTGATCCCCTTCCTAAGAAAGCTAGAGCCACCCAACCCAACAAGAGAGTGCCTACCAAGAGTATGGTGAGGTACCATTGTCAGTATTGTGAGAGGAAGAGAGATGATCGGAGGCAGTTTGAGTTCAACAACCGGGACATGTACCACCCACGAGTTGGGGTGCGTGATCCGGAAGTTCAGAGGTGCACTTCTAGGCCTAGAGGTACAATGCCTCAAGGTGCTAGGCCTCAGGAGGCGAGACCACGTGGTGGTCATGTCCGGTGGGGTACCGGTTGTGACCCATACGACTACGGGCCTCGTGGCGGTGGCTTTATTCTACCCTTCTTTAGCGGACCATGTTTTCCCTATCGTGGTGATTGCTATCCCTCTATGGGACAGGAGATGTTTGGTTTTTCTCCTAACCCATTCTTTGGGCAAGTGGGACAACACTAGTATCCTTCACAGATTACTAACCCCAGTGTTGGTCTGTTTGCTCACCCTATGTATTTTTATTGATGTAGGAAGGAGGACTGGAGGAGACTTGGCGTGTGGATTCCGGATGTTCACGCCATATGACCGGAAGTGCCAAGTGGTTCTCCAGCCTTGACCTCGTGCGCCACACCGAGTACATCACATCCGGGGACAAGAGTAAAGGTAAGGTTGTCTCCCAAGGGTCGATCCGAGTGAACTCTTCTTCTGTCCTCAAGGATGTTGCTTTGGTTGCGAATTTGCATTTTAATCTTCTTTCGGTTTCGCAACTCCTTGATGACGGTTTTGAAGTGAGTTTTAAGCCTAATCTCTCTCGGATTTTGGACTCTCGTGGTGAGCTTGTTTGCCGGATTTTACCCTTCGGGAAGGTTTTTCGTGCGGATTTTTCTATCTCTTCCAGACCTTCTCGTTGTCTTCTTGTCGGTTCTTCCTCCGAGCTTTGGAAGTGGGATAGGAGATTGAGACATCTTAGCTTTGACTTGCTTGCAAGGCTTAACTCGATGGACCTTATCCAAGGATTGCCAAAGTTGAAGTTCGAGAAGGATTTCGTTTGCCATCCTTGTAGGCATGGCAAGATGGTTGCTGCTTCCCATCCTCCTGTGATTGAGATCATGACCACTCGACCCGGCGAGCTCTTACACATGGACACTGTTGGTCCAGCTCGGGTTAGGTTGGAGGGAGGGAAGTGGTACGTGGTTGTAGTCATTGATGACTACTCGAGATACTCTTGGGTCTTCTTTTTGGAGAGTAAGGATGAGGCTTTTCCACTTGTTCGAGATCTGATTTTGAGATTGCAAAATGAGCTACCTAAGAATGTCATGAAAGCTATCCACAGTGACAATGGCATAGAATTCAAGAATGCTCACTTCACAACTCTTTGTTCTTCTTTGGGTCTCGATCACCAGTTTTCCTCACCTCACACTCTTCAGCAGAATGGTGTTGTTGAGCGCAAGAATCGGACCCTTGTTTTGATGGCCAGGACGATGCTCGATGAGCATAGGACTCCTAGGTAGTATTGGGCCGAAGCACTCAGTTCTGCTTGCTATGTTTCCAATCACATTTTCCTCCGAGCTTTCAAGAAGAAAACTTCTTATGAGTTGCGATTTGAGAGACCACCAGAGGTAAGTCACCTACGGGTGTTTGGGTGCAGGTGATTCATCCTCAAAATGGGCGGTAAGTTGGATAAATTTGAATCACGGTCTTCTGACGGTATCTTTCTTGGTTATTCTACTCACTCTCGTGCTTATCGTGCACTTAACCTTGAGACTAACCGAGTGATGGAGACTTGTGAGATTACCTTCGATGAGACTATGCCCTGTGTTTCCACTGCTTTTAAGCTTGCAGGTGATGATGAGGTGAACACTAGCATTTTTGTGGAGGAGGAGCAGGATGATGCCGATTGGGGTGATCCCGAGCCAACTCCACTGGCTGCCCCCGTCGACCCTGCGACATCTACTTCGGCTCACGGTCCCGATCCGACTACCTCTTCTACATGGGGGTCGTTTGAGAAGCTTCCTCAGTCGGTGCCCATTGCACCTGAGGGAGCTCCAGCTGCTGTGGAGCGGGAGGCCACTTATTCCAGGCAGGCTCCCCGCCACATCCAGCGGCAGCACCCGCCGGAGAACATCATCGGCGACATCGACCGACGAGTCACGCGGTCTAGGTCCTATCTCTCTCACTTTGCTAATTCGGCTTTTGTCGCTTCTTTTGAGCCCCGTGATGTTGGACACGCTTTAATGGATCCGGATTGGGTTAATGCCATGTATGAGGAGTTAGAAAACTTTGAGCGAAACCGCGTTTGGGTCTTAATTCCTCTACCACCTAGTTGCCACCCCATAGGTACCAAATGGGTTTTCAAAAATAAACAAAGTGAAGATGGGGTGGTAGTGCGCAACAAGGCTAGGTTGGTAGCTCAAGGCTTTTGTCAAAAGGAGAATAGACTATGAGGAAACCTTTGCTCCCGTAGCTCATTTAGAAGCCATTAGAATCCTTCTAGCTTTTGCAGCTTCTAAGGGTTTCAAACCTTTTCAAATGGATGTTAAAAGTGCTTTAATAAACGGCTACATAGAGGAGGAAGTTTATGTTAAACAACTTCCCAGTTTCGAAAATCCCAAGTTTCCAAACCATGTTTTTAAACTTCACAAAGCTTTGTATGGTATGAAACAAGAAACTAGAGCATGGTATGATAGGATAATAACCTTTTTGCTTGCTAAGGGCTTTAAAATGGGATCGGTAGATAAGACGTTGTTTCTCCTCAAGCAAGGCAAAGACACTCTCCTTGTCCAAATATACGTGGATGATATCATCTTTGGTGGTTATTCTCATGCTCTTTTTGCCAAGTTTGCAGATCTTATGAGCAGGGAATTTCAGATGAGCATGATGGGAGAGTTGACTTTCTTTCTCGGGTTGCAAATCAAGCAAACCCGGGAAGAGACGTTTGTGCACCAAGGCAAGTACACAAAGGATATCTTGAAGAAGTTTGACATGGGCGAGGAAAAGCCCCTCTCAACGCCTATGTCAACTACTACTGCCTTGGATGCGGACGAGGAAGGAGAGGCGGTGGACCAGACCGAGTATCGAAGCATGATCGGGTCGCTTTTGTACCTGACGGCGACCCGGCCAGACATTCAGTTCGTAGTTTGCTTGTGTGCACATTTTCAGGCTTCCCCACGGTCTTCGCACAAGAAAGCGGTGAAACGCATCATGAGGTACTTGCACTTCACTCCCGAATTTGGTCTTTGGTTTTCCACCTCTTCCTCTCTTGTGCTTTGTGGGTACTCTCACGCTGACTTTGCCGGATGCCATCTTGATCGGAAGTCCACTTCTGGGACTTGCCAGTTTCTTGGGTCTTCTTTGGTTTCTTGGTCTTCTCGCAAACAATCTAGCGTGGCACAGTCGACGTGCGAAGCTGAGTACGTTGCCGTGGCTAGTTGTTGCTCACAGTTGATTTGGATGATTGCCACTTTAAAGGATTTCGGTCTTGAGCTTACTAAGGTGCCTCTGCTTTGCGATAGCACGAGTGCAATTAGTGTGGCCAAAAATCCTGTGCTTCATTCAAAGACCAAGCACATTGAGGTCCGCTTTCATTTCTTGCGAGATCATTACGAGAAGGGCGACATTGACCTCCAGCATGTTGAGACCCACAACCAGCTTGCGGATATTCTCACAAAGCCTTTGGATCAAGCTGTGTTTTCTCGCCTTCGGGGCGAGTTGGGTGTTTGCTTTCCTTTTTAGAGGAGGAAAGTTTTGTGTTTCATAGTTCTTTTTTGTTCCTTTTATCTTTTCTTTGTCCTTCTTCTCATTTGGTGTCTTGTTAGTGTTAGTTGGTGTCATTGCATTGTGCATCTCATTTGCATTTGTGACATAGTTCATTTCAAGCTTCATACTTATAGCCGATATAATGAATCTATGCTCTTGTTGACATCGTTTTTTTGTATGGGTCAATATTGAGCCAAGTGTATTGATCGATAAAGAGGTAAAAATTGTTCCTCATCGGCATCAAGGTGCTATCGGTTTAATTACCGATAGAAGCAGAAGAATCTACCGATGGTGAGTGTGATGGAAGTGTCAAAGAGGAAAGAAGATATGTTTTGCCGATAGGAAGGAATTACCGATGGATACAGGTTGGTGTGGCTGACGTCAGCAAGAAGTTGCCAATGGCAATAGAAGGAAGTTGCAGATTGAAGGAATTTGCCGATGGAAATTTTCATCGTAGGGAAGACAGATAAGGAAACTGGCGATTTTTATGCTAGTATTATTGTTTTAGTTTGAATCTGACTCTTGCACAAGTCGTTTTATTTCCTTAAAAATAGGAGTTTTGTTTAGTATGAGCCGTGTCTATGTGCAACTCCTCCTACCGGAGTATAAATATGTACCTAGGGCTTGTGTTGAGGAGATCCAATACAATCAAACAAATTTATTATTTTTGTCTTACTTTTCAGCATCTACTTTTTTCGCATTAGTTATAATCTACCTACGAGTTCTTACGATCTCGACGGGCTGCATCTACAAGATCTCCGTCTACCTCGCGAGTTCCACTTTTTGAGCAATCTGAGCCTTGACGTCCGGGCGTATCGCTGTCGTCTCGTTCATTGTTGTTCTAGTTATCGTCCTTGTTGATTAACTGGTCAAATCAACTGGCACACCTTTGGATATCGAGTTCGGGTATAAGCCCGAGGTGTTCGCAGATCCGACGCTTTTTGTGTCAACACCTCTTTTGGCACACCCGGTGGGACCCTAGATACATCTCTTGATCAAGATCATGGGTGGTTCTACTGACGTTGACCCGAGGAACGTCATTGAAGTCTCCGAAGTAGATCTGAAGGATGATGAGAAGCAAGCTATGGAGCAGGCTATGGAGGAATACAAGCAGCTATATCTGAAGTCCTTTAGCCTAAACAGGAGTGGCAAAGCAGTCCAGAAGCAAGATCCGTCGTCGCCACAGCAGGTCACTTTCGACGTCAATCCTGGTAAATTTCAAGAGATGGTTAATTCTGCATTAAATCAAGCATTGATTAACCACTCTACTATGTTGTCCAACGCTGTACATAACGTTGTTATGCGATCCTTCAAAGAAGGGCGGGCATCTCATTATGTTGGTCCATCATATCATCAATCTGGATCGGCATCTACTATAACTCCATCGGCAATCCCAGCGGGATCCTCCCAGCCTGCGAAGCTGTCTGCCGGTGAAGTTACTCTAAAATCAAGCCCTGTAAACGTTGTTCGGCTGAATACAGACCCAGTAGCATCTGAGGTGTCAGGACCTTTAATCCAGAGCCAACCGATTCCTACTAGCCGGTGGGGATATGATATGCCTTCCAAATTCATTGACCGATGCCAAGTCGATCCAAGGTGACGATACGATGGGAAAAGCCTCTGTGGAATCGGCAGTATCAGTATAGCCGATGAATCCAGTGATGCATAATGCTATGCCTTCTCCAAACGGGCAGTCGTCGACAAGAAGTCTTCAGGTGGTGGTACCCAAGATGCCTTGCGGGCGACCATCGGCAAGCGCTCTGCCGATGCAACAAAATAGGGCAGATGCAGGATATCCTTTGATGATAAATCCTTAGACGGGGGTATCAACACAACAAGGAGGTCAATCTATTGATTGTCCTAGAATGCAAGGGCAATAGGCTCCAAATGAATATCAATTATCGATAAATCACATGCCGATGACTTGTGATCTTGGATGGACCGGTCAGACATCAATGGAACAGCAGTTGGTGCAACCTAGATATCAGGTGGCAGGAGCATAGCAATACCATTACTCAGCGGATGTTCAAAATGAGATGTCGATAGTATCTCAAAATACTCTAGCTGGGGCCCAAGGATATACATCGACAAATCAGCCGATGTATAATGTTCATCAACATGGTGCTGCGCTTACTCCGATCGGATCGGTTTACTTCCCACAGAAGCAAGAAGGGATGTATCTACCAGTCCAACCGATAAACATACAGCCAACACGTCGGCAGGGTCAAAATGTATGTTGGGCCGATGAGATCGCCGAAATGACGAAAGGACGGTTCGGTAGTAAGTCTGAGGTCGATACATGTTCTTATCAAACACCATACCCTCAAGCATATGGCTTGATTCCTCTTCCAAATCAGTACGAGATGCCGAATTTCACAAAGTTTTCTGATTTCCAAATTACACCGATCCAAGCAGTCGGTTCTGAAGAGGTATTTTAATGGATCAGTTCGCTAATGATGGAAAACTTGGGCAGCGGTTCACATCGGCCGATGAGTTACTAGAAATAGACATCGGCGACAGTAGCAAGCCTAGGCCAACTTTTATTAGTGCTAGGTTGGATTCCCAATGTAAACAATAGCTGAATGATTTGTTAAAAGAATATAAAGATTGTTTTGCTTGGGATTATACAGAGATGCCTGGTTTGGACCGATCAATAGTTGAACATTGGTTACCTATTAAGTCGGGTTTTCAACCACATCAGCAACCATCGCGCCGGTGTAACCCCACTGTACTACTCGATATTAAAGCTGAGATTACAAAGTTAATCGAAGCTGGATTTATTCGGCAATGTCGATATGCCGAATGGATTTCTAATGTGGTTCCTGTGTATAAGAAGAATGGAAAGATTCGTGTTTGTATTGATTTTAGGAATCTCAATAAAGCTACGCCAATGGATGGCTATCCAATGCCTGTTGCCGATCTACTAGTTGATGCTTCTACTGGACATAAGATTATCAGTTTCATGGATGGTAATGCTGGATATAATCAAATATTCATGGTTGAAGAAGATATATCCAAAACTGCTTTTAGGTGTCCAGGTCACGTCGGTTTGTTCGAGTGGATCGTAATGACTTTTGGGTTGAAGAATGCCGGTGCTACTTATCAAAGAGCGATGAATTTATTTTTCATAAGTACATTGGTACGTTGGTCGAGATCTATATCGACGATGTGGTGGTTAAATCCGAAGATTTTGGAGAGCATCTTGCCGATCTGCGGAAGATTCTGGAGTGCACAAGGGAGCATGGGTTGAAGATGAATCCAAATAAGTGTGCATTTGGCGTATCGGCAGGTCAATTCTTAGGATTCATGGTGCATCAAAGGGACATAGAGATCGGCAGAAAATCTATTGATGCGATTAACAAAGTGGCTGCTCCTACGAACAAGACTGAGTTGCAATCTTTGATCGGCAAGATTTATTTTATTAGAAGATTTATATCTAATATGTCTAGGAAGATTGAGTCTTTTAGCCCTCTGTTGAAGCTAAAGGCCGAGCAGAAATTAAGAGGTATCTGGTGAATCCTCTGGTTTTGGTTCCACCTCGACATGAGAAACCTTTCAGATTGTATTTGTCTGCCGATGACGGTGTTATCGGGTCAGCTTTGATTCAAGAATTTGAAGGGAAAGAACGTGTGATTTATTATTTGAGTAGAAGGCTGGTGGATGCTGAAACCAGGTACTCGGCCGTTGAGAAATTATGTTTATGTCTATACTTCTCTTGTACCAAGTTAAGGCATTATTTGCTATTGGCCGAGTGTACTGTCATATGCAAAGACGATGTGGTCAAGTATATGCTGTCGATGCCAATATTGAATGGGAGGATCGACAAATGGATTTTGGCGCTGTCAGAATTTGATCTGAGGTATGAATCGACTAAGGCAGTTAAAGGGCAGGTGATGGCCGATTTTGTTACTCAGCATTACGGTACGCTAAATTCAGTAGAGATTGCTCCTTGGACTTTGTTCTTTGATGGTTCCACATGTAAGGAAGGAGCAGGCATCGGCGTTATTTTAGTTTCACCCTGAGGAAAGAAGTATGAAATCTCATTGACGGTTGTTGCTACTTCGACGAATAATCAGGCTGAGTACCAGGCGTTGCTTGAAGGGGTTGAAGTTGCTCAGGGATGTGTGTGCCGATGCCGTTGAAGTCTTCGGTGACTCTTTGTTGGTGATCAATCAGTTGATTGGAACATATGAGTGTCGAAGTGATATTTTAATTGAATATCATGGGAAGTGTTTGCAGTTATTAAAGGAATTTAAAGAGTATCGTCTTGAGCATATTCCCAGGTTGCATAATGAAGAGGCCAATCGGTTGGCGCAGCACGCTTCTGGGTATCAGCCGATTCAAGAAGTAATGACATCAGTAATGGTTGTCGATGACTGGAGAAAAGAGATTGCAGATTACTTAAGAGATCCATCTAAGAAAGTTGAGAGACGGTTGAGGTTTCAGGCTACTAAGTATGTCCTCCTTGATGATGAATTGTATTATCGTACGCTTGATGGGGTTTTGCTCAGATGCCTTAATAGAGAGGAATCGAAGAGGTTAATGGGTGAGATTCATGAAGGGGTGTGTGGAGCACATCAATCGGCATTCAAGATGAAGTGAATGATCAGGCGAAATAGATATCATTGGCCGACGATTCTTGAAGATTGTTTTGAGTATTTCAAAGGGTGTCAAGATTGTCAGAAATTTGGTAATGTTCAGAGAGCACCTGTGTCGGCAATGAACACTATAATCAAGCCTTGGCCATTTAGAGGATGGGCCATTGATCTCATTGGCCAGATTTACCCACCATCGAGTAAAGGACATAAATTCATACTTGTTGCTACCAATTATTTCACGAAGTGGGTTGAAGCTATTCCGTTGAAAAAAGTGACATCGGCAAACATAATAGATTTTGTGAAAGAGCATATTGTTTACCGATTTGGTATCCCTCAAACTATTACTACCGATCAAGGAACTATGTTTACGTCGGAGAGAATTTGATGAATTTGCTATCAGTATAGGGTTTAAGGTTTTAAACTCGTCTCCTTATTATGCTCAAGCTAATGGTCAAGCTGAACCGACCAATAAAGGGGTAATCAAGCTTATCAAGCGCAAGATTGAAGAAAACCCTAGGACATAGCATATAGTATTGAACGAAGCTTTGTGGGCATATCGGATGGCATGTCATGGTGCTACTAAGGTTTCGCCATATCAGTTAGTCTACGGACATGATGTTGTCCTACCTTGGGAAATTAAAACTGGTTCTAGACGGTTGTCCTCCCAGGATCAGTTGGCAGCCGATGAGTATGATATCCTTATGAAGGATGAGTTAGAAGACCTAGCGGGTCATCGGCTAAGATCTCTAATCAGTATTGAGGAGAACAAGAAAAGAGTTGCCAGGTGGTAAAACAAGAAGGTAAAGGTGAAAGAGTTTACCGATGGCGATTTGGTGTGGAAACTGATTTTACTGATTGGAACCAAAAGTTCAAAGTTTGGGAAGTGGTCTCCTAATTGGGAAGGTCCTTTTCAGATAAATCAGTCTGTGTCTGGCAACGCTTATATTTTAGAGACTCTCGAAGGAGTTGCATTTTCCAGAGCAATAAATGGCAAGTATCTGAAGAAGTATTATCCTAGTATCTGGATGGATGCATTAAAGCAATACGTATATACCGATGACAAAGTTATCATACAAGGAACATCGGTAGGAAGACGTTAAAAGTTATATTACAGGCGGATCGACTTGTCAAACTCAGGAGTAACGGGTTACAACAAGGTTTGAATACATTAAATCGCACGAAGGCGAACTTGGTCGACTTCTTCTATTTCCCTGGTGTCGTCATCGGCAGTGCCATCAACTGTCTTAGCCTTTCTCCTCAGCAGAAGAGCTTCACGGGCGTTGGCATCTGATACATCCGGCCCAGGTAGGGTTGTCCGAGGCCCGATAAATTGAGGTTGCCCGGACCCCAACAGTTCTTAGGCACACCCACTCGGAGAAAGACCCAATCTCCCTAAAAGACTAGTCTGATAGGGGAAGGGTGACTCTACCTTTTAAGGTGGCTTTCTCCTCCCAAGCTAAGCAAGGTGGGATTATTCAGAGGCTCGCACGTTCGCCGCCCGACTACAACTGGGCCACTTAGCCCATTATTTGTTGCGTCTTTGCCAACGGGTAATAATGGAGGATGTCCTCATCATTCCCACCCCCTTAAACAAGGGCCCAGCTCTGATACCAAATGATACATCCGGCCTAGGTAGGGTTGGTCGAGGCCCGATAAATTGAGGTTGCCCGGACCCCAACAATTCTTAGGCACACCCACTCAGAGAAAGACCCAATCTCCCTAAAAGACTAGTCTGATAGGGGAAGGGTGGCTCTCCCTTTTAAGGTGGCTTCCTCCTCCCAAGCTAAGCAAGGTGGGATTATTCAGAGGCTCACACGTTCGCCGCCCGACTACAACTGGGCCACTTAGCCCATTATTTGTTGCGTCTTTGCCAACGGGTAATAATGGAGGATGTCCTCATCAGCATCCCTTTCCTGCTGCAAAGCTTTGGCTATGATAGGGAGCTGGGTCTTCTTCTGGATGGCCGATTCTAAGGCTTTATCCACTTTCTTCAGCTCGGCCAGCAGCTCTTCTTTTTGTGTCGATAGACGGTTGATCTCTTGATCAAGTTCGGTGCCAGAGGCTTCTAGGGGACCGATCCCTTGTGTTTTTCGTCTGCCATTTGTTTGAACTTGGATATTTCTTCTTCGAGTTTTGTTTGAGTAACTCTGCCGGCAATACGACCTAAAGCCTTTTTGTATTGGAGTTGTCGACTCTCAAGGAAAGCTGCCTGGAAGAGTGGTTCTTTGATATTGGCAGGTAGTTGATCTTGGATTTCCTTGAAAGCTGTCCTTACTGTACTAGAATCTTGGACCAGTTGGGATGTACTTTGTTGCAGTAGGAGCGGCAGGGCTTCAAGTTTGGATTTCAGTTCTGCCGATACGATAGTCGAAGTTTGGGTAGAATCTGCCTCTTCATCGGCATCTTCTGGAATGTTGACAGCAAAAGAAAACATGTTGGGGGAATCTTGGGCCTGGATAGATAAAGAATCAAAATATGTCAGGAAGGAGCTCGTGTCTCACGGATTTGTAATAGAAGTAATCGGTTTACCTGCTTTAAAGCAATTTCTCGCCTTTGGCTTGACTGAGTAGCCAATGCGACCATATCTTGAGGATTGGCAATAGTTGCCAATGAGCTCGCTTCAGTAGAAAGGATGGTTGGTGCTGGTGTTGGCGTCGCTTCCGCTGACTTCTGAGGGGTTGCTGCTCTTTGGTCAGGGGTTTCATCTGGTGCTGATGTTGGTACCGATGCCGATACCGTTTCTGTTGTCATGGGTATCTCTTGCGGTGATGGCGTCGTCGCTTGGTCAGGAATCTCGGCTAGTGGTTGCTCGGCGGTAGGTGCCGATATTGGTGCATCGGTGGAAGCTTGAGAAGGTGCAACTGGAGCTGATAGCTTCTTGCGCTTCGGTTTAGGAGCAGCACTTGAATGGCCTTGGCGCTTGGATCCTTGTGCTTTGAGGGCATTGGCAGGTTGAACAGCTCGTACATTTGGGATGGTGGCCAATGAGCTTGTTGGCTACAGAAAAGGATAGTTAGTGTAAATTGAAGGTAGAGTAAAATTACCGATGAAAATTTTCAATCGGTATAAGCAAATAAAGTATTACCATGAAAGCCTAAGCCAAGGTAGCGGCAGCAGTGGTAGCATCATCAGTTGGCGGTGGTCTAGACCTGATAGTGACTTTAGGAACTTCCCTGTGATGCGTAAGAGCGGCCAGTGGAGGGGCCTTGCTGCCGATTGTTGATATTGGGTTCATCAGCCGCAAATTGAAATACTTGCCACTTTTGCTCTTGTTGGGAATCGGATCATTGACCTGCTGACAGAGGATTAGTTACCTGTGCCTTTAAAAGTCGATGAAGTAGTGATATCGAGAATAAACTTACTGCGTCATCAGGGATGACATGATCGGCCTCAATTAAGTGCCGATAGTAGTGCAATGATGGGGCGAATAGCTGGTCCTTCCATTCTTGCCACCAGGACTTGTATAACTCAGTTATGAAAGAAGTCGGTGCCCAAGAGGACAAATCGAGGTTGATCATATCGGCATGGGGAGAGAGAGTGGTAATTTTGTTCCAATCCATCACATCAGAAATGACCTCTCTTGGTTTGATCACATTGGCATAGCTGAGTTTGATCAGCAGTTGACCGAATGCTAGCTGTCTTGCTGCTACCGATGGATAGTAGAACTCATATGATGGGTGAGAGTTCTTTCCAGTCCCAACGACATTGATTGGAATTACCCGGGGGATGAGGTTGGCCTTCATGATTACCTCATTTTGAGGTATGTTCCTGTTGACACCATTTTTCGACACGTGTCAAATGGGCTGAGACTTGACTGGTCAGCGGCCGTTCTCCATCAGTATCAGGAGTTGATAATGCCGATAGGAGGGTGCTATGAGTTTTGCCGATGGAAGCTGATGAACCTTGCCGACCAAATCGATGAAGTCTTGCTGGGACTGATTGCCGATGAGGAGTCTTTGCCGATTGCCGATGAAGGGGCCTTGCCGATTGCCGATAAAGGCTTGTTGCCGATTGCCAATGGAAGATGGTTGTCGATTGCCGATGAAGAAGATGCTGCCGATTGCCGATCGGAAAAGTATTACCGATGCCGATGGGCGTGATTTAGCACTTGGTGGCAGCAGAAGACTACCGGTGGCCAAAGAAGGAAGTTGCGGGGATCTGCCGATGGAAAGTTCCCATCGAGGAGTACAAGGAAACTGGTGTTCTGTGCCAGTATTAAATGTGGTAGTTTGAGTCCAGCTCTTGCATGGGTTGTTTATTTTCCTTTAAAATAGGTATGTTTGTTTAGGAGATAAATATTGTTATCCGGCTCCTGCGCGAGTCAGTTTCCTTTAAAGTAGGAGTTTGTTTTAGGAAGGATACGTATCGTGTCTTTGTACA
Organism: Microstegium vimineum; assembly: GCA_022036555.1. NCBI lineage: Eukaryota > Viridiplantae > Streptophyta > Magnoliopsida > Poales > Poaceae > Microstegium > Microstegium vimineum. Next base: position 16,405,324 of record CM039128.1, on the reverse strand, counting down.
ACTCTCCATGTGGGAGTATAAATATGAGCCCGAGGGCTATGGAATAAAAACAATCCAAATAAAAAACAAACCAATTCTACTTTTTATCCTACTTTTACCGCAATTTCCCTTTTATGCATTAGTTGTAGCTTTAACGAGTTCTTCAAGCTTTCGACGGGCTGCATCACCTTGATCTTCGTCAAAATCCTTGTTAGTTCCGCTTGGGAGTACCTCTAGGCTTTGGCAATCCGGGCGCATCGTTGTTTGCCTCGTCTAGCTCTGCTCTAGTTATCCGTGATCAATCTGAGCCTTGACGTCCGGGCGCATCGCTGTCGTCTCGTTCAGTTTGTCATAGTTATCATCCTTGTCAATTGATTGGTCAAATCGACTGGCACGCCCTCGACATCGAGCTTTGGGTAATAGCCCGAGGTGTTCATAGATCTGACGCTTTTTGTGTCAACACCTCTTTTGGCACGCTCGGTGGGACCCGATTATATAAATATATCTATCATGACTAATCCCAGGCATGTCATTGAAGTCTCCACAGCAGATTTGACAGGTCACCAGAAACAGGCTCTAGAGCAGGCAATGGAGGAATACAAGCGCTCATATCTTAGATCCTTCAGCCTAAACGGGATCGGCAAAGCAATACAGAAACAAGATCCGCCGCCGCCGCGACAGACCATTCTCAACGCCGATCCTGGTAAAATACAAGAGATGGTTAATTCTGCATTCAATAATGCGTTAATTAGCCAATCCAATGTGTTGTCCGATGCTATATGCAATGCTGTCAAGCAAACGTTCAAGGGACAGGCACCATATTATGTTGGTCCAGAGCGTCGTCAACTCGGATCGGCATCTTTTGCAACCCCATCGGCGGTTCCAGAGGCGTCTTCACCAATCGTGAACCAATCTGCCGGTGAGGTCATACCACCGAGATCAAGCCCAGCGAGCTTTACTCAAGTGAATATAAATCCGGTGGCTTCAGCAATGTCCGGACCTGTCATCCAGAATTAGCCAACTTCAGCCAATTGTTGGAGGTATGGTACGCATCTAAGTCTATCTGCTGATTCCAGATTGGTCCAAGTTAACCATGCAGGAGGGAAAGTTCCTATGGCATCGGCAACGTCTGCACAGCCGATGGTCCCAGTGATGCATTACACTACGTCCTCTCCAATAATGCAGTCGTCAACAGGGAATCTACAAACGGCAATGCCTAGAGTGCCGTGCGTTCAACCATCGGTAGGCCACTCGCCGATACAACGAAGCCCGGCAGTTGTGAGTCAACCCACGGCGGCAATAGTTCATCAAACTGGGACACCTGCTAATCAAGGCAGCTATGTTATGAATTGTCCGGCGCCACAAGAGCAGCAGGCATCAGCCGGCCATCAGCCATTGGCAACTTGTGGGCCGATGCGACAAGGTGCGCCAAATGTCAGTCGACCGGCATCGGCAATAGCTACTCAAGCTGCGGTACCTGTGAGTCTAGGTGATCAATCAAGGGTACAACAAGAACAAACACCCGCCGGTTATTGGTTATCGGCGAATACTTGGCCGATGCAACAAGACGCGCTGATACTTAATCAGCCTACATCGGCAAATGCTTGGCCGATGCAATCAAACATGTTGAGCGTCAGTCAGCCTACATCGGCCGTAGCGGTTCAACCAGCCTCAACTGGCTATTAGTCACCGGCAATTGCTTGGCCGATGCAACAAGGCGTGCCGATTATCAATCAACCTGTATCGGCCGTAACTGCTCAACCCTTGAAACCTATAAATCAAAACTATCATCCAAGAGTACAAGAGTTGCAGAAATCAGTTGGCTGCCAACCATCGGCGAGTCTTTGGTCGGTACAACAAAACATGCCGAGTGTCGACCAGTCTGCATCGGCAATAGCTGTCCAGCCCATAGTATCCGCAAGTCAAGGCCACCATCTGAATATGCAAGAGCTGCGGGAGTCAACTTGTTGTCAGCCATCGGCAAGTCATGTACCGATGACACCTAATGTAGGTTGGATCTATCAGTTGCCAATTCAGCAGCAATATGTGCAGCCTGAGCGCCAGATGGTAAGAGCTCTACAGTACCATCCGGTGAGTTTGCGTAATGAAGCATCGGTGCATCAACCGACAGGTATTACACCACAATACTCGCAAGTGCAAGATAGCCCATCGGCAGCCCTGCCGATGCATGGTGTTCAAATAACTGGCGCTGTGCCTATTCCAGACACTTCAAATACTTTGACGTCAAGATCGAAAGAAGTACATCAACTTAATCAGCCAGTAGACATTCAGAGTTACCCATCGGTCAATTAGCCGATGTATAACGTTCATCAGATTGGTGCTGTTGACGTGTCAGTTACCTCAGCTTGTTCACCACGGAGACACGAAGGGGAATATCAACCTGTTCAGTCGATTGGCCGGCAAAGTCAAAACACAAGGGTAGTTCCAACCAAAGAAATAGAAGTTCTAGACTTGGGCAGAGAACCAAGTATTGGCGATGCTGAACTGGAAAGATTCATCTTTGACGTCATAGAGGCCGATCCGGGTGTTGAATTATTCGAGCCCAGTGAGACTTGGAGCGCCAAGGTGCTCTTCGTTGGGCAGGGGGGCCCTGAATTAGATGATGAGGTGAATGTCGGCACTGTTGAATGGATGAATAATGAGGAGCCGATGCCTTACGCGTCCGACCAGAAAAGGATTGAGAAGTTCACCTTCGATGTCATGAAGGCCGATGGGATATTTGACTTATTGCTTCGGGAAGGGCGAATTAAGCTGGCCCCTAATTAGGCAATTCCATCGGCCGAGGGACTCCAGAAGACCAGGTACTGCAAGTGGCACAACGCACGTTCTCACAGTACCAATGACTGCAAAGTGTTCAGGCAGCGGTTGCAGTCAGAAATTAACTCTGGACGGATCCAATTTGAAGGTCCTAAAATCCAAGAACCGGTGGAGGTAGATCAGCACCCGTTCCCCAACAATATGGTGGAAATCAGCGAAAAAACCAGAGTGCTGACGTCGGAAACTGCCAGGAGGAACTCATCGGTAGACCCTGGTCACCAAGTGCCTGAGCACGATGTAGGGAAGTTCGCTAATGACAGAAGAGGTAAGAAGGTCGTCGATGAAGGTAGCAGTGCCGACAGGGCTCCTGGAGTTGTGATCATGCACAGACAGCCAAGGCGGTATCATCGGCAATTACGTGAGGAACGGTATCGGCGAGAAGAAGAAGAACATCGGGAACGGCTTCGACATAAGGACCACTGGAGGTGTCCCTTCTTTGTTCATTGCTGGGAGGAAGGCATCAAGCTGCCCACTGCTGATAATTGTCCGGAGTGCAACGGATACTACGCTACCGATCGGTCGGGTAAGAGACCTTGTTTTGACGATCAGGCACCCAGATACGCCAGGCCGCTCAGAGAGGACAGATCGGCGCACGACCGACTGGGGGGCAAGCTCAATGCCCATGATCGGCTTGGCAGGCGTGTTGACCAGGAGGAGCTGGAGGAGATGGCCAGTGCTAAAGTGCCCAACGAAAAAGTATCCTCCAGAGGTCCCAACATCGGAAGAAATGCCGATGCAAACGGTGGGAAGCAGCACCAACCTGTCTGGAAGACTAAGCTTCCTCCGTGGTGCCCGAAGGGGCTGACTAAGACCCAGAAGAGGAGGATTCAGCGCCAGCGCCGTAACGACCAGTATGACACTGCAGAACCCTCGGAAGAAAGGCGGTGGAGGCCGAAGCGCAAGGACAGAGGCCCATCGGCAAACGCCGATGATTCGCCGATGGTCTGATTGAAGTCAATCTTGGACCTGTTAACTTGGGGGTTGTATTCAGCAAACCGGCGAGTCCAATTATTATACTTTGGGCACCTACCGATAGCTTGCATATGGAACGCCGCACTGCCGATAGATTCGTTAATTGTCAGGAGGTTTGTAAGAATGGTTCTGCTACGCTTGCGCATGATAACTAAGTATGTGTTGCACGCGTTCTGAGGTTGCATGCTTTACGGTGGGTCGATCGGCGTTATCCTGATTCTTATCCGATGGAAATATGAAGTCTCGTTGACGATTGTTGTTACAATCAGGCTAAGTACCAGGGCCAGCTAATGAGTTGAATTACTCAAGATTTTAGCCGATTCGATGAGTCACGCTATCGGTAATGATTGCCGATGACTGGGTAAACAAGTTTGTTGATGATATTCTAGAATGGAAATTGATTTTTACCGATTAGAATTGAGTTCTAGGCCTGGGGGTTTTCTAATCAAGTTTCTATCGGATAAGATAATCTGCCTCCAGCGAAGCATACATGCCAGAAAATTCTCAAAGGGGTTGACGTACGACGTGTTCATTTGAATACCGATGAGAAATAATTGTAATACATCGGTAAAAACATGCAAATATTATATTACAAGACGAGATCAAGTATCGGATTACATTCTTGCCGATACAACATGCATTATAGTAAGGAATGAATAAGGTCTATCGCACGCAGGCGAATCTGTTCTATCTCGTCCATCTCCTTGGCGTCAGCATCGGCAGAGCCCTCAACCGGCTTGATCTTCTTCTTCCATAAGATGGCTTGCCGAGCATGCTGATCCCTTTCTTGCTGCAGAACCTTGATGGAGTCGGATAGTTGGGTTTTCTGCTGGTTGGCTGCAGTCAGATCCCCCTCGACCTTGTGTAGCTCCGCCAATAGCTCCTCCTTCCTTGCCGACAGTCGAGAGATGTCTTGGTCCAGGTTGCCGATGGAAGCTTTTGCTTGACCGATGCTTTTGTGCTTCTCATCGGCAAGGTGTTTATATTTAAGCTTCTCTTCTTCGCTCTTGGCGTGAGCGGCCCTATCGGCCATGCGACAGGCGAGCCTCTGGTACTGAATCTGTTTAACGTCGATAGAGGCTGCCTGGAGAAGGACTTCTGCTGCGTCGGCAGGGAGATGACTTTGGATATCTTTGAAAGCAATCCTTGCTGCCGATGAGTCTTGGATGAGCTGGGATGTCTCTTGTAGCAGCAAAGAAAGCAGTGCCTCAAGCTTGGTCTTAATCTCTGCCGATAGAGCTGGGACAGAGCTCTCTTCCTCCTCATCATCGGGTATATCGACTGAGAAGGAAAATAAACTATCTGCTTGGAGGGGGTCTTGGCGCCTATCTTCGTCCTGCGGATTGAGGCTGAAAGAGAAGAGGCTATCTGGGGAATCTTGGGCCTGAAAACAGAAAGGTTATAATATGCCGATCGAAGGATTATACTAGAATTTTCAGGTGATTAATTTACCATCTTGAAGCGAATTTCTTGCCCAGGACTTGGCATTCTAGATGGTCCAGCCTCATCTTGGACATCGGCAGCGGTTGCCGATGAATGAGCTACCGGCGCTGTTGGTAGCATTGTCACTGGTATTGCATCTGGTATGATACTTGGTTGTGGTGGCGATACCGCTCTTTCATCGGAACCTTCGGATGGTACCGATGTCGATGTTATCTTTGCCGCTACGATGGGCGGGGCCGTCTCGTCAGCAACCTCGATTGACGGCACTGATGCTGATCTTGCTTCGGCTGCTGCCGTGGTCGCGGTCGCCTTATCAGGGACATCGGCTGATGGTACCGATGCCGATGCCAACGCCGCCATTATGGAGATTTCTTCATTAGGAGCTTCGGCTGACGGTGCCGATGCCGATACCGCCTCCGCCTCTACAGCAGATGGAGCTGCCTCCTGACCGACGACGTCGTCCATCGGCTGATCTGAAGTAAGAACTATTGGAGTTTCTGCCGATGACATACCGACAGTTGGTGGTGCGGCTTGTGCCGATGACGATGACGGGCTAGCCAGCCTCAAACGCCTCTTCTTCCTTGGCGCGGCAGCGGGAGATCCGGCCCGTTTCGACGAAGACTGGGGGCATCGGCAGCCGAACCTTGAGGTGCTTGTTTGCTTGGAGCAGTTGCCGATGACCTCATAGCCTGAAAATATCCAATGCAAATTATACAAAGTAAAAGTTGCCGATTAAACAGTATATAATTGGTATGAGTGAAGATGAGTTTACTGCAAACACCCGCGTCAGGGCAGCAGCAGCGGCCGATGTAGCCTTGGCTTTTGCAGGTGTCGGTGAGGGTACCTGTCGTGGAATGAAGGCAGCTAATGAAGGAGCCTTATGGCCGATGAGTGATACGGGACTCATCATTCGAAGCTTGAAAGGCTTGCCGCTCTTGCTCATCGGAGGAATCGGGTCATCAACCTATCAAACACAAGAAGGTTAAAATACCGATGGCGAAGATAAAAGTAAGGAATGCATCGGAATGAGAACTTACTGCGTCGTCGGGGATGATATGATCGACATCGATCATGTGCCGATAATGGTGTCACGATTTGGCGAATAGTTGACACCTCCATTCTTGCCACCAAGACTTGTACTCGTTTGTGATGAAGGAGGTTGGTGACCAGGAGGATAAGTCAAGATCCGATACATCAGCATCGGCAGGAAGACTGACAACCTTGTTCCAGTCCAGAGCACTAGAGAATGTCTGCCTAGGCTGCACTACCTTGGAGTAACAGAGCTTGATTGGCAGTTGGCCGAACGCCAGTTGTCTTGCCGCTATCGATGGGTAATAAAACTCAAATGATGGAGGAGCATTCTTTCCCGATCCAAATATGTTCACTGGGATAGCCAGAGGGGTGATACTGGCCTTCATCATTGTCTGGTTTTCAGGTACATTCCCATAGGTAAGATTAAATAGCAGTGGGAATTGGTTATCTACATCGGCATATGGCCACCAGAGTCGTTCTGGGACAGGAATTCCATTATAAAACTTCTGAAAGAAGAGACTGAATTGCTCTGCATCGGTATCGGTTCCTGGCAGCACAATAATAGCCTCTCCAAAGTTGAGTGGAGGGCGAGTTGCCGATTCCTCTTCCCCACACTGGTGGTCTTCTGGTATGTCTCTCGGGAAGCGTTGGGCGAACAGGTCAAATTGGAGTACTTTCTGCATATGTGCGTTCAGCCACATGTTAATGAACCACCAGGGGCCTCCAAGATTGCCGATGTGTTCACCTAGCAGTAATTTCTGGGATACTTGATGGAGGAGACGATATACGATCCCAGAAGATATCTGCCCAAGGGAAGCCTTGTCTCATCGGCAAGCATCTCGGCTGCTGGGAGATACATGGTAGTAGGTCCAACTGCCTTACCGCAGAAGATGAATTTATCCAGCCACATGTTCAGGAAAGTGGCATGCTCTCTTTGGTTTACCGATCCAGTTTTCTGGTATTCCTGAATGTAACCCGTCCAACCGCCGATGTTCCGGGTATTTACTCTGTGCTCAGCTTTCCTATTAAACAAGGAGGGGGTGTCGGCAGAGGAGATGTCTAAACCGGTCAGCATGTGGACATCGGCAAGAGTGGGGGTGGCTGGTCCATGTCGGAATAAGAACGCGTTCAGGGTGTCTGACCAGAAGTAAGAGGCGGCTATAACATGTTCTCATTCTTCTCCATATCGGCAATCGACAGCCTAATACATTGGTCCAGACTGCGCTCCTGCCAGTAAACTTGCTGCGCGCTGGCGACTCTGAGGTACCAGTTCTTCCACCGTTTGGTGGGCTTGGGCCATGATCGGAATGCATCTTTCCACAATCCCAAACCAAAACATTCAGATCTAAACGGAATCCAGTTGGTTTCTGCATTGATTATATAGCTGGGATCCGGGTTCCCCATGGGGCCTAAGCAACTGAAGGTGGAACCGGTAAGAGGAATCACTACCCTGTTGTACAGTTCCTAAGATTCAAAGGAGAAGGCGAAGAGCAGTCAGAAAGGAACGAAGACAGATCCAGATTCGTGCGGGTTGCAGGGAACTAGATTGGGAGGAGGATAAGTCTTACCTTTGGGATGTCGACCTGGATCGCCATTGGAGTCGAGAGGGTACTTGAAGTTCGTCCTTGGATTACAGAGGAGTACTGTTGCTCGAGCTCGTGTTCTTCAGGGCAGCCGGAGGTTGAAGAAGGCAGGAAAGTGGAAGTAAAATAAGCTCGGGTAAAAAGGACGGTATTGACCCCAGTAACTTTTATAAGCCTGTTCAGGGGCATTTTGGGGTTCTGTTTCACACCGTACAGGAATGTGGAGGCGCCCGCGGTAGATACGCGCGGTGATCGAGGTGGTCTGTAATTGTTCGTGCTACAATCGAGGGATTTTATTATTAAAATTGCAGTTCCACACGCGGGGATCGAGGAGACCGTACGCTTATCTTGGGGGTAACGGCTACAGCAACGGCTACAGTGGAGAGAATTTCGGCACGTAAAGTTATACGCTCCGAAACTGGGGGGCATGTGTTGACACCGTTTTTCGACACATGTCAAATGGGCTAAGACTTGACTGGTCAGCGGCCATTCTCCATCAGTATCAGGAGTTGATAATGCCGATAGGAGGGTGCTATGAGTTTTGCCGATGGAAGCTGATGAACCTTGCCGACCAAATCAGTGAAGTCTTGCTGGGACTGATTGCCGATGAGGAGTCTTTGCCGATTGCCGATGAAGGGGCCTTGCCGATTGCCGATAAAGGCTTGTTGTCGATTCCCGATGGAAGATGGTTGCCGATTGCCGATGAAGAAGATGCTGCCGATTGCCGATCGGAAAAGTATTACCGATGCCGATGGGCGTGATTTAGCACTTGGTGGCAGCAGAAGACTACCGGTGGCCAAAGAAGGAAGTTGCGGGGATCTGCCGATGGAAAGTTCCATCGAGGAGTACAAGGAAACTGGTGTTCTGTGCCAGTATTAAATGTGGTAGTTTGAGTCCGGCTCTTGCATGGGTCGTTTATTTTCCTTTAAAATAGGTATGTTTGTTTAGGAGATAAATATTGTTATCCAGCTCCTGCGCGAGTCAGTTTCCTTTAAAGTAGGAGTTTGTTTTAGGAAGGATACGTATCGTGTCTTTGTACAACTCTCCATGTGGGAGTATAAATATGAGCCCGAGGGCTATGGAATAAAAACAATCCAAATAAAAAACAAACCAATTCTACTTTTTATCCTACTTTTACCGCAATTTCCCTTTTATGCATTAGTTGTAGCTTTAACGAGTTCTTCAAGCTTTCGACGGGCTGCATCACCTTGATCTCCGTCAAAATCCTTGTTAGTTCCGCTTGGGAGTACCTCTAGGCTTTGGCAATCCGGGCACATCGCTGTTTGCCACGTCTAGCTCTGCTCTAGTTATCCGTGATCAATCTGAGCCTTGACGTCCGGGCGCATCGCTGTCGTCTCGTTCAGTTTGTCATAGTTATCATCCTTGTCGATTGATTGGTCAAATTGACTGGCACGCCCTCGACATCGAGCTTCGGGTAATAGCCCGAGGTGTTCACAGATCTGACGCTTTTTGTGTCAACAGTTCCCATCGGTAAGGTTGAAGGAGATGGGAAATCGGTTGTCTTCGTCAACATAAGGCCACTAGACTCGTTCTACAGCAGGGATTCCGCAGTAGAGCCTTTGGAAGAACATGCCAAATTGATCAGCATTGGCATCGGTTCCTGGTAGCACTATCATAGCTTCCCCGAAGTTAAGTGGGGAGTGAGTTGCCGATTCGTCATCGTCCAAGATATAATCTTCCGATATATCCCTTGGAAACTGTTGGCTGAATAGGTCAAATTGGAGACATTTGTACATATGGGCGTTCAGCCATAGGTTTATAAACCACCAGGGGCCTCCAAGGTTACCGATGGGCTCGCCTAGTAGTAGCTTCTCCGATACTTGGTGTAGAAGACGGTAAACTGAGCCGAGGAGGTATCGGCCAAGAGGAAATCCTCTGCTTGTCAGGAGCTCTACTGCTGGGAGATACATGTTGGTAGGTCCTACTGTTCTGCCACAGAAGACAAACTTTTCCAACCACATGTTGAGGAAGGTGGCATGCTCCCTTTGGTTTACCGATCCGGTCTTCTGGTTTTCTTGAATGTATGCGGTCCAACCGCCAATGTTGCGGGTACTTACCCGATGCTCGGATTTCCTACAGAAGAGGGTGGCAGGATCGGCAGAGGAGACATCGAGGCCGGTGAGCATGTGAACATCGGCAAGAGTAGGGGTGGCTGGTCCGTGTCTGAATAAAAATGCGTTCATTGTATCATACCAGAAGTAAGAAGCAGCTATCATCATGTTCTCGTTCTTGGCCATATCGGCAATGGACATCCTAATGCATTGCTCGATGTTGCGTTTTGACCAATATAGTTGTTGTGACCTGGCTATCCAAAGGTACCAGTTCTTCCACCCTTTGGTGGGTTTAGGCCAGGAACGGAAGGTGTCTGCCCATAACCCTAGGTCAAAATGTTCAGATCTAAAAGGGATGTGGTTGGTCTCTGCGTTGATCAAGTTGGTCGGATCGGCATTCCCCATTGGGCCTAAGCAGCAGAGGTGCTCCTGATCGGTGGGAATCACTATCTTGTTGCGCATTTCCTAGAGATCCAAGAAAAGCGAAAAAGGAAAAAGAGGGGGATTATAAATCGATGCAGAAAGATGAAACTGCGATATATTCAGCAAGGGAATAGAGGAAATTATAGCGGAAGCAGTGAAGTTGATCGCCATTGAAGCAGTTCTTGCACTAGGTCGTGCTTCTTGATGAGGAAAGAAACCACCGGTAGATTGATTGCTGGAGTGTTCTTTGGGGTCGCTTTGAAATGCGGATGAAGATGCGAGCTTAGAGTGAAAAAGAAAGCGGATGGTAATCTTTATAGGCCTAGTCAAGGGGCATTTTTGAGTTTTCTTTTTACTGGACAGAGGTATGGAAAGATATCACAATGAATTTGCACGGAGATCGAGGGATTTGTAACTGTTGGCGTTTCAGTTACGGGAGTTGTTGGTAATTTGCGGAGATGATGCGTGGTAATCAAGATGATGACGTAAGCGTTTTTGGAGGGAAAGATTACAATAGAGCAAATTTCGGTGCATAAGATATTTTATACTCCGAAATTGGGCGGCATGTGTTGACACCGTTTTTTTGTACGAGTCAATATTGAGCCATGTGTATTGATCGATAAAGAGGTAAAAATTGTTCCTCATCGGCATCAAGGTGCTATCGGTTTAATTACCGATAGAAGCAGAAGAATCTGCCGATGGTGAGTGTGATGGAAGAAGTGTCAAAGAGGAAAGAAGATATGTTTTGCCGATAGGAAGGAATTACCGATGGATACAGGTTGGTGTGGCTGACGTCAGCAAGAAGTTGCCAATGGCAATATAAGGAAGTTGCAGATTGAAGGAATCTGCCGATGGAAATTTTCATCGTAGGGAAGACAGATAAGGAAACTGACGATTTTTATGCTAGTATTATTGTTTTACTTTGAATCCGACTCTTGCACGAGTCCTTTTATTTCCTTAAAAAAAGGAGTTTTGTTTAGTATGAGTCATGTATGTGTACAACTCCTCCTACCGGAGTATAAATGTGTACCTAGGGCTCGTGTTGAGGAGATCCAATACAATCAAACAAATCTATTATTTTCGTCTTAACTTTCAGCATCTACTTTTTTCGCATTAGTTATAATCTACCTACGAGTTCTTATGATCTCGACGGGCTGCATCTACAAGATCTCCGTCTACCTCGCGAGTTCCACTTTTTGAGCAATCTGAGCCTTGACGTCCGGGTGTCTCATTGTCGTCTCGTTCATTGTTGTTCTAATTATCGTCCTTGTTGATTAATTGGTCAAATCAACTGGCACACCTTTGGATATCGAGTTCGGGTATAAGCCCGATGTTCGCAGATCCGACGCTTTTTGTGTCAATAGCTCTGTTTGAGGTGCTTTATGTGTCTATGGTGTTGTCTAACTTAGACTCTCTTTGATCTATAGATATGCAATAGAGCTAAGTTAGAAAAGCTTTAAAACTGAATTTAATTCCTTATGTCACCTTTGAAATGACACTAGCATGTGTAGGCTTTTGAAGATCCTTCTTGGCTGCCTTATATATAGCTTGTAACTATGGCTCTTCATTATTTCATTCACTACCTTTGAGCATCATGATTAATATCTAAAGTTAAATTGCTCTCTGTTTTGTGAATTGGAAAGATCGAGTTGGATCTCCATTGTGAGCACTTCACTGTGTGTTCGAGACTGCTTCCCATATGGGTCGATACTTGAGCGGTGTCGTGTATGACCAAAACCGGTGTGCCAAGTCCTTTGACTTCGCCCGATTGGTAAGCAGTGGCATCACTTTGCTTACAACCACTCGCATACAACTTAAATGTTCCTAAAACTGAAAATTGGCTGCAAAACTCTGAAATTTGGAAAATTCATTCAGTTGGGTCATTGGCTTGTTGTATGAACTTTGCTAAGGGATAGTTTTACTTTCTATACATGAGATTGCTTTGAGATAGATCCTATCTTGTTTGCCATGTCTAGCTGTCTCTAGGAGGTGATACCCTTTCTCTGCTCTCACATGATTTGCTTTCTAAAATAGCTTCTAAAGTGATCCTAAGCTCAACTTGAGTCTTTGTTGGGCACGTAGAACTTTTCCTATTCTCACAGGATCACATCACTTGAGCATCTATTCATTGTCTTAGCTCTAAGTATGAAGCTTTTGCACTCATTTTGTTTTTTATGTTTGATGAGCTACATGTGTCAACAAGGGGGAGAGATGTGCATTTCATTCAATTTTCAACCATCTACTTCCAAGGGGGAGAAAGAGTGCATCTCTTTGGTTTCATTGGTTTAGAGCTTCTTTGGTTAAGGGGGAATTTGTGTGCTTCTTTTGCCCTAAGGAGCTCATTTGGTATCTTGAGTGTGCTTTTGCCCAGGGGGAGCTTTTGCTAGATGTGTTGAGCCTTTGCCTCTTCTGGAGGGTCTAGCTTGATTTGTTGACTTCGACAGGTTTCGATTGCTTCTTGAGCATTAGGGGACGTAAGTGGTTTCAATTGGTATCTTTTGAGCTCCCTAGTGTTTAAATTGGAAGTCTGAGCTTTAACAGCTGTGTTTGGTTTCTTTGACTTGCTAGCGGCGTTGAGCCCGTTTTCTGCCTCTTCTTGGGGGCTAGCTTTGATTTGCTTGGTTGCGTTGAGCCATTGCCCATGTGCTTTTGTTTGGCATCTATAAGTGGCTTTGTCTTAAGGTGTTTGAGGGTGTTTCAATTGGTATCGTTTTGCTTCTCTCAGGTGACCCCGTTTTGGCTTTTTAGCTTTTTGGTCATTTGGAGAGCTTTACCTTGTGGCTCAAATCTAAAATGCACTTGTGTTGACAATGCACTCATCAAGGGGGAGATTGCGAACACATGGTGGATAAGTACCCATGTATGTTCAGCTTTGATGATGAGTGATTGACCAACACGTGAGTATTTCATTTTGAGTGGATTACCCTAACCCTTTGCGAAAGCAAATATGTGCTTGTCTATCAGCTTGTGGTGTGCAGGTGCTATACCTAGTGACAGTGGTCAATGGCGTGGAGAAGGTCGAGTAGAGGCTTGCCGTGCCGATGGAGTGAGAGCGGTGAAGGGCGGAAGCGGGGCTCGGACTGAGGGACCATGGGCGCCGGAGGACTAGCTGTGGTGGCTAGTACTTAGCACCGGCGAGTGCGAGAAGACATGGAGGTAGACCGAGTCGGCCGAGTCAAGACGGTGGACGCGCGAGTCGCGCGGAGGCTCAGGGGACTCCGAGTCCGACCGGGCAAAGCCAAGGTGGCTCGCGTCGAGTGGTTTGGTGGTTTGGGCCCCAAAACCATTCGCGTCGATTTCCGAGTTTGGGCTGCAAAACTCAGGGTTCGGTAGTTGAGCCCAAAGCTACTGGTGGCGGGTTTCCTGGGTTTGGGCCTCAAAACCTAGGCGGAGCTTCCGAGGAAGCGGGGACAGCACGTGGCGGAATCCTGGAGGTTGCGTCGAGGTGACGGCAACTCCTGGCAGAAAGCGGGGCCGTCCATTCAAAATGCGGAAGATATTTTCCAGAGCTGGGACTGCAATGCTTAGGCTAGGTAGTTCACTCAATGTATCTAGGGGGTCTTTGGGAAATATCCAAAGCCCGATAAGTAGGGGGTGAAGGGGTATCCCTCATCCCATCTCTTGAACCCTAATCACTTGCCCCATCCCTCTCTCTCTAGTTCATGAGATCCCTAGGTTGTTTCCACCAACCTTTGTAAGAACTTGGTTTTGCTGCGAGGAATCGGAGGTCGTAACCTCCGTAAGCCATGGTGGCTTAGATTTGTTGATCGTGTCCCCATTTTTCTTGTGTTCTTCACGTTTTGCTTTTGCTCCCTCTTTTCCCGAGATGATTTCTCTTTGTAGGTAGTAGCTCTTGCAAATCCGTTTGAACCAAGTTGTTCGTAATCGTGAGGAGCTTCTTTGCACCGAAGGAATTCTCCTCAAACCTCACGAGTGCGTAGATCGGGCGATTGCTTTGCAAAGTTCTTCGTTCTTGAGCTTTTCCCCAAATCTCTTCTCCTCCCTTTGCTCTAAGCCAAATTGAGCGATGATTTTCTTTGGGATAGCTCCCCAACTGCACTAGGATCATGCCTACAAAGTTTGGTTGCAGTTGGTGATCATTTGATTGAGTTTTGGGAAGATTTGGCGGAGTGGATCCGGTTTTCACGGGGTGTAGAGTTTCTGCGTGGGAGCGTCGGACCACCCTCCGGACGACATTTCCCCAAGCTCCGGACCATTGCAAGTGGTCCGGTGGTCTTGACTTTTCGAGTGTCAAGCAGAAAAGGGGCATCGGACAACCCTCCGGACCACAAAGCTTGTGAGCACCGGACCAGAGGCAAGTAGTCTGGTGGCTCTGCTGAGGGTGTCGCTCACACGTCGGACCAGGCTCATTAGTCCGACTGTGAGCGTCGGACCAGGTGTCCGGAGCAGGGGAGCTTACTGTGTTGTTTGGCGCAATGGCTGGAGTGAGCACGGGACTACTCTCCATAGTCCGACGGTGAGCGTCGGACCAGAGTCCGGAGCTTGGGCACTCCCCTCTTGTTTTTCTGTGTGGGCGTCGGACTTCCAAAGGTGACCGTCGGACTAGTCCGGAGGTGCCTTGGTAAGTACTGGACCAAAGGCTCCGTACCACTTCCATTGGTCCAGAGGTCTTGACTGAAGTAGTCCGAAGCCCCTGTTGGTTGCTGTCTTTCTCCGTTTCTGTTGCGGTTTGTTTCTCCGTGTTCATGGCTAGCTCCGCTGTGTTCCTAGGACATCTCCTAGAACATCCACCCACTTGTGGGTCATGAGTCTAGTTCTTGCTTTGGGTCGTCCTTGGGACAAGGTTCAAGATCTTCCGAAAGGAATTTTAATTTGGCTCCCATTCACCCCCCCCCTATGGTCTCCGTTTCCAGTACTTCACAAGGCATCGGTATAACAATCACATCTATCCTTGTATTTACATTCTTTCATACCTTGCTTAGTTAGCTTGTGTAGTTTGTAGCTTGCTAGTTAGCTTAGCTTGTTAGTTGTTCTTGCTAGCTCAAGATAAGTGCCTTAGGTTTTTGCTATTGATTGATAGGCACTTAATCAACTAGAATTGCTTGGATAGGTGGCTTTGCATCCCTAGTAGAGCTAGAGTAAAAAGCTTCGCTTTAGTGTTATCTAACCCTTTGCTCTAGTGGTTTGTAGATTTTTTAATAGGCTATTCACCCCCCCTCTAGCCATCTAGGACCTTTCAGAGGGCTCGTTAATGGATGTGTAAGAAGGCGAAACAGTTGTTCCATTGCCTCTGGAAGCAACGGACGGGCGAAGGCGTCGACAACAGGGAAGTACGGTACGTGGCAGTAGGCTAGAGGTGAGCAAGTTTCGATGTTCATAGCATCATGACCAAACAGTGCCACCGGCAGCAGCGGCAGATTGTCAGGACGAAAACCAAAATCGACCCAGTTTAGTCCATTCACGCCATCGAAAGATTGCAGTGCGAAGTAATCCAAGCATATCCGTCGCTCGCGATCAAAACATCAAGACGAAAACGACAAAATCAAAGCCTGCGCAAGAGCTACGCTCTCACCCAGGCTCGGGAGCTACACCCGGCGGGTGCGCTCGCGCACACCCTCTCGGCGAAGGATAAAAATAGATGTCTCGACAGCGTATATAAAGCCTCAGCAAGATAATTAGGAACTCTTCCTAAGGCTCGGGGGCAACTATCGGAGATCTAATTTAATGATAAACTTTCAAAAACAAATCAATAGACTAAGGGCCCAACGACGGCCACCCAAGAAAACATAAGAGGCCCATCAGGGATAAAATCTTCGCGGGCCCACGAAGAGGAGGGGCGTAGAACCCCGCCGGCCCGGGTAGACAGATGTGCCCCAGGCAGACGTGGTTCCGCCTCGCCCAACGCGGAAAGCGAGGCAACTCCACAACCCGCGGAAGACGTGAAAGGCGCTGTCGGTAGAGAAAAGACCTATCTGCCCCCATCTAGAAGGTGGCAACCGCTGCTCTTTGCTCACCGACGATGCGAATACCGATAAGAACGGAGGTACAACACCCTGAGGGGTCGACTTATAACGATCGTTCGTAGGATGCTATAGATAGGTTGTGGTATAGTAACCTCGTATAAGATGGGGCTCAGGATAACGCCCTAGTCCCTACCTAAACGAAGACACGTCGAGTTCCTGAGCCAGGGACGGGACGGAACCGGACTCCTAAACAGGGGGGACCCACGCTTCCCAGGAAACAACGACAACTCCTCAAGCCTCTGGGTCCCTAGGAGAACCCCTCAAACGAAGGTACGTCGGGTACATGGGACCCACAGAGCAACAAAGTCCATTGGCTCGGGGCGAAGGAATCTGTCGTATAACTAAAAGAATGATGAGAAGGTACTACCTTGTACTTGCTAACAGTACAACGAACTTCATGCCTCTACCATGCTACGGGTTCAACCGGACCCCCCCCCCGTATCCTCCGGCGATGCAACGAGGGGCCGACACGACTCCCCTCCTCCGACAAAGTACGAGGGCAATAGGAATATAGAATTATGAGTGTCCAACATCCTTCCTGAGGAAGGAAAGGATAAGGCACGACATCCTATGTAGATACTTCCCGAAGCCATACTTGTAACTCCCCTGAGCCCCTTGTGACTATAAAAGGAGAGCAAAGGGGACGACGATGGACAACGAACACAGACTCAACTCTCGGACTCCTAGAGAAAGAGACCATCACACACACAGCTAGCTGATAGCTCTCTCACTCACTAAATCACTTAGAGACCTGGGGCTCATACCCCCTCTCTCGACCCAGCTTGTAACCCCCTCGCAAGCAGAGATAAGGAACACGAGCAGCTCCACACTGGACGTAGGGATTTCTTACCCGAACCAGTATAATCCTCTTATCTCTTTGTCTCACCATTCAGAGCTCGACACGTGTACAAATTTACTCGTTAGTAGTTTCTAAACACTGACAATGTGTTTAAGGATACGTTCATCTCTATGTTTAAAGCTTATTAATCTCTTCTAGATTTTTTATTACGGTTGTAATGGCTTTGACCGATCCCCACTATTAGAACTATCTAAATTTAGACGCTGTCGGTTAATAAACTTTATATATAATTATGGACCTACACCTTGTTCGTTTACTATGTTGATATCGATTGTTTTAGCCAATTGATTGTGGCTTAACAAATAGAACACATGTTTTTTGAGATTCCCGATTCACTTATGCATGTTGTCTTAATACTTGATTAAAAAACAAATATACATATTAATCTTTTCTAAGAGCTTTATCATGAAGGTAACGACTTAGATTGACCCCCTCTATTAAGGTTACATGGATTCAGACGACATCGGTTAATAGATCTTATTTGTTATGGATATGGTAGTTGCTTGTCGATGTGCATAAATGAATCGGATAGTAGATTTTTTTCTACATGTAATTTTTATCTTGAATTTATGTTTATCTTATATAATCGACGGTCAATATTAAGTCTTCATTTATATCAAAAAGCTGATTTAACAACTTACGTTCAAGATATCAACTATTTGGTCGATAGACTTCAAAATTGGCTATCTAAGCCATATATTTGGAACTATTTGGAGCAATACCGATATGTTTTGTCTAGTGTTACTGATTATTTTCTTCTTATCAATTGCAAGGTCAAATTGTCTGGCACGCTTAGGTCGAATCGAACGAACTGGCCTGCTGAGAAGCCTCACGGACCATTGATTACCCTGATTTGGTTCCTCAGTCTTGCTAGCGTGTTGGTGTGACATTTTTGCATTGACAGAAACCTTAAAAATCCCTCTGTACCCACAAAAGCATTTCATTTTTTCTATCCTTATATAGGATATCAACTATCAACTATTTGGTAGATAGACTTCAAAATTGGCTATCTAAGCCATATATTTGGAACTATTTGGAGCAATACCGATATGTTTTGTCTAGTGTTACTGATTATTTTCTCCTTATCAATTGCAGGGTCAAATTGTCTGGCACGCTTAGGTCGAATCGAACGAACTGGCCTGCTGAGAAGCTTCACGGACCATTGATTACCCTGATTTGGTTCCTCAGTCTTGCTAGCGTGTTGGTGTGACATTTTTGCATTGACAGAAACCTTAAAAATCCCTCTGTACCCACAAAAGCATTTCATCTTTTCTATCTTATATAGGATATCAACTATTTGGTAGATAGACTTCAAAATTGGCTATCTAAGCCATATATTTGGAACTATTTGGAGCAATACCGATATGTTTTGTCTAGTGTTACTGATTATTTTCTCCTTATCAATTGCAGGGTCAAATTGTCTGGCACGCTTTGGTCGAATCGAACGAACTGGCCTGCTGAGAAGCCTCACGGACCATTGATTACCCTGATTTGGTTCCTCAGTCTTGCTAGCGTGTTGGTGTGACATTTTTGCGTTGACAGAAACCTTAAAGATCCCTCTGTGCCCACAAAAGCATTTCATCTTTTCTATCCATAGATGTTCTTGATTCATCTCTAGTTCACTTTAGGTTTTTCATGGAAATCAACATCTTGTAGTACTCTTAGGTGAAATCTAACATTGGTATACATGTGATTACGAATTGTCGGTGCATTAATAAATACCAAGAAGTTTTCTAACGCTATTGTCAGGGAACAGTAGTTGTTATAAGATCAAACCAAGTTCATTCGTGTGTCTTTCCTTTCCTTTTTACAATCACCCTTATGTTGAAGAATTCATGTTGTCTCAATGCCCCTCCTTCTGGTGTCCTTTTCGAAGCTCCCCCCCCCCCCCGAGGCGGGCAAGATTTTAAACTGTCTCAGTTAATGCCCGAGACTAACCGAAGTGGTCATTTTTTATTAACAGAGGTGGTCACAATCAACCACCTCGCAAAATCGATTTAGAGATGTGATCGTCTTAAAAATGCTTTGTTTTTGGAGGTGGACACCCTATAAGGCCCGCATCCAAAATATTGTGGCCACAAAAAGCCCGAAAAGCCCATTAACAGGGGTCCATGCATATAGTTAAGTTAGGGTTTGGGAGCCTCTCTCTCTCTCTCTCTCTCTCTCTCTCTCTCTCGTTTCACACTTAGCCGCTCACCTCTCCTCTATCGAACGAGTGCACAATGGCAGAGTGATTGGCGGCAGCAGGGCGCACGTGTGGTTGGCGGCAGCAGTGGTGAGGTTTGCTCTACAGTCGCGGGGCGCAGATGCGCTTAGCGATGGAGGAGGATGCGGCGGTGGTAGGGCCCACACATGAGCAGCGGCAGCGTTCGTGTGCGTACATCGGTGGATCAATTTGCGGTGGCGATGGATCTGATCTCGATGGCAGTGGATCCAACATGGAGAAGGGCGTCACAGATCTTTTTCCTCCCTCCGTCGAGTGACGGTGCAGTCCTGCGATGGCTAGGCGCGGGGACACTAGATTCGGCCATGGCTCGTCGCGGGGACGCTGGATCCGATAGCAGCATGACACGGGAACATCGAATCTCCGTAAGGCCGGTGGGACCATGCGGAGCTGCCGAGATCATCAGTGGGTTTCTCGTTTTTTATTTTAAAATGATTTACCAAGGCAAGTATTTTAACCGCTTCGAAAAATGTCGCATTTACCGTGACTTTTGGTCCAAGACGGTTGTTCTGCCTGCGTCCCGCCTCGGTTAATGTTTTTTAGTAGTGTTACGGTTAAACTATTGTAATTATAGTATGTATAATTATAGTAGTCAGCCCATGATTTTAGACATGTATGCCTGTGCGGTTGGTTTAGAGCCACCCCGGGCTCCATATATGTATACACACATTGTCATGGAATAGATTGATTCATTCCCTCAATTACACTTCCAGTTACCCCCTTTGATTTGACTTCCTAGGTGGAGTTGAATGAGGACACATGTGACAACCACATGATTCTTAATTAGTCTGTCACTAAATCTTGTTTTTTTTTACAAATGAGTAACTCTTGTTTTTGTCCCATTGTTCTTCTTTCCTAGTGTTTTCTTGACTCATGAAATTAAAGGTCAAATCATGATATTTTTTAACTACATCTTTTCATGCATGGGTGCCGGCCATTGGGATATATGGCCTTGGTCCCTTTACTCAAATAATTTGGGGACTTAATACTCGAGCTAGGTAGTTTTTTTATATATATAAGGACGAGCTAAGTCTAGCAATACAAATTTGAGACACTACTCATGTTTTTTTACTTAATTATAAAAAAAGTTAGTTTACTAGGGTGGGGGGGATTCAAGTTTCAAACATCCATTCGTTTTGTCCAGGCTTGGCCGCCGGTTCTGGTCCACGAGGACGCCTTGACAGTGGTAATGACATCAACGAAGCATAGACGTTGCTGTCACCCAGAAGATCCCGTGGCATATCCATATACATAATCTAATGTAAGAAGAATCGTATATACAGTGAAGGAAGTAAACAAGACAACAACAGGCCATCTAAGATGCGCACTCGTGTTAGTTGGACCTTAGCCATCGCTACAGGAATTCTTTCATCTTATATCCTATATTCTAGTATATCGCATTGTTTGTTCCTTCTATACCCCTCTTCCTTCTTTCTTTGGCACACATGATCCACACCACACCTGCCCCGACTGAACCCGGGGCCGTATCGATGGACGATGACGGGTTGCTTCCGCGTCCGAAAGCGTCACGGCGTCTGCTTTACTTCACGTTTACTGCGGCGCTACGTGACGCGAATTAAGCCAAGAGCTCGTTCACCTGGCAGGCACTGCCGCACTGGCAGCAGCTCCGTCGGTCGGTTTCCCTTGCCCTTCACTCCCAGTCCCAGGTCCGGCATTCCGGCGCGCGCCCAACTGAACCAGCTGCGGCCGGCAGTATTGCTGAGGAAGTAAAGATGCGTGGACATGGCCGTGAAAAATTGTAGACGAAGCAAGTGCGGTGCGGCAGGCGCGGGGGGGCGCGACCGACCGTCGGAAGGTGGCTGCGATGGACTTGCCAACCGCCCCCACCCCCACGCCGCGCACGCACTTGCCCCAGCGCACACGCACGCCTCTAGAAATTCCAAAACGAGCACGGCCCGGCACGAGGCCGCCTGCCAGTGCCAGTGCCGGTCCCTCCCTCTCTCGGCTGGTGCTGGCCTGGATCCTCCACCACGCGACGCCGCGGCTTTAGCCCCACTCCCGCCCCGCGGCTCGCTTCTCGTCTCGTCGTCCAGTGGTGGCGGTGGCGCCGGCGGTGGTGGTGGGTGGTGGAGTGCAGATCCGCCCATCCGTACGTGGATTGCCTTTCGTCTTTGCTCATTGCTGTTGGTCAGTAAGCAAAAGCTCCTCGCTTGCTTTTCTTGGATGGATTCCGTTCTTCTTCGCATTCAGATCCAAATCTCTCCCCTTTGCTCTCTACATTCAGGTTTGTGCGGATTTGAGAGTTGCGTGTGTGCATCCCATCCGTGGTTTGGTTACTTCTCCGGCAGTCAAGATCGAAGTCGCAGGACTTGTTTGGGTTCACGCTCAACTAAACGAACTCCCGTGTCCTGCGCCAGGACCGCCACTGATGAGCCCACTCAGATTTAGAGTGGCTTGCATCCGCCGTCATTGCTGAGCTTCTCCAGTAAACACTGGAATTTTTTTTCGCCGCGCCAAACTTTAACTGTAAGTGCCTCACTAACAGCTTCTCTTTGGTGTACGCCGTCTGCTTCTGCAATTTTCGATGGTTTTGAAAAAAAAAGGCAAGTAGGGATTGCCTTGGTTAGATTTGTATTGTAAACTGACATTGCCTGCTACTATAAATGCTCCACCTTTTGATGTTTTAAGGATTGTTCAACAAACTAATCTAATTGGAAATTTAACTTAAATAATTGGCTGCTTCGGTTGATGCTGTCGTGTCGGTTGTGGAAATGCAATTGCTTAAAATTAATCTGTCGTGTCGGTTGTGGAAATGCAATTGCTTAAAATTAATCAGGACCTGACACCCCTCTGAATGTACATGTAGATGTAAGACTTTTGGTTGGTCTTGTTCTTAGGCGGTTACAATGTTGCTTTCTCCTGATTAATTAGTATGCCAGACTAATACCTGTTCAAGGAGCAGTTGAGCAGCGCCTTCACTAGGACCACCTCAGCATACACCGCAATTGCAATCTTGTTAATTGTTATATATTTCCATTTGTTCATGCCATCTTTATCCTCTTGCAGGTATTTCATGATACAAAAAAAATGTCATCAAACTCCAGTCTAACTGAATCACTACATGAGAAAACAATTGTCTTTGGCCTTAAACTTTGGGTTGTGATTGGGATCGCTGTTGGAGCGTCCCTCTTGGGTATTCTTCTCATTCTTCTCATATGCCTTACCATTCAAAGTTGTATCAAGAGGTCACGCAAGCCACTCAAGGACCGTCGAACGCACCAGATACCTCCAGCTTACAAAGATATCAAAGAAGTGGGGATGGCGGACCAATTTCCAGCCAGTGATTTTGTTGTACATGATGGGCTTCTACTCACTATTCAGAATGAGCCTGAGCCTGTTGAAACAGTTGATAGAGATGCAATTCAGTTGTCTCAGGAGGAAAAGTTAAAACAAAGAGAAGAGAACAACATCTCTGGTACTTTTCCCATCACGGATGGCTGTGAGGGAACTCAGATTGTTTCTGTCGATGAACAGTCTTCAACGCATGCTACTCTTGACTCTGCACCATTGGCGGGCTTACCTGAATTTTCTTATCTTGGTTGGGGCCATTGGTTCACCCTCAGAGATCTAGAGCTTGCAACCAACCGTTTTGCAAAGGATAATGTAATTGGTGAGGGTGGATATGGTGTTGTGTATCGTGGCAGATTATCAAATGGCACCCCAGTTGCTGTCAAGAAAATCCTTAACAATTTGTGAGTTTTTTTCTGTAGCAGTTTTGATTGATGCAGTGGTAGTACATGCCTTTACCCTTCTGCTTTCTTTCTTATAATACAACTGTCTGTCATGTGCAGAGGACAGGCTGAGAGAGAATTCAGAGTGGAAGTCGAGGCAATTGGCCATGTCCGTCACAAGAATTTGGTCCGCCTTTTGGGTTACTGTGTTGAGGGTACTCAAAGGTAAGAACACGAAGACACCTTTTTCATTTTTCTCTAAAATATAATGTCCTATGCATTATTCTTTTTGTAACAAAGAGAAAGGTTAGTCACTAACAGGAATTACTTGACATTTATATGCAACCAGGATGCTTGTGTATGAGTATGTGAATAATGGAAACCTTGAAAGTTGGCTTCACGGGGAATTGTCCCAGTACAGTTCTCTCACTTGGTTAGCTCGCATGAAAATCCTTTTGGGAACTGCAAAGGCGTGTAGTAACTCCTTAACCGAATAGAATATGTTTTTTTTATTGTTTTTGTTTCAGCAATGCCGTTTCCGTAATCCAAAGATTATACAAAGTGTGAATTGACTGGATCTGCACCACTTAATATCGAAGGCTAACAAAATGGCAAACTGATTGTTACACATCTCAATTGTAGCAACTTCTTGATTAGTTGCTATGTTTACTAGTTGCTTGAAATCATCATCTATACTGTTGTGAACAAATATAAATTTTGACCTAGATCAGCTCTGAAGTAGTCCTTGTCACTATCTTGTGGGTCCTATCATTTTTTGTGCATACTGTCTTATGATCTTATCATTTTCTGGGACCATCTTATTATTTTCATCATGACTATATTAAACTATTTTTTGTTTTTATATTTGGAATAACATAGCCACCCCCTGTTTGGCGATTAGTCCTATTTTCTTGGCTATCTGTCACTGGTTGTAAAACATAAATTTGATATAGAGTGCTAAATCTACAGCCTTGCTTACTTACATGAGGCAATTGAACCAAAAGTTGTGCACCGTGACATCAAGGCCAGCAATATCTTGATTGACGATGAGTTTAATGCCAAAATATCAGACTTTGGTTTGGCCAAGATGCTTGGTGCTGGTAAAAGTCATATTGCTACACGAGTTATGGGTACCTTCGGGTAAGTTTTTGGTACTGTTGTATATCTGAGGCACTTTCTCTTTGTATATTCATCAAACCTTGTCCATTGTAATTTTGAGAAAAAATGTTGCTACTATTCAATAGTTTTACTCAATATTTGCTTTATTCCTTCACAGCTATGTTGCACCTGAATATGCCAACAGTGGACTTTTAAATGAAAAGAGTGATGTCTATAGCTTTGGGGTTGTTCTGTTGGAAGCTATTACAGGTAGAGATCCAATTGACTATGATCGCCCTACAAATGAGGTAATACTTGTCAAATATCCTTTTCTAATTATCTCCAGCATCCTTATTGGTCTGTTTATCTTCTGTGACTTGATCTTTTCTTAATTTCTGTAGCAATTGTTAACTATTCATCATCAACATAAAAGCATGGAAGGTTTAGTAATAACTCTTTTAACAAACAAGACTGTCTACCTCCAAATGCAGCATTAAGTTTTGAATCATGTTTATATGCCTTAGCAAAAAAATCTCCAAAGTTGTTAGAACGTCAGCTTATCAAGTAGCTTTATGAAGTCAATGTGGATGGATCGTTGCCACTTAGTATTATCCTATACCTGTTTGTTTTTCCAGTCTATGATTTCACTGCTGATACATCCATAAAGCTCTGCCTACTGATCTACTCCATCTGGATTAAATATATGACATCAGGACTAACTTAATTAGTTCTTTTTGTACTAATTAAGTTGCCTGATGTTATATATTTAAAACCGGAGGGAGTAGTTCATATGGGCTAATGCGTATGGAAACTTTTCTACATGCAAAGATCCTTCAACTTTTGTGCAAAAGTTGCATGTAGAATTGTAAATAAAACTATCTTAGAACTCAATGAAGAAGATAAGGTATCAGCTGCTAAATAGCAAACTGTTATATTCGATAGTCCCTCCATGTTCTAATGTGTTGCTGCTCACCTGTAGGTAAACCTAGTTGACTGGCTTAAAATGATGGTTGCCAACAGACGTTCTGAAGAAGTGGTGGACCCAAACCTGGAGAGAAAACCTTCGACAAAGGAGCTGAAACGTGCCCTTTTGACTGCTCTGAGGTGTATCGATTTGAATGCTGAGAAGAGGCCTAGCATGGACCAGGTGGTCCGGATGTTGGATTCTAACGAACCCATACCTCAAGAGGTTTGAATTTCTTTATTTAGAACTGTCACAGTCTAGCTTTACTGGTTACGGCGGAGGTGGCCAGGGCCATGGAGGCTGCTGGCATGGGCTAGGGCAGCAGCTAAGGGAGGGAGGCTGGAGAGAGAGAGAGAAGAAGAAGCTTAACTCTTTATTTACTGTTGCTTATGAACTAGTATGATGCATGCCCTCTGTTTATTATGAACTATAGATGGGATTTGATAGATGTGATCCGATAATTCCTAACTTACAGAAGATAAACTCCTAAACGAATGACAACTTAAGTCAGCGATGGCATGGTTAGCCTCCTGGTGGTGGTGTGGGGGTGGTGGTGGGAGCTGCCTAATGCATAGCTGTTCTGGGTTGGGCCGTTTTGAGGACATGAGCTAAGGACTCGTTTGGCTAGAGGAATCGGTTCCGATTCTAGCATGAAACCAAAGAAACGGTGCCAAACGCATTAGATGTGAACCGATTCTAGCTTGAAACGTTTCGTATCGTTTCTTGTTTTTTGCCCGGCCGAGAGAAACGGACTCAGGCTGGTTTCACCTGATTCCATTTCTAGTATCTTGTATACAACAGTGACAATATTTTTTCTACTTATCCTTTTCAAGTGCAACAAATTTTGATGGGTTGCACTTATATTATTCTACATCCACAAAAAAGTTATAGATTTTTTTGAAGTATATTTTTATTTATAAATATTTTTTATGTATTTTTAGAATCTGAATCCAGCCTAACAACCAAACGGTTCCACGAAAGTGTTTCTGATTCATCACATGAAACGTTTCTTGAGAGAATCTGAATCTGGAACGTTTCTATAAGAATCTGGATCCCTACCAATATGTATCGGCGTTGGAGGGTTTTTTTATTTTATTTTGTAAACTTCATGTATCCATGCATATTGGCTGCATATCTATATCTGATACGACAGGGTATGGCCCCTGCCTGGAGTATGGGGCGTAGTGCACCTGTTAAATCACCTTTTTTGTACTTATGATTCAGTGTGACATTAATGCTTAGCATACCAGTGAATGGTTGTGTTTTAGTAAGTGTTAAACTGCTATAGGAGAGTAACATTTGTCACTGGGTTTTCAGGAACGGAGACACCGACAAAACCGAATCCCTGAGAGTTCAGAAACTGAGCCCCTGCGGGGCAAGAATAACAGTGGCAGGAGTGATGCCCCTGAGCACGAAGCGAGGCCACCACGACCTAAGAGTCGAACCTTTTCGTCTAAATGAGGGAAACAATAAAAAAGGTGAAACGGTATAGGAGATATGATATAGACACTGGAGTGCTGCATGAGATGCACATTGTGGGAAGCAGGAAATCTCAGTTTCGATACATAAGCAATTGATGAATTTTTCGTTCTTGGATGTGATGCTTGGCAATACATTTTTGTGTTCCTTGACACATGTACAGCGGTGTGTGTGGTGGTTGAAGGGTGTATAGTAGTTTGTAAAAACTTCAAAAGAACGGTTCCTACCAAAAAAGTAAAAAGGGGAAACATGGGCGTCTGGTGGTCGGTTGCAGTGAGTGTTGTTTGGTTGCTATGAAGAGATCAATGTAACCTTGGATAATGTTTGCACTGTATCGTTTACTCGAAGAGTATAAAGGGGAGAAAGAAGAATTGGATTCACTTTCTGAGCTCCATGTTGATGATTGTCACGTTGATGAGTGTAAAGGCATGTTTATGAGCCAGCATTACTCCACCCCATGCCAGGAGCCCAACTGGCTCTTTCTAGTGGAAGGGCATCCTAAACCTCACTGATTCCTACAGGCTTCTTCTGGGCCTGCTGCTCAGTAGACAAGGTTAACTCCTGCAAGCAATGTTTTCCTCAGTTATTCTCCTTTGCTAGAAAACCAAAAGGTTTAGTACTCCCTCCTTTCCATATTGCAAATATTTTTTAAAAAAACAAGGTCGTTCAATTAAGACAAAGGAATTTATGTACAAGAGGGCTAGCCAACGGAATGAAAAAAGATCACCTGAGGGGCTAACCAACTCATACGACACAACTAAGCACTAACACAGCACACTACCGTGTGTCATTGTTGCTGAGCATGGTTGTATGCTAGCAGCTCTGATTTTCCATGGCAGTACACACAAAAGCCACCCTACGACGGGTCTGAAGCAAGTGGTCGTTCAATTAAGACAAACGGGTCTGAAGCAAGTGGTCGTTCAATTAAGACAAAGGAATTTATGTACAAGAGGGTTAGCCAACGGAATGAAAAAAGATCACCTCAGGGGCTAACCAATCCATACGACACAACTAAGCACTAACACAGCACACTACCGTGGGTCATCGTTGCTGAGCATGGCTGAAGATGCTAACAGCTCTGATTTTCCATTGCAGTACACACAAAAGCCACCCTACGACGGGTCTGAAGCAAGTGGACGCCACCGGTCATCGCCACGAAGAGTAGCTTTGACTTTCCATCACGTACACATGCCTCGCCTCCGGCGCTTGCTGACCCCAGTCTATGATGAAGAAGAATGCTCGCCGTGTGTCATCGTTGTTGAGCTACGTCCTCGATGCAACAACTTCGACTTATCACAATAAGACCCGCCTTCACTCGTCAACCAGACGCCAAGAAGCGAACAACAATCACCGAAGGAGACTTTGAAGCTACGACGAAATCCAAAATGTGACACCTTCAAGAAGGTAGTGACGTCAATGGCGCCACCGTCGCACGTCCAAATTAGACCGGGATACACTACACCCCCATAGGGAAGCAACATCCATAGGCGTCGCCGCCTCTAGGCTTTCGCCCAAGGAGACCTCTAGCACAAACGTTAGTCCAAGAATCCTAGATCTATGCCAGCCAACACCGCCTTTGCCAATGTTGGAGAGTTAGGTGTTGCTTTGACAGAGTCGGGTGTTGTGCATGGTTGCTGGTCCACAGGGAGAAACTGTGATGCCCAAATGAATAAGAGGCTCTTGAACGTCGCTAGGCAAATCAAGCGGATCATGGCATGTAGGCCGGACGTGAAGGTTAGCTCTCGTGAGTTCGTGGCTTATATGTAGGCGTTGTGATCCTCTACATTCAATTGCCAAGTCCAAGTGAGTACGTAACCAAAATATATGTGAGTTTGTCATCATGGCGTTCATCTCTGGAAAATAAAGTGTCTATTGTGCTTCTTCTACCTCTCGCCAAGAGCGTTGGCGTATGTGCATTTAAGTGGTTCCTGAAAGCCAACATTGTACATATTTTTTGTTTAGTTGTCTGTATATAATGTGACATCTACATACCCTCACTTATGCATCTCAATATCATGTGTTACCTATGTTTTGGCAACCAAAAAATAATGCACGACTACTTTACTTCCAGCTTGTTTCAGCTTATTTCATTCTCTCTCATAAAATACTATTTAATCAGCCGGCTTTTATACCAGGCCAACAGAGTCATCTGAAACTGTTAACGATTGCGAGAAGATTCGCGTGAACTTTCTTTCATAAAAAATTGCATTAACCTATTGTATCAAGTCCAGGATGGAGGGATTGGCGTAAAGCCCGTTGAGCCAACCGTTGGCGATGTACTTGTAGGCGGCCTCGGTCAAGTGGATGCCGTCCCAGTGCACATGCGCAGACGGCTCAAGGCAAACGGTCGAGCCAGGTGAGCCACAGGCTGCCCCAGGATTGTAGTTGTATGGCCCGCCTCCGCCGCAGCACGCCCGGATAGGCTCCTCGGTGAACCCTGCAAATTAGACCAAAACCTAAGTCAGTACAACGACAATTGGCGGTCATGTTGTACATCAGTCGCATGACCCCCCACTGCCACACAACAGAAGTTTAAATAACTCCTAGTCCTAGGTACCATTGAGTCCATGTTTAAATTTATCAATCGCTGTACGGGTGAGTCACAAGTTTGCACAAACATGACTTTTCCTGGAGATACTGCAAGGGTCTTAACATACAGTTACTCCCACCATTCTCAGACAGATTACAGATTACAGTGACGTTGTATTTAAACTCCAGAATTTTTTTTTAGTGATGTTAGAATCAGTGGCAGAGCCCAGAAACGGGGTCAACGAGAGTGCTGAATAACCTGAGGCAAAAAATCTTACTGGCGGTAAACTAATAAATAATATAAAAGATATAATAAGGAAGACAAAATGCCAATACCAATTTAAAAAGTTCAAGCAACATCTAAAGCAATTTTGTGAGTAAATTACATGCGAAGCAAATTTAACATTCGGTTTCTTATGGGCTGAAAGGGTTAAAAAGTTTTCTTCTTTAGATGATGCATCTTTCTTACTAAAGGACTTGTCCATACTACCAATATATATCCTCCTACACCCTCTACCAGTATGCAATGCAGTTATTAGAAACTAACAAGCATCATTTATCCATAAAATTGGATGTAAAGATAGTCATTCATCAATACTAGTAGTTTATTCCTTGGGTAGTGTCAACCACACCAATCCATAGATTGATGGTAGCTTAGGATGAATATAAATATCTAAACCACTTTAGCCTAGCCTACAAACTACTTGGCAACCTAAGGCTCTGAGCTATAAAGTTATGCAATCAAATCCTTAAATCTCAAGTTTAATATAGCAAAAATGATCTAAAGTTTAATATAGACCACACAATCTGTCATGGGCAGCCAACAGGCTGCCAGACCCAGTTGTCCTAGTTGGGCCTTAAGCCCATTAATGTTAATTAGTGTCTCTCTTAGTTATTTATTTATTATAAAGAATAAATAGGACAAACACCTCTTGTCTAGACAATATGGTACTATTCCTATGTATCCTTTATAAATAAATAACTAAGAGAGACACTAATTAACACTAATGGGCTTAAGGCCCAACTAGGACAACCGGGTCTGGCAGCCTATTGGCTGCCCATGACACAATCTACTTTCGCTCACAGTTGGAAACTGATTTCTAGAGGTGGCATTTTCAACTGAATTTACCCAAATGTCTCTACAAATGAACACTTTCTAGAGAAAGTTAAAAAAACAATTTTTAGAAAGATTTGATTGGTCTTTGGCCCATCTCTAAAACTTTTTTTAGAAAACTAAAATCGGCCAGCATACTATTCGTGAGATTCAAACTCAAGACCCCTTGCCTTGGGAAAGCCTTCTGCTGTGATTAAATCACTTACGTGTAGTATTATGTTGTCCTTTTGTATTAAATATATGGGCCATAACCAAATTTAAATGAAACAATCTTGAACTATAATATTTAAGACCTCGCTCCTTGAGTTCTAAACATTGCTAGTGGGCGTCTCTCCATGGTAGTTGCTTGATTGAAACAATAAAAGTGACTTGAAAATATGAGAATTACAAATTTGTCAAATATAAAGTTGGCAGCTAAAAAGTTGCAGATCTCTTTAAGGTCTATGATTTTAATATAAAGTTGGTCTTCATACAAATTTATTTGAAAATATTTTTTTTGTTGTATCTACTTTATCTGTAGAGGAAAAATAGATGATATTTCCATGGACGGTTGGAAACGTCAATTGCGTCTAAAAGTTAATTTTTAGAGGTGGTCATCTCTGAAATCGTTTTTAGAGATGGTTTTTATGGGGGTATTTTACATGTATGTCATTAAAAAAGTTGGTAATTATACATAAGTTATTAAAAAAGATGAGTTCTCACAGTGGTCTGAACCTTTTTGTCCTCCACGTCACTATCGTCAGATTTGTCTCTAACGATGTTAAAACACAGTTGTGAAAAGTAAAAAAATACCCTTACATCTAAGTATATCATTAATTACGTTTGAGAATCTTAACAACTTCAAATGAAAAACTCAGAACTAGAAAGTTGCTACAAGATCTACAATTTTCATGTAAAATTTATTTTTATTCAATTTCGTACAAAAATGAATGATTTTCCTAGAACATATTAATCATATCAAATTATATATTTTTTATAAAAAATAAATGAAGCTACTTTTTATATGAAAATTGTAGATTTCAGCAAGATCTACAACTTTCGAATACTGAGTTTTTTCATTTGAAGTCGTTAAGATTCTCAAAAATAAATAATAACATATTTAGATGTAAGGATATTTTTTATTTTTAATAGTTATAGTTTAACAACGATAAAGGCAAAGTGACGTGGAGGATAAAAAAGATAACTATGAGAACTCATCTTTTTTTTAGTGACTTCTATGTAATTACCAACTTTTTTTAATGGTATACGTATAAAAGATCTATTTTGGTTTTTCTAGACATACATAGATATATGTACAGTAAAAAAATTATGTGCTTATAAAAATTTAAACGACCTATATATTTTTGGAGTAGAAGTAATATTTTGTAACTGCTTGCATGGCCATGGACCACTTCGATCAAAAAGCTTGAAGAATCTGGTTGTGCCGAATACCATACTGTTACTGGCCGGATGCTTCTTGCATTTGCTGATTGTGCTGTTGGTACGTGCTCACTGCATGGATTTGCGTGCTTTAAGATTCAAAAATTTTCGAAGACTTCAAAACTCTTGGAAGCACAATAAGCTGCTGTTAAATGTCGATGGCCTCATTTGCTTTAGATATCACCTACACGTTTGACTTGGTCACTTAATCTATACAATTATCTACGCGCGTACGTGCATGCAGCATGGCGGGAGACATTTGCCTTTATGGTGACTTACTACGTTCAGAGATCACGTGCATTGCTGTAGCGTAGCGTAGGCCTCTAGTGGTTGTCAACGATGAATGCTGTTACATTTGTACAATAGCGAAACGTGTGCAGCAACCAAGGAAACTGAAGGACTCACCGAACTTGGCTGGCCGCCGGACGAGCCGCGCCAGAAGTCAGCGTAGACGAACTTGGTGGTCGGGTACTTTTGGCGCATGCGCCCGACGGCCTCCCGCAGCATCCAGTTGTGGTACTGCGCCAGGCCGTTGAGCCGCCGCAGGCACCCCATCCGCCGATCGTACTCCGTCGCCTCCTTCCCTTCCGCGCCGTACCCGTACATGGTCAGCGCCATCGGCAAGCACCCCGCCAGAAGCGCCCCCGACATAAAACAAGAAGAACGTATAAGATTGGGTTAACGAGGTTACCTTCCTGGTGCCTCGGTTGCATGTTATATATGAGGGAAGAGCCCCCAAGCGTGGCTCTTACATCATGTGAGGGGTTACAACAATATCTCCTATAATCTAGTAACTAACCTTAGCATCTAGATTAGATTAGATTAGATTACACCAGGTACATTGTACCGTGACTAACTGAAACACATCTATTATCTAACACCCCTCCTCAATCTCAGCCACTAACAAGGTTGAGATTGTTTCTAAACTCTCGCAACTTCACTCTAGGCAATGTTTTGGTGAAACCATCTGCAACTTGATCATTTGTGCTGATGAGGCGAATGTCTAGTAATTTCTGTGCTACCCTTTTCTCTCACAAAATGAAAATCAATTTCAATGTGTTTGTTCTTGCATGGAAGACAGGATTGGCAGACAAGTACCTTGCACCAATATTATCACACCATAACCGAGCTGATGGTGGATGAGAAATACCAAGTTCACTCAACAGTTTCTGAACCCAAATTATCTCAGCTGTAGCATTTGCAAGGGATTTGTATTCTGCCTCAGTACTGGAACGAGAGACAGTTGCCTGTTTTCTGGCACTCCAGGATATGAGATTTGTCCCAAGAAATACAGCGAAACCACCAGTTGATCTTCGATCATCTATACAACCGGCCCAATCAGCATCAGAGAATGCACTAACTACCATGGTATTCGAGTTTCCAATTTTCAAGACAAGACTCAATGTCCCTCGGACATATCTAAGAATACGCTTAACTGCACTCCAGTGAGTTGTAGTTGGTGCTTGTAAATATTGACAGACTTTGTTTACAGCAAAACAAAGATCAGGTCGAGTCAAGGTTAAATACTGAAGTGCTCCAACTACACTCCTGTACTTGGTGGCATCACTCGGTCCTAATGCAGCACCCTCATAGGCACTTAGTTTCTCTGTATTTGACAAAGGAGTATCAATTTCTTTGCACCGGTTCATACCTGAACGTGCTAAAATATTTGTAGCATACCTCTGTTGAGAAAGAACCAATCCTTCTTGACTTCTATATCCAAGAAATAATGCAAGTCTCCAAGATCTTTCAACACAAAGTCGTTCTGTAGATTTCGAAGTAGAGAATTGGTTGCTTCCATAGATGAGCTCGCCACAATAATGTCATCTACATAGACCAAGACAAACACACTACAACCGTCATTGTTGAAATAGAACAGTGAAGTGTCGGCTTTAGATGGTGTGAAACCCAAGGATTGCAACTTAGCACATAAACGAGAATACCAGGCTCGAGGGGCTTGTTTTAAACCATAGAGTGCTTTATCAAGTTTGCACACATACTGAGGGTGATCCTTGTCCTCATAACCCGGAGGCTAGTGCATATATACTTCTTCATCAAGTACACCATGGAGGAATGCATTATGAACGTCCAACTGGCGAAGTGACCACCCCTTAGTCATGGCGATCGACAGAATTAACCGAATTGTTGCCGCCTTGACTACAGGACTGAAGGTCTCTTCATAATCGATTCCGTACTGCTGCTTGAAACCTTTCGCAACCAACCGAGCCTTGTAGCGATCAATGGAACCATCAGCTTTCCTCTTAACTCAATACACCCATTTGCAACCGATCACATTTTTGTCTTTGGGAGGAGGCACCAAATGCCAGGTGTTGTTTTTGAGCAAAGCATGGTGTTCGGCATTCATGGCTGATACCCAATTGGAGTATTCAAGTGCATCGTGCAGACACATGGGTTCCTCTAGAGTCGACGCAGCTATCATACCCCATCTGACAGTGCCATCTGTATACTGCTTAGGTTTGACCACGCCTCGCTGAGCGCGTGTAGTTGGACGGTTCTGCGTGACAAGGTCCTGATGGATGGCATCGGGTGCAGGCGGAGGTACAGGTGCAACAACCACACCGGACCCCTTAGTGTCCGCAGCAGATCCGGCAGGAGGAGCAACCTCGATAGCCAGAGCCGGATGATGTTGTGCGGCCACACGGTGTGGTGAAGCCGGCGGCTGGGGTGATGCTGATGTAGACGATCCCATGGAGTCCGCATCCGACAGCGGAGAGAGACCTGCAGCAGGCATTGGCGAGGCAGACCCATTGTCCAACCCAGATCTCGAAATCGATCCAGGAGTGGTGACAGGAGCTATTGCAGGCGGATCAGCTTGGGAGTCTGCGATGTTCCCTGTGCCGCAACACATGAAATGACGGAGCGGAGGTTGAAGTGTTGCACCGTTTTCATCCCTGAAGGCATCAATTTGTTCCAAATTTTGTGTTGAGTCCTACAGTGAAACACGAGTACTAGATCCAACATTAGTTTGGTTAGGAAAATCAACACGCTGATCATGTATTTTGGCATCCTCAAAACTCATATATGGATTGAGGAGAACATCAGGGAGAATTTGGAGCTCAGCACAAAGTCTGGCTCCGGCATTTGGGTGGAGGGTGACAAACAGGAAGACAGTTTCATCAAACACGACGTCTCGGGTTATATAGATGCGCCCTTCACTTGGATCTAAACATTTGAAGCCTTTATGAGATGTGTTATATCCTACAAAGACACAACGTTTGGAGCGAAATTGCAGTTTACGTGTGTTGTATGCTCAGAGATTGGTCCATACGGCACAACCAAAAGTGCGAAGGAAGTTGTAGTCTGGTTCATGGCCATAGAGACGATGAAGGGGAGTATCATGGTTTATAACTTTTGAGGGAAAGCGATTTATCAAGAAGACCGCTGTTTGGAACGCTGCGCCCCAAAACTTGAGAGGCATGGAGGCATGCGCAAGTAAGGTAATTCCCATCTCAACTATGTGCATGTGTTTGCGTTCGGCGGCCCCATTTTGTTGGTGAGTATGAGGACAGGACACATAGTGATGAATACACACGCGCTTAAAAAAGGAATTTAAGGATTGGTACTCCCCTCCCCAGTCAGATTGCACAGCGTGAATTTTTCGATCAAATTGCCTTTCAACTAAACTTTGGAAATCTTGAAAGCACTTAAACACTTCATATTTATGACGAATCAAGTAGATCCAAGTGAATTTAGAATAATCATCAATGAAACTAACATAATAGGTAAAACGACCCACTGAAGTAGGAGCCGGACCCCAAACATCTGAAAAAATAAGGTCCAAAGCACTAGTTGACATGCTAGTAGACTTTGGAAAAGGTAACTGATGACTTTTGCCTTGCTGACAGGCATTGCACACAGGACTCTTATTCATATATTTAACAGAAGATAATGTGTGACTTCTAATGACTTGTTGAATGACAGAAGAAGATGGATGCCCTAGCCGACTATGCCAAGTAGACGAGCTGGGTTTTATTGCGCCGAGGGCTTGTTTATTTGAGGATGACGAGCTAGACGACAAGGACTTGATGGGGGTAAAGACCTCCTTCAGCTTTGCCTGTGAGGAGAGTCATCAGGAACGTGGAGAATCATGCGTAGATGAATTTTATGTGAAGGGGAGGATTGCACAAAACCATGACCAACATGTGAAATTCCCATACCTGATCCGTTGGCAGCGTGAACGTATTCCCCACCGTGGTACTTGTCGCGGAAGGAGAGCTTGTCGAGGTCGCTGGTGATATGATCTGTGGCGCCGGAGTCCATATACCAATTGGTATCTACTCCGTACGACGATGTGACATTTGAGGCCGACTTCTGCTGTTGTGGTGCTCCACCACCTTGGAACCTCTCGTCATACCGTTTGTAGCAACGGTAGGCAGGATGCCCCTCCTTGCCACAAACCTGTCATATGAGACTGACTTGGAAGGAACTTGTCCGGCTGGAGTTGTTGGTTCTATTGTTGGCGCGACCTCCTCTCTGCTTGCCACCGCCGCGGGCAAAGCCACCACAGCTACCACGACTGAAGTTGTTGCCATTACGCCCTCCACGGGGCGCAAGATTCGCCGACGACTGTGAGCCCCCGTTGCACACCTCAAGGCGTTTGAAAGGTCCTTGTGTGATTTTGGTAATTGAGTGACAACTTAGGTGAAATAATATGTGTTTAAGTGATATATACACATGAGATTACTTCACAGGTGATTGTGTGATGAAGGAGCTTATTGCACATGAGACATGACATAGAGTCATGTGATCAAGGTAGAGAAGTACAAGATGAGGCTTGGCTTGATGGACCAGTTGCAAGTGTGAAGGGCAAGCGTGTGATGCTTGGCGCCGATGGACCAAGGCAACGGTTGTGACGGACTGTTCAGATTATAAGAGATCAAGTGCTAATGTAGCTGACTTAACTACCATTTAAAACACTTGAGCCCATATAATTCCGGTAGTCCGGAAATCTCGAAGGATTTCTTACATCAACTCAGGATCGCGTACATTCAGGGATACACATTCGAACGAGCCACGACTCAAAGAAAATACTTAAAGTACGAAATAAAGTTATTACAACACCTTGTTCCAAATAAAAGTAGTACTTACGCCACTACACATGTGGCCAAATAAAACAGAGTTTGAAGCGGAATTTAAAGTTTTCAAAAGACAGGGGTGCCCACAACGTCAGATCCGGCAACAGCAAAAGGTGAGCTTGTAGAAGACCTTGCCCAAGGCCTACTCATCTTCTCTGTTGAAAGGATAAAGACAGTGCTTACAATAGCCAATGTATACTTGGCCATCTGCAACAAAAGGGATAAACCCTGAGTACGGGAATGTACTCAGCTAGACTTACCCGTCTAACTGAAAATAAAGACTCCAAGGATATGCAAGGCTGTATCTGGAGTTGGGTAAGCTTTACTTTGTGGAAATGCTTAAAATTAAAGGAGTTACTTTAATGATGCGGTGAGCAGTCATCTTTTATCCTACTAATTATTTCTAGGTTATTGCATCTATACTAGAGCACACACTTGATTCTACTCAAGCAATATAATAACATATATCCAGTTCCTTATCAACATTTTAGTAGAACCATTAAGATGTCACATGGAGTTGTACCGTGGTGAAGCTCAGCATAATCCCCCATATCCAGTGGGGGGCGGCAATTCGAATCGATATACACCAGCTGGTAAGATTACCTTTAACACACGCCCATGCTCTACCCCGTCAGGTCAGCAATAGGTCACCGCTCAACAAAGTCCAGGTGGTAAACGACGCGGGCTCGTATTGGTCCACCCCAATTGTAGAAAATAGATGGCCACCACGGGGCAGATCATGCCTACAGTCTAGAGGGGTGCTCACAGCAGAGCGAGCTCCGGCCCGGACAGTGTTTACTCGGCTTCGGGGTCGACACTCGCGACGGCCCCTATGCGAAAGGGCGCATTCAAAGATGTAAGAGGGCCACTATCGTGTACAAACCTACACGATCCAACGGACGGACTGCCCCCAAATCTAAACCACTTGGTGCACTTGCCTTCCAGTTGACCGTATTTCATTACTACCATAGGTTCTTTCCACGATAGCGAACATAGCCAACCGTGATAGTATTACCCACAAGGGATAATACAAAACATAAAAGAAAGGTAACCATTATTCTAAGCATGCTAAGCGGTTGCTTTTACTTTATTATTAACAGGGTAACAAGGTAGGTAAAACAAATATCAAGGAAGTTAAATGCATCAATTTGGGATTCAAAACAACTCCTATCACCTAATGCATCACAGTGTAAAATACTCAAGTAAATTAAATTGTAAAAACTGGGAGGCTTAAGAATGCTTCGGGGCTTGCCTTGAGAGAAGGTTGAGGGTTGGTGGTCAGGGCACTCAGGAAGGTTAGTGTCGAGCTCTTGGTACTCCTCGTACAGCTCCTGTACTTCCTGGACTTCTGTCTCGGTGGGCTCCTGATGTTCCTCCACGGATCCTAAATGATTGCAATGTGTAAATGAATAACTGAATGGTGCAAGGATGATTCTTTAACAAGATTTTAACACACAAACAGAGATGCTAAGCATACACCCAAGAGACTACCACAAGGCTACTAAGGCTCGAGCTACTAGCTAGCAGGATAAATAGGCTATACTTAAACTGAACAGAAACTAGCAACAAGATTCTACCAAACTCTCGATAACAACAAACAAGCAAGGCATACAACTGAAAACGAAGATAGGAAAACATTTCGGGACGGGCTCGAGGCACGTCGAGGCTTGCGAGGCGACTGTCGAGCAAGACCATCGATTACTCGAGGATGACCCTCGGTTATTCGAGGTCCAGCGACCATCGATCGAAAACAGAGAACAGCTGATCGACGTTTTCTCGCCGATGGTGAAGTCTTCGGCGGTAGGATTGGCTGTGCTAGGCTCGGGATGACTTACGCGCATCCACTGGTGGTGTTGGTTGACTGATGCGACCGTGAAGAGGGGTCGACGTTGTGCGGTGGCGGTGCAACACGGCGGTGTGACACGGCAACGTGATCATCGGCAAAGCGATCATCGGCAAGCGATCATCGGTAAGCGATCATCGGCAGAGTGATCATCGGCAAAGCGATCATCGGCAAAGCGATCATCGGTAAGCGATCATCGGCAAGCGGTGCGTGAGCATCGTGGTGATGTGGCGAGTGCGGCTCGAGGGCTAGCTGAGCCAGAGAGGCTCTGTGGAAACCTGTCCACGTGCAAGCTCCGTGGCGGCGGCAATGGCGCACGACCAACGGTGCTGTGATGACACGGGTTGAACTGGAGCTAGGGGAACAGCGTTCTCACCTCGGTTAACTCCGGCGAAGCTTCCACGAAGATGGAGGCGTCGGAGACGAGACGGTGAACGGCGAACGCTGGTCGATCGGTGCGGTGGCGACTCGAGAGCGAAGAACGGCGAAGGCGTTCCGGTGACTGGAGTCCACGGCTGGGGAAGAAGAGGTGAGCAGCGTGGGTGCGGGGCAAAAGCGAAGGCTAGGGCGAGACGGATTGATCAAAGGAACTCTGGTGGCGGTGGATTTGAAAAGGGGTGCTTGCGGTGCTCGGAGCTCTCGGCTGGCGAGAACAGAGGCAAAGCGAGCAATTGCGCGAGTGCGGATGAGTGCAAACGAGTGTGGGAGGTGGAGGAGGTATAGGCGCTCCTCCTTGCTTGGTCATGGCCGACCGGCGCTGCTAGAGGGGACGTGACGCGATGTGCGGTGGTGGCAGCGGCGCTGGCGTGCTTGCGGCGACGAAACAGAGCGGGACTTGGTCGATGCGCCGTTAACGTGGATTCGCGCTTGACTGCGAAGGCGACAAGGCGGGGCGCTAATCGGACGTGGCACTGCGGCGACGTTACTGCGAAACGACGGCGCGGCGCGCGGCAGGGCGGCTGGCAGGTCTGCGGCGGTGAAGCAGAGCGTCAGCGGCGGAAAAGCGGTGCCGACTTGATCCTAGCGCCATTAACTCGGATTCGAGTGAGACAGCGCGAGCGGCGACAGCGATGTCGGCGCAGAGCCGAAGCGGCGACGATGGCGTGTTCCACTTCCGCGGTCAGGCATCGGCGGCCACGCGGCGGGTGACTTCGACGTACGGCTCAGCCGCGGTCGCGCGAGTGCGCATGAGCGTGCGCGGCACGTGCGTGCGATCGAGCGTGCGGGAGAGGGTCGATATCGAGGGTAGGGTCGATCGGCTGATCGAGCCTTCGACTCGGTCGAGCCTTCCGTGCGGGGTCGTTCGTTCCAAGCCTTAGTCCGTCATCGAGGGGTAAAACTCGAGGGTAGAAGGACTCGAGGGTAGAAGTCGAGGGTAGGGCGTCGACAGACTGACTGGTCGATCGAGCCTCGGCCTGGGGTCGTTCGCTCGGACCCGGTCCGTCATCGAGCCTTCCGAGTGGTGGGGTCGAGGTCGAGGGGTGGTACTCGGCCTGTCTCGATTCTGATTTCCTTCTCCATTTTCTTTTATTAGATAAAACTAAGCAGGGTAACTAAACAAAAACAAACCACACTTTTACTCTAAGCAAAACAAAGGCTAACTAAACAGGTTAAACACAAGATTAAGCACAAAACACCTATTCAATTCTAGTTTTAAAGCATAAACACACACACATGAAATGATAGCATACGCAAACATGAATGCAATGAAATGATGTGCTTAGTGGCTAATGATGCTCCTAATGCAAGCTTGACACAGGGTGTCACAACGGTGAAAAGCAAGTGAGGTCAAGGTCGATGAACCAATACGGTCATGTGATGATATGGAGTGGATCATATCATTTGACAAGTGGTTGGTGCATGTGTTGCATCAACATTGGATAAGGAGATGGAATGGAATGTGCAAGGCAAAGGTATAAACCATAGGGCATTTCATTTCACCGGGCATAGGTGTGTAGAGAAGTTTATGACCGGGTTTAGGATATATAGCCATACTATATAAGAGGAGCAAACTTGTTTGCATATCGGTTATCTAGTGCCACTGTGAGCGATCTAACTTTGCGATGTATTAGGATCGAGTGGCGTGGTGAGAAGAAAGTGAAAAATGCTTTGAAAATGATTGTGAAAATGCTAACACACATGCACAAAGTGAAGAACACATTTGTGTTAGCACATGAGAAGCAAAGGAAGAAGTGCGGAGGAGTCTCGGCTGAAAACCGAGCTCCGGACGCTAGGGCCAAGGGGGTCCGGATCATTGAGAGGGTTCGGAACCAAACCCTAGGTCTCGGCCTGGTTGACCTCCGGACTGTGGTCCGGACACTGGGGTTGTGGCAGTCCGGACCAATGGCTGTGCGTCCGGATGCACCCCCACTGACTGTGTTGTGCTGACCGAGGAGGTTTGGACGTTGTTCATCATCCGGACAAAGGCTCCAGACTTGTGTTCGGAGGTGCTGCGAGCTCTCGGGTGGGCTCGGGGTTTCGGGAAATATTTCCGGACCCTGTGAATAGTGAGTCCGGACCCTATGAACAGTATCGTCCGGAGGATGCGTGGCAGCGATCGACGTAGGGTGCCAACGGTCGGTTCAAACGGCTAGGCGGTCTGGACGCGCGCGGCATGGTCCAGACCCGCAATGTTGGCTGCGTCCGGGCCCTTTGCAGAAAGCCCATTGCTTTGGCAAAACGGCTAGTTTCTTGGGGCAGCTTATAAATAGCTCACCCTTGGGGCTGGTTGAGCACCTTGGGCATATGTTGCCTCTAGTGTGCTTGGTGAAGAAGCCCTCTAACTCACTTGTGCAAGCAATAGTGCGATTCTAATTGTGAGTGAGTGATCTCTAGTGCGTTGCTTTGAGAGATAGCTTCGTGTGGCACTAGGTGATCGTGTTGCAAGCCGGTGGTGCTTGTTATTCTTGAAGGTTGCCACCTCCTAGATGGCTTGGTGATCGTGGCTCTGTCGAAGCACGCAAGAAGCTTGTGCGTGGCTCCGGAGAAGGCTTTGTGAGGGGCATTGTGCTCGCCCCGCGGGAGATCGCGAAGAGCAACTCTAGTTGAGCGTGTCATTGAGCTACCCTCACTTGTGGATAGATTCTTGCGGCGCCCGAGTTAGTGGGATAGGCTTGTGAACGCCTATTAGCCGCCGAATCACCAAGTGAGTGGTCGACACAACGGGGACTAGCTTGGTGCAAACCAAGTGAACCTCGGGAGAAAAATCATCGTGTCAACCCTGTACATCTTCTCGGTGGTTTGCATTCTCTAAATCACTAGCTTGTATTTACTTATTCATACTTGTGCTAGTGATTAGTTGTTGCTCTTATAACTAGTTAGCTTGTGTAGCTTACCTAGTTGCCTTCTAGCTTGTGTAGCATAGAAGTAGCTCTTGAGTGGCTAATTGGCTTGTGTAGCCTTGTTAGTCACATTGCTTAGTTTGTGTAGCTAAGTAAGTTGAGCTCTCTAGTTGTCTTGTGTAGTCTTGCTAGAGAGCATTGCTAGTGACCGTAGGTGCTTTGTGCTT
Source organism: Microstegium vimineum (assembly GCA_022036555.1). NCBI lineage: Eukaryota > Viridiplantae > Streptophyta > Magnoliopsida > Poales > Poaceae > Microstegium > Microstegium vimineum. The sequence continues at coordinate 16,363,173 of CM039128.1, read as the reverse complement.
TGCTTACTAGTATATGTAGGAGCTCCCGATGTGCTTAGAGTACTAGTTGCTTAGGTTTGTGTGACCTTGCAACCTAAACTTGTTTAGGTGAGCTTCCTAGCTTGGCAACTTAGTTAGCATAATAGACATTCTTTGCTAGGTGCTAGAGTTATAATTAGAGGGGTGTAGTCTTGGCTAGATCAATAGTTTTAATTCTGCATTTGATTCGGTTAGCCGGAACGTTTAAGTTTTAGAAAAGACTATTCACCCCCCTCTAGTCCGCCATCTCGACCCTACAAGTGGTATCAAAGCTTGGTCTCTCATTTGTGGTCTTTACCGACCCGAGATGATGGCGACTTATGGGCTAGATGTTGAGTGTCCACACATTTTTGATGGCACACAATTTGCACGGTGGAGAAATTGGATGGAAAATAATTATAAGTTTATTTCTCCCCAAATGTGGTGGATCGTGGATGTAGGTCTCTCTTGTGCAATTGAGAGAAAGGATGCAACTCAAGCACAAAAGAAGTGCCTACATCTCGATTGTCAAGCTACTAACATTCTCTACCATTCTATGAAAGATAACATCTTTGGTGACATTATGGACATGAAGAGCGCTCATGAGATTTGGACCTGGGACGGTCTCAAATGATGATGATGATGTGTCCAAGTTGGTGGCACATGAGGATGTTGAGCATGACCACAACTCGGTGATTGTGGAAGGTTGTTCCACCTCATGGTCAAGTGATGATGAAGATGATCTATCTATCAAGAAATCACTTGACAAGAATAATGAAGGCCCAACATCAAGTGTTGCAATTGATGATACTACTCTAAGCACACTTGATGATGATGATGATGATGATGCATGCATGTTCGGGTTATGAGAGTGAGGCTTCCACAAGCTCTTCTACCTCATCACATTGCTTCATGTCACATGGTGACACTAAGGTATCAATTGGCAATGTGATTGTAGATTATTATGACCCTAACTTTGAGCTTGTGTGCAAACTCTCAAAGGCTTTAGCAAGTGAGTTAAATAAAACAAAGAAACTAAAAGATTAAAACTCACTTCTAAAGACCTCATGTGAAGAACATAAGCACTTACTTGATGTTCTTAAATCTTCACATGATGAACTAAAATTGGATCATGAACATCTTTGAGTGTCTCATGAGGATTTAGTTCACAAACATGGTTCTCTCATTAATGAATTGCTAAATCTTAAAAATAAAGATAGCTCATCACTTGGGTCAAATGATCAATCACATGTTGTTGCTAACCCTTGTGATGTAGGAAAGAAGAATGTATCCACCTCTTGTGATGATTTACTTAATATGCCATGTTCTTCAAATATAGATGCTTGTTCTACTTCTATGTCTTGTGAGACTAACCTTTTGAATGAGAACAATGAGCTCAAAAGTGAATTGAAGAATATGAGCAACAAGCTAGAGAGGTGTTACACTTCCAAAGTCACCTTTGATCACATGATGAACAATCAAAGAAGACATGGTGACAAGGGTGGAATTTGTTTCCACAAGAGCAAGGGCAAGAAAGAGGAGAAGCAAGATCGAAAGAAGTTATCTCGTTTCATGTGTTTCAAGTGCCATGGGATGGGACATCTTGCAAATGCTTGCCCAACCAAGAATGCTCAAGCTAAGACACAAGTCAAGCCCCAAGTACAATACAAGATCAACCATCAAGATGGTGATTCGGGGATGACAAAGAAGAAGAAGACAAGGAGAGGTGGCAAAGCTAGAGCAAGGCATCCAACTCCTATCCATGATGTCAACAAGATGATGATGAGCAAAGATCAAGAGAAGAATCATTTGGCTCACATCAAGTGATTCAAGTGTGAAGATATAGGACACTTTTCCTCGAAGTGTCCTACCAAGCTTGAGATGAAGATTCAAGCAAAAAAGAAGAGGCAAGACAATGAGAAGTACAACATGAGCAAGGAAGAAAAGGCTCAAGCAAAGAGAGTGTGCTACTCATGTCGGGAAAGGGGACACATGGATCATTCATGTCCCCTAGGTATGAATTCTAAGCCTATTTCAATTGATGATGATCATATGCTTAGAAAGGATGGTAGTGGTACCTCTATGGTTTCTATTGCAAAACATCCCGCTATTCATACTAAGGTATTGCCTAAGTATGTTGCACCTAACTTGAGAGGACCCAAACTAGTTTGGGTACCATCAACAAGTGGATGAATGTGTGTAGGTACCATTAGCATTGGAGGCTTGATTAAATGAGTTTCATATTGTTCATCATATGATTGAGTCAAGTAATGAAGCTTATTGCTATTCTTATCCCAATGCCAAGACAAAAGAATGAAGTCCAAGTGCTACAACATACAAGTGCATGATCAAGTTGTTGTGATTCATTGGATTAATTGAAGGCTTGCAATTATTCAAGTTTAAGCTTGCTAATGGATTGATCATGAGCTACTAAGGTATATTTTTTGTTGATCAAGTTCATTTGGGTGTGTATAAGATTTTTGAATTGGATATACACATAGTGCATATGAGTTGATTGAATTGGATATCTATGTGCACTAGTTGCTTGCTATTTAAATGGATTAAATGCTTAGTGATCAAGTTTGAGTTGGTTTGAATGGATGTGATCAAGAGACTACTTCTAGTAAGTGATTGAATGGATATACGTATCTTGAGAGTGTTCAAACAAGTTGATATCAAGTTTGGTTCAATTTGAAGAAGCTTAGCTCATTTTGCTCAAATCTGCCATTTAGTCAAAATCTGAGCTAGTTGTGATCATAGCCATGTTTAAGAGATCAAATTTATTTGGATTGGCTTGAAATTTGGTGTGCATGCTCTACACTTATGGTATTAGTTTCTATGCAAATTTCATGGATAATGGATAAGGGATACTTTGGTTTTGGAGTGGATCTTGTCAACACATGTGCAACAGTTTTCAGCATGTACCTATGTGGAAAGATGTGAAATCTGGTAGCAATCTAGAAGTCTAATGAAGCTCAAATTTTTATGTCTGCTATATGACTTAGTGAATCACATCTCCACCAAATTTCATAATCATTGGATATGTACTTTGATAGATATGATATATTCTTTAGAGAGTACAGAATCTACCAGAAGAGTGACAACCATTAGATTGATCAAGAGTCACTAAGATTGAAAGGTCCTCATGTTGGAATCATATTTATAATTGATTGAGGTACCTATGTTAGCAATGAGTACAAGGCCATTTGATTGTGGAGTGTATTTGGCACATGTTTAGTACTCAAGATGAAGATCAATCAAACAAAGCAAATTTCAAGTGAGTATCAAGGATGGTTCATAGAGAGAGGTCACTTCTCCCTTTTGTAGGGGCTTGCCGCCTTTTGTAGGTAAACCAAGAACCTTACTTGGAAGGCTAACATGGAAGTGGTGATTTAGGGATCACTTGGAGATGCTTATTTGAAAGCTATCAATAGGATTGATCAAAAGAAAGCAAGCAACACCCAAGAGAGGTTCATGATCTTAACTTACAAGTGGTATCACCTTCTACATGTGGTACATCATTTGGTATTCTCTCATGCAAGCAAAGATCAAGAAAGAAGCAAGTCAATCACAATAAGAAAGTGCACTTGATCATTATTGGGACTCAAATCATATGGGTGAAGATTAACATTCCAAGTGGTATTCATTGGTCTTCACCATGCTCTTAATGGGAATTCACATTGCTAATTGGAGATGAAAATTGACTATCCTCTACTCCAACATAGCAAAGGTGAAATTGTTTGACATATGCATACATCTAATACTTAGAACTTGTTTAGTGCATATAGTCATACATAGTGATCATTCATTGAAAATCAAATGAATTTTATGCTTATAGCCTACCACTATAGCTTGATTGAGTTGTTTGATCTAGTGGTAGTATATAAGTTTGTTCATGAGCTAGTAAACCCAAGTACTTGATCTATTTTGGATTGAAATCAAGTGACAAGTACAACCTCTATAAGATAACCGCTCAATGCGTGTGAACAAGCTTAGAGAAGGTTTAAACCGGACTTAGAAGCTTATGCTATTCATATTAGTTCAAGTCCAACATAGAAGCTCATGAAGATGAATCTAGTTCAAGCACAAGACAACTATGGATATCAAGATGTAACCTACAAATGGTATCTAAACTTATGCTAATATTTCAAAGAGTATCAAATTTCATATTGGCACTTGCAAAAGATGTCTAGTTCTAGCATACTTGTGATGATCCACATTAAGTTAATTCAAATAATTCTACAAGTGGTAATCATTAGTGATATCCTACAAGCTAACAAGTGATCCTCAACTTTAAGTGATCAAATCAAAGTTCTCTTACATGCAAAGCTTATTTGGATTACAATTACTTTGACCAAAAGGGAGTTACCCTACTCATTGGTATAATGGTCAATGATCTTACACATAGAGTCATTCCAATACAAATGTGTTAGTTTCCATCAAAAAGTATCAACCATCTACCCTAGTGCAATCTTTTCATCAATATGAGCATACCTTTTATGGAAATTGATGACAAAGGGGGAGAGATTAGTGAAGAAAGATATATTAGTGAATGGACATGCACTAAGGGAAGAGACATGGACATGGACAAGGGAACAAGATCAAAGGATCAAAATCTTAGACTAAGAGATGCACACAAGTAGGGGGAGCAAGCTCATGAACTTGATTGATTGCATTTGATATGTGCATATTCATGTGCTTGCTTTCATATTGCATAAGTCTTATCTTTATATGCATGCTTGTGTGGTGTATGCTAGTTATAGGATTTGAATATAATGACTTGATAAACTAGCATGCATAGGTTGGTAAGCTAGATAGTTGATCTAATATGTGGTATCTAGAAACCTTGCTTATAATGTTGATCTCACGAGGTTTCTAGTGTTTTTGATGCTATCTAGCTAACCATGGTGGTGCTAAGGATGAACTTCAAAGTGCAACTACATGGGTATCTTCAAAGGTTTATCCTATATCCCTTAGCATCACTTAGTAGTGCTAGAACTCCCACAATTTCATATTCATGCATGTGTGCAAAGCTTAATTCAAACCTTTGTGAGCACACATGTAGGGGGAGCTATCACTACCAAGTTGGATTTTGTGGCATTTATCCAAATCATAACATAGAGCTTAAATGTTGGAAAAATGGTATAATGTCCTAAAATGATCTTAATTTCCATATCTTTGTACAGTTGTCATGAATTACCAAAAGGGGGAGATTGAAAGGTCCTTGTGTGATTTTGGTAATTGAGTGACAACTTAGGTGAACTAATATGTGTTTAAGTGATATATACACATGAGATTACTTCACAGGTGATTGTGTGATGAAGAAGCTTATTGCACATGAGACATGACATGGAGTCATGTGATCAAGGTGGAGAATATCAAGATGAGGCTTGGCTTGATGGACCGGTTGCAAGTGTGAAGGGAAAGCGTGTGCTGCTTGGCGTCGATGGACCAAGGCAACGGTGAAGAGCAAGTGAGGTCAAGGTCGATGAACCAATATGGTCATGTGATGATATGGAGTGTATCATATCATTTGACAAGTGGTTGGTGCATGTGTTGCATCAACATTGGAGAAGGAGATGGAATGGAATGCGCAAGGCAAAGGTATAAACCATAGGGCATTTCATTTCACCGGTCATAGGTGTGTAGAGAAGTTTATGACCGGGTTTAGGATAGATAGTCGTACTATCAAGAGGAGCAAACTTGTTTGTATATCGGTTATCTAGTGCCACTGTGAGCGATCTAACTTTGCGATGTATTAGGATTGAGTGGCGTGGTGGTCAGATGAGACTGACTTGGAAGGAACTTGTCCGGCTGGAGTTGTTGGTTCTATTGTTGGCACGACCTCCTCTCTGCTTGCCACCGCCACGGGCAAAGCCACCACAGCTACCATGACTGAAGTTGTTGCCATTACGCCCTCCACGGGACGCAAGATTCGCCGATGACTGTGAGCCCCCGTTGCACACCTCAAGGCGTTTGAAAGGTCCTTGTGTGATTTTGGTAATTGAGTGACAACTTAGGTGAACTAATATGTGTTTAAGTGATATATACACATGAGATTACTTCACAGGTGATTGTGTGATGAAGGAGCTTATTGCACATGAGACATGACATGGAGTAATGTGATCAAGGTAGAGAAGTACAAGATGAGGCTTGGCTTGATGGACCGGTTGCAAGTGTGAAGGGCAAGCGTGTGATGCTTGGCGCCGATGGACCAAGGCAACGGTGAAGAGCAAGTGAGGTCAAGGTCGATGAACCAATATGGTCATGTGATGATATGGAGTGGATCATATCATTTGACAAGTGGTTGGTGCATGTGTTGCATCAACATTGGAGAAGGAGATGGAATGGAATGCGCAAGGCAAAGGTATAAACCATAGGGCATTTCATTTCACCGGTCATAGGTGTGTAGAGAAGTTTATGACCGGGTTTAGGATAGATAGTCGTACTATCAAGAGGAGCAAACTTGTTTGTATATCGGTTATCTAGTGCCACTGTGAGCGATCTAACTTTGCGATGTATTAGGATTGAGTGGCGTGGTGGTCAGATGAGACTGACTTGGAAGGAACTTGTCCGGCTGGAGTTGTTGGTTCTATTGTTGGCGCGACCTCCTCTCTGCTTGCCACCGCCACGGGCAAAGCCACCACAGCTACCATGACTGAAGTTGTTGCCATTACGCCCTCCACGGGACGCAAGATTTGCCGATGACTGTGAGCCCCCGTTGCGCACCTCAAGGCGTTTGAAAGGTCCTTGTGTGATTTTGGTAATTGAGTGACAACTTAGGTGAAATAATATGTGTTTAAGTGATATATACACATGAGATTACTTTACAGGTGATTGTGTGATGAAGGAGCTTATTGCACATGAGACATGACATGGAGTAATGTGATCAAGGTAGAGAAGTACAAGATGAGGCTTGGCTTGATGGACCGGTTGCAAGTGTGAAGGGCAAGCGTGTGATGCTTGGCGCTGATGGACCAAGGCAACGGTGAAGAGCAAGTGAGGTCAAGGTTGATGAACCAATACGGTCATGTGATGATATGGAGTGGATCATATCATTTGACAAGTGGTTGGTGCATGTGTTGCATCAACATTGGAAGAAGGAGATGGAATGGAATGCGCAAGGCAAAGGTTAAACCATAGGGCATTTCATTTCACCGGTCATAGGTGTGTAGAGAAGTTTATGACCGGGTTTAGGATAGATAGTCGTACTATCAAGAGGAGCAAACTTGTTTGTATATCGGTTATCTAGTGCCACTGTGAGCGATCTAACTTTGCGATGTATTAGGATCGAGTGGCGTGGTGAGAAGCAAGTGAAAAATGCTTTGAAAATGATTGTGAAAATGCTAACACACATGGACAAAGTGAACAACACATTTGTGTCAGCACATGAGAAGCAAAGGAAGAAGAGTGGAGTCTCGGCTGAAAACCGAGCTCCGGACGCTAGGGCCAAGGGGGGTCCGGACCATTGAGAGGGTCCGGAACCAAAGCCTAGGTCTCGGCCTGGTTGAGAGCTCCGGACTGTAGTCCGGACACTGGGGTTGTGGCAGTGTGGACCAATGGTTGTGCGTCCGGATGCCAACCCACTGACTATGTTGTGCTGACCGAGGAGGTCCGGAAGCTGTTTGTCGTCCGAACAGAGGCTCCGAACTTGCGTCCGGGGGTGCTGCGAGCTCTTGGGTGCGCTCGGGGTTTCGGGAAAATATTTCCGGACCCTGTGAATAGTGAGTCCGGACCCTGTGAACAGTATCATCCAAAGGACGCGTGGCAGCGATCGGCGCAGGGCGCCAACGGTCGGTTCAAACGGCTAGGCAGTCCGGACCCGCACTGTTGGTTGCATCTGTACCCTCTGCAGAAAGCCCATTGCTTTGGCAAAACGGCTAGTTTCTTGGGGCAGCTTATAAATAGCTCACCCTTGGGGCTGGTTGAGCACCTTGGGCATATGTTGCCTCTAGTGTGCTTGGTGAAGAAGCCCTCTAACTCACTTGTGCAAGCAATAGTGCGATTCTAATTGCGAGTGAGTGATCTCTAGTGCGTTGCTTTGAGAGATAGCTTCGTGTGGCACTAGGTGATCGTGTTGCAAGCTGGTGGTGCTTGTTATTCTTGAAGGTTGCCACCTCCTAGATGGCTTGGTGATCGTGGCTCTGTCGAAGCATGCAAGAAGCTTGTGCGTGGCTCCGGAGAAGGCTTTGTGAGGGGCATTGTGCTCGCCCCGCGGGAGATCGCGAAGAGCAACTCTAGTTGAGCGTGTCATTGAGCTACCCTTACTTGTGGGTAGATTCTTGTGGTGCCTGAGTTAGTGGGATAGGCTTGTGAACGCTTATTAGCCGCCGAATCGCCAAGTGAGTGGTCGACACAACGGGGACTAGCTTGGTGGCAACCAAGTGAACCTCAGGAGAAAAATCACCGTGTCAACCTTGTACATCTTCTCGGTGGTTTGCATTCTCTAAATCACTAGCTTGTATTTACTTATTCATACTTGTGCTAGTGATTAGTTGTTGCTCTTGTAACTAGTTAGCTTGTGTAGCTTAACTAGTTGCCTTCTAGCTTGTGTAGCATAGAAGTAGCTCTTGAGTGGCTAATTGGCTTGTGTAGCCTTGTTAGTCACATTGCTTAGTTTGTGTAGCTAAGTATGTTGAGCTCTCTAGTTGGCTTGTGTAGTCTTGCTAGAGAGTGTAGGTTATTTGTGCTTTGCTTACTAGTTTGTGTAGGAGCTCCCGGTGTGCTTAGAGTACTAGTTGCTTAGGTTTGTGTGACCTTGTAACCTAGACTTGTTTAGGTGAGCTTCCTAGCTTGGCACCTTAGTTAGCATAATAGACATTCTTTGCTAGGTGCTAGAGTTATAGTTAGAGGGGTGTAGTCTTGGCTAGACCGATAGTTTTAATTCTGCATTTGATTCGGTTAGCCGGAATGTCTAAGTTTTAGAAAAGACTATTCACCCCCCTCTAGTCCGTCATCTCGACCCTACAGCGTTGTTCATGAGCAATTAACTGTGTGTAGAGCTCACCAAGGGAGATGGGTTGAGTCGGGTTGGCAACCGAGGTCACGACGGAGTCGAAGGTGTCATCGAGGCTCGTCAATATGTAAGACACCATCTCTTCATCCTCCAGACGGCGGCCGACGGCGGCCATCTCATCAGCTAGTGATCGCATCTTGACGTAGTATTCAACGATCGTGGATGCCCCCTTGGACGCGGTCACAAGGGCCATCCAAGTGGTGATCATACAAGTGTGAGACTGAGACGTAAAGAACATCTCGATTGCAGCCCATGCATCGGCTGCTGTCATCACGGTGGAAACTTGCTAGAGGATTTCCCGTGATAGGGAAACAAGAAGGTAGCTAAGGACTTGTTGATCCTTCGTCACCCAAGAATAGTACTCTTTGTCAACCAGCAATACCTCGGCGTCGTCAGTAGGGTTCTTCTTCGGTAGATATTTGGCTGGGGGTTTTGCGGAGGTGCTGATGAATTCAAAGACTTCCGCTCCCTTGAGGGAAGACAGAACTTGAGCGCGCCATAGCAGGAAATTGCCGCGGGTAAGCTTCTCGTTAACTGGCAGGAAGAGAGAGAGGATAAGATGGTGCCCGGTGTGGCGGAGGAGGATCCCATGGCGAAATTCCGTGAGGAGATTGGCTCTAGATACCAATAAAATTAGGTTAACGAGGTTACCTTCCTGGTGCCTCGGTTGCATGTTATATATGCAAGGGAAGAGCCCCCAAGCGTGGCGCTTACATCACGTGAGGGGTTACAACAATATCTCCTATAATCTAGTAACTAACCTTAGCATCTAGATTAGATTAGATTACACCAGGTACATTGTACCGTGACTAACTGAAACACATCTATTATCTAACAGAATGGACGTATAAATCGACACCTGCAATCGCATATATATCTACACTTGTTAAATTAGATGGAGAACAGAAGTAGTAGTGGTGTAGTACCAATGGAGTCGATGATCAAACGGCCATCGGAGGGGCGGCCGGTGGGGCGACGGAAGAAGGTCTCGCCGTAGGGAGACAGGTTGAAGGTGACGACGGGGAGGCCGGCGCACTGGAGGACGAAGTTCCCAGTGTCCACGTGTTAACACAGGATTTTTGCACAATGACTAGTGGGCCAGTACACGGTGAGTCGGCAAAAGACAGATGATCAGAGCATTCGGCAAAGTCCGTGCGGTCGGTTAATTCCCAGATTCGGCGATTGATCGCACAATCGGTTAATCAGAAGAAAGGCGGTTTCCATCGGAGCGACAAAGGCGGCGAGAGAGCCGAATTGGTAACGATAGTTGCGGTAATTAAGGCAATGAAGACTCCGAAGGAAACCAAAGACAAAATATTGTATTTATTCCTTTAATATTTTGTAGTTATGTCCTCTTAGGACTCATATCATAGCCAGGGTATAAATATAAGCCCTTAGCTATTGTAAAAGGTGTTCACAACCAAATCAATACAACCGGCCCCGTGCCAACTTCGAGTCCTTTTGTCGTGTCGTCGAGTTCTTCGAGAGGAAGCATCGATCCGTCGACCTCCGTAAGTCTTGGCAACCTTGTTATCATGTCTAGTATCATGCGATGGATTTAGATGTTGATGCAAGTAGTCTTTCTTATTGTGAATGATCGTACGGCGGATCCTTGATTGATAATCAAGAAGTCTTTACTTATGTTTTGTTTACAAGTAAATACCGTGCGGCGGGTGTTTGCTCGATATGCTTAGCATAAGCGAGATAGTTATCGGCTCTCGTAGATTTGGCAAGATCTATTGGATTCATTAAGTTATCGTGTTGCATATTTTAGATATTCTTTACATATTTGCAAACACTCTTTTGCTCAATCTAGATTAACACGGTTTGACTTTTGATAATTTATATAGATCTATCCACATTACGATAAGTTATTGCTTTCATGTTGTTCCTATAAGTAGATCTTATATCTATGATAGCCGAATTAGTTTGAATCTAGATTGTTACGTGTTGCGGGTTCATGCATGTTACCCATGTTTAAGCTTTGATAACGCTAGGTATCGTGCGGCAGATGCAGGTTTTAGATTAGTTTAATCATGTTTGCTTACGTGTTTCCTTTATCATGGACCCCAATTCGACTGATTGCCGAGCTTGGTTATGCCTCAATCTATATTCAATTATGATTCGTTTGTACGACCTTTTCCCATGCACGCGCATTCGACAATCGATGGTTTACGTACTTTATGTATGTTTTAGTCGAATGTTCCATAAAACTTGTTGGCAGATAGCTTTCATTGGTGTATGTCGTTGTAAGTGGCTTCAGGGCCGTACATATGGAACTGTCTGGTATTATCCGGCATGTTCCAATTTGTATCTAATGACTTTCATCCCTTGTTAGTTTCCAGTCAAACTAACTGGCACGTTTTTCGGTTCTCGAAGCACCCGGGCACCCGATTGAAGCCACGCTTTCCGACGACATAGCACGTCACTTTTGTATTAAGAAGAAAGAAAGTTGAGTTTACAACGACTCGCCACGATGACGCACTAGGAGGAAACTGTTATACAATCGGCTCCGCCCTCCCTAGCAGAAGGGTACAAAACGCTATTACTCGCTAATGACACTACCTAGACATCGCCATCAATCAGGCGCGGCGTCTCGACCGCCTCGTCCCCTCTCCAAGCAACTCCGGGAAGAGCGCTTGCATTGCCTCCCGATGGTTGCCGAAGCTAAAGATGGAGTCAAACCGTGGAGGCGTTGCGGCAGCGCCAGTGCCGTGGACAAGGTATGAGAGCAGGAGGACGGTGAGGGGCAGCAGCATCAGTGGCTCCATGAGCGACAGCCAATGTAGAACAAGTGTGTGACTGGGAAGAGAGGTCACAAAATGTGGGGAACTCTAACCTCTCGTGACATCTTGACGGGCTCCGAATCACAAAACCCAATTCGGCTTCATTGCATTGGCGCCAAGCACGCGCAATGCACTGCTTCGACGTGGTACATTGCAGCCCACCGGCCCACAGACCAGAGTCATCTACCTTTTTTTCCTCTCCGCAGGCACTGCCCTGTTCATCATCAAAGAAGTGCAAAACGCTGCCTCCTGGGTCCTGGCTATCGCCGCCGCTTGATTTATCCAGGAGGACGGCAACAAATCAATGTTTCATGTACCACGCAGAAAGGTACAAATTCAAGAACTTACTGTCCGCAATAATGTGATCTTCTCATCATTTCTGAAATTCAGCATAGATTTTTCTCAATCTGATCAGTGCATTGAATTTTTTTTGTTAGGAAACGGGAAGGAGCCCTTATTGGATATATATTAAATGACATAAATAAAAAACAAGTACAGGAAATGAAAACACTTCAGGATACAAAGAAAGAAATGAAGAAAAAGGAAAACAGCAAGAGAGATAATATATGCTAGAGGAGGTTTGCAGACCATTCTTGAATCCGAGGGAAATATTTATTTTCTTTGCACGACATAAGAGGGATGCAAATTCTAAACTGAAAATGGCCTTGCAATCCTAAACTGAAGTTGGCATGTCTCTGAATTTTTGTTGTTTCTAGACATCCAAATGCTCCAACACATTATTTTGATTACTTCCATGAACGCTTGGTTAACCTATTATCTGAATTCTGTTTGAGTAGCAAAAGGGTCTGATTGTGGAGCACTAGTAGATTGGGATTATCCCAACAAGCCGCCGCAAATAGAAAGTTAATGAATAGGTGCTCGGAAGATTCATCTGAGATATTGTTGCATAAAACACAATGATATATAGCTTCGAAGATTCATGTTCCTTTTCCTCAGAAGATCTCTAGTTGCCAGTCTATCTTTGTGGAGAAGCCAAAAGAAAACTCTGTGGTTGCTCTTCCAAAGCCATTTGAAAACTAGGTGGACCACTACATTGCTATTTTACTGTCTATAAGTTTTTATGGATGAGAAATCTTCAGGGCCCTAATTAAATGTGTAGAGCAATCTGTCATTGCCATCATTTAGCCGAAGCTCAATTACTATTGTTTGAAGAGCAAGGTATTTGTAGTAGGCATGTTCGGACAAGAGTAAATGAAACATGCTATGCTTAGCCTGTGACAGTGTTATCTATTTTTTCCTTTGCCAATGGTTAAAGCTCAGGGAAGGACTACTAGGGTACCATTCTATTTCAAATGTCCTCCCATAAAAGGCAAGTTTTTACCATTATGCAGAGTTATAGAAGCCAAACCTTTGAACTTGTCTAGGAGTTTGGTTCTGTCCCTTCCCCAAAATGAGCCTTTTTTGTTGAACCAGACAGACTTTCATTACTGTAATAGCTTTCCCAAAGTAGAGTAACCCAGAGCACATCAACCCTATTGAATAATTTATGAAGGTGTTTCAGAAGAAGTCTTCATTGTGGATTCTTTGAGGGCGTTGACATGCAGACCATGGGATATGTAGCCTTTGGGGGCTACTTTGATTTGACACATACTCCTCTTCGTGGACAATTTTTATTTTATTTGGCAATTTTGTCAATGATTGTTGAATGAAGCTTGAATGTGTAGAGGGTGAAAGTAGGGAGAGCACAGAGGACTGAGATTGTTAAAAAGCCAAGGTGGCTACCAATATCCTTTCACATCTGTTGACCTGGGGTGAAATCAGTCACCTCTGGCTTAGTGATTCCCAAAGTATGCCTAGATAGGTGAAAGGGAGGGTTCCCTTGACATTATCAAGAGTTCTTGCTAGGTGCTACTTTGGTCAGAGATGTTCACTGGAATCATCTTGGATTTGAGTAATTAACTTTTAGTCCATTAAATGTCCCAAAAGAGTTCGTAAGTGATTTCAAAGCTACTAGTAGATGGCTAGATGCTTCTAAAACAATTAGAGTGTTGTTCGCATATTGAATGACGGGAAAATCTAAGCAATATTGAAACTGCACAGGTAGCTTTAGTAGACCCTGATCTTTGTCTTGTTTAGGATAGACTGTAGAATATAAACAACAAGAACAAATAGGAGTGTTGAAAGGGGATCTGATTTTAGTATATGATGTTGTCTTAGGAAAAATATTTGGTTAATTCTTTTGAAAATTATTTCTATACTATTTTTTATGATGTCTAATTGACCAATCTAAAGTCTAATTTATCTCCCTCGACACTGATGTGGTGTCATATAGTACGGCTCACGTGCCATGTCAGGTAAAACTACTTTCAAATCCACTCAAGGAGGTAAATCAATGACTTTAGAAATTTTGAGAATATGATAATCTATTTTTTAATTATGGGAGATAAATCGAACTCGTGCAATACATGAGGAAGGTGGGACGATTTTTTTTTTTATCTCTCTACAAATCTATCCAGTCTGCTTTTGTTCTTGGGCTTGGCCCAGTTTATTAGCCAATCTCCCACGTCATAGTGTCATGGACCTTAGCCCAATTAAATGTTGCAGGCCGCATTGATGAGTCCATTTTGACCATCTTCTTGGTAAGTTTCAGTCTGCGAACTACTGCACTGCTGCTTCTTCTCAATATCAAACATATATGCTGATAAGTACCTATGAAAACAGATCAGATACGAGCATATAACATTGATATTTTATTTGTTTTTATGTTTATATTTAGATTTGAATTCGGATTCAGAATAGCGACCAGATATATATATGAATACGGGCTACGAATACGAGTATTGAATACATGGTATGTTTGGATCCTTTGGCAAATGATAAATGGTAAATAATGTCTAGTGTTTGGATTACTTGGCAAATGACAAATGACAAATGGCAAATGACACATACAAAGACAATTTTACCCCTAATAATTGCACTCTCATTCACATATCATGCATAGGAGGGAGGAGTATGAGTAGGAGCATTTTCTATTTGCCATTATTTGCCACTCTAAAGTGGTAAATGGAAAATGACAAACTTTTGCTCTTTTGCCATTTTTCGTCTTGCATGTTTGCATCCATTTGTCAAAAAATAGCAATTATTTTGTTCTTTTACCAATTTGTCAATTTGCCAAGGGGATCCAAACATGCCCACAGTATAAATCGGATTCAGAGAATATGCGATACAAAAATCTATTCAAATGTTGAGTAAAATATATATATTATATATATATATGTGTGTATCCCACTTGTCTTAATTATGTTACTTAATTTGAGGTTTTACCTATGTTTTCATATCATATCTACGTAGAAGTATGATTATGTCGCACAATGATACGCATACGACACGAGGTCGAGGCCTTACACCAACCCGTGTGTTTGAGCGTGGGTGAATCGAGAGAAACAAATGAATCGAACTGTGTTTTCCATTGAATGATCTCTGATATTTATACAAGATGAAGAGACGCCATGGGAGTAGTTCGCATCCGTTCGGGAACGCGGTTGCCAAATGGATGTCCCTCCCGGCGATGTCGGTTCGGGGAACTGACGTAGGTGAATCGAGAGAAACAAATGAATCGAACTGTGTTTTCCATTGAATGATCTCTGATATTTATACAAGATGAAGAGACGTCATGGGAGTAGTTCGCATCCGTTCGGGAACGCGGTTGCCAAATGGATGTCCCTCCCGGCGATGTCGGTTCGGGGAACTGACGTACAGGGAGATTACAAGGGTGGTTAGATTAGATCTAAGGCTAGGATTAATACATGTCACTAATCCTAATGGGTGAGATCCTCTAATCCTATTGGTCCATGTCTTGAGGCCACGGATTGCTTCTTAACACTCCCCCTGATCAAATCCAGTCTTGAGATCAATCAATATCTTTAGAACCTCCAAAAACCTTGTAGGAAAAAATATGAGGTAATAATGTTGTTGATATGCCATTAAACTCCTTAAAAACCCTTTGGGAAAATTAGGAGAAATGATATGACATATATTTAGATTATTGTCCATTGTAAACTTATATGGGAAAACCTTTATAGGAAAAATCTATAGTTTAATTTAAGACAATATTATGGTCTATGGGCCAAAATTAGAATATCCTTCCCCAAAACCGTGTGGGAAAATATGAGAAGGAATATGTCTTTGATATTCCCTTTAAAAACCTCTTATGAGGAAAATAAGAAATATGACATATTATTTGATATTGTCTCATTAAAAACCTTATTTATGAGAAAGTTATAAAAACTCATAATAGGAAAAGAGTATAATATAATATTTAACACAAATGATTATTTTCATAGATTTTCTCCCCCTGAAACTTGCAAGTCTTTAAGTCGTCGCATACCAATACCATGAACAAAATTTTGGAACGTGGGACCTGGTAATGACTTAGTGAATAAATCTGCAAGATTATCACAAGACTTTGTTTGCAAGATTTGTATTTCTCCATTCTTCTATAATTCATGAGGATAAAATAACTTATGAGAAATATGTTTAGTTATATTGCTCTTGATATAACCTATTTCCATTTGTGTAATACAAGCAGAATTATCTTCATAGATAATTGTGGGTGATTCAATGGAACCAATTCCACTAGATTGTTGTATGTGATTAATCATTCTGTGGAGCCATACACATTCACGTGATGCTTCATATAGTGCAACAATTTCAGAATGATTTGTGGAGGTTGTTACTAGGGTCTGTTTAGAAGACTTCCATGATATAGCAGTTCCTCCATATAGAAAAACAAAACCTGTCTGCGATCGACCATTATAGGGATCAGATAAATAGCCAGCATCAATGTATCCAATCATAGTTGGATCTTGGTTTCTTTGGAAAAATAATCCAAGATCTTTTGTACCATTGAGATATCGTAAGATATGTTTAGTTCCCGTCCAATGACATTTAGTTGGAGTAGCACTATGTCTAGCTAGTAAGTTTACTGCAAATGCAATATCAAGTCTAGTTTGATTTGCAAGATACATAAGTGCTCCAATGATACTGAGATATGGAACCTCGGGTCCAAGTATCTCTTCATCATCGTCCCTTGGTCTAAATGGATCTTTCTCCATGTCTAGAGATCGAACAACCATGGGAGTTTTGGATGGATATGATTTATCTATATTAAATTTTTCTAGTGTTTTCTGAATATAGGTAGATTGATGCACTAAATTCCTGAGTGAAGGTGCTCGATTTGTAAACCCAAGCAAAATTTAGTTTGTCCTAAATCCTTCATCTCAAATTCCATCTTTAAGAGATTGCGTGCTTCATTTATATCATGTGGGTTGCCAATGATATTTAAATCATCCACATATACTGATATAATGCAGAATCCCGTTTGGGATTTCTTTATGAACGCATGGGCAATCATCATTGTTGGCGTATCCCTTTTTTAATAGGAATTCGCTCAGTCGGTTGTACCACATCCGTCCCGACTGTTTTAAGCCATATAATGACTTGTTAAGTTTTACACAATATGTGGCGCGACTTGCTTTAGGATTCGGAATAGGGATTCCATCAGGAACCTTCATATAAATGTCTGAATCAAGTGACCCATATAAATATGTTGTCACTACATCCATTAACTACATAGATAGATGATTTTGAACTATCAATGCTATTATATATTGGAATGTTATTCCACTCATAACTGGAGAGTATGTTTCATTGAAATCAACACCAGGTCTCTGCATGAACCCTTGTGCTACAAGTCTCGCTTTGTATCTCACCACCTCATTATTTTCATTCCACATTCGGACGAAAACCCATTTAAATCCCACAGGGAAGATATTTGAAGGTGTAGGTATTGCTGATGAAAATACCTTTCTTTTTGCGAGCGAGGCTAACTCTGCTTGAATTGCTTCTTTCCATTTAATCCAGTCCGAGCGCTTTTTGCACTCTACCATGGTTTTGGGATCTGGATCACTTTGGATTATTTCCGCAATTGTTTCGGCAAAGTATATGTCAACAAATGTAGTCTTTCGGTCATATGATTCTCCAGAATCAATATAGTTTATGGAAATTTCTTGTACCCCTTGAGACGGTTCGTTATTTCCCAATACGATAGCGTCAGGGCGTTCCGATGTCCCAACATCAGATATTGACTGCACTGTTGATGTGGGATGTGAATATTGTTTATTCACTTGGTGTCTCACAACTTGTTGTTGAGTTACATTCACTAATTCGGATTTTTTGTTATTCTGTTTCCTTTGGCGTTTAGGAGCCACATCCAGATTAATGGCCCTACTTCTCCCCCTCTTGACTTGAGCAGGTTTTTGAGGTGGGAGTTGAATAGTTTTGTTTGGTACCTCTATTCTTTCGGGCACATTCCTAGCAGGATGATAGGATTTAGTGACACCTTTATAGTCAGTAAATGCGTCTCGCAGATTATTTGCAATATTTTGCAAATTTATGATTTTCAGAACTTGGAGTTCAGATTCTTGTGTACGTGGATCATGAGTGGAGATGTCTTGTGCATCCCAATTTATTTCCGGGCATTCTTTTTTGTACTTGTAATCTCCCCCTAATGCTGGGAAATGATCCTCATTGAAGATACAATCAGCGTATCGGGCCGTGAATAGGTCCCCTGTAAGGGGTTCCAGGTATTTAATGATCGATGGAGATTGATACCCGACATAGATCCCTAATTTCCTGTGTGGACCCATAGATGTACGCTTTGGTGGTGAAATCGGTACGTAAACAGCGCAACCGAATTTTCGCAGATGGGAAATACTTGGTGGATTTCCACGTACTAATTGTAGTGGAGAAGCAGTATGATATGTAGTTGGTCACAATTGTAGTAAGTCAGCAGTGTGTAAGACTGCATGACCCCAACATGAAGTTGGTAGATTACAATTTTGTATTAATGGTCTTACTATTAGCTTAACTCTTTTAATAAGTTCTTCTGCTAAACCATTTTGAGTGTAGACATATGGAACTGAGTGTTGAATTTGAATTCCTAGAGCCATACAATAGTCATTGAAAGCTTTTGAGGAAAATTCAGCAGCATTATCCATTCTAATAGATTTTATCTGATGTTCAGGATGATTTTCTCTAAGTCTAATAACTTGAGTTATTAGCTTTGCAAACGCATGATTGCGTGTGGATATTAAGCACACGTGAGTCCATCGTGTAGACGCATCTATTAGAACCATAAAATATCTGAATGGTCCAGATAATGGAGTAATTGGACCACAAATATCGCCTTGAATTCTTTCAAGGAACTTAAGTGGTTCAGCTTTGATTTTAAGATAAGATGGTCTTAAAATCAATTTCCCAGTGGCACATGCAGTGCATATGAAATCAGAAGATTCTGGGAACTTAGAATTAGCTAAGTCATGACCATGAGAATTGTTTATAATTTTCGCATCATCCCAATGCAGGATGACCAAGGCGATCATGCCAAGTCTGGAATTTATTGATATTCTGAAAAATTATTTTATAGGCAACATGTGGTACGGGTTTGATGTATGTATAATATATTCCAGATGGTAAAGAGGGAATTTTCTCAAGAATTTGTTTGCCATATCCGGTATCTTTGATTAAGAGGAGAAATTCCTCTTTATGTTCTTCATGTGTCTCCACGTGAAGTCCGTTTTTACGGATATCTCTATAGCTAAGTAAGGTACGCGTTGAATCGGGATACAATAATGCATCCTCAATTCTTATTTGAGTACCCATGGGAAGTGTAATAGTAGCGCATCCAGAGCCTACTATCGTTGCATCGCGTCCAGCGATTGTTAGAACATTTCCTTGTCTCTTAGTTAGAGTTTGGAAATATTTAGTTTCCCTTAGTATAGAATTAGTAGTACCGCTATCTACTAGGCACATTTCCTCCTCCATTGGATTTATCCCGTAGAAATCTATATATATGAATAAAGATTTTATTTAAAATCTGAAAATGACATATATATATATATAATATACATACTTTATTGAATATCAATTGTGCTTGATACATACGTGCTATATATATGATATAGCAAGCAAGATACAAATATTTTACAAGACTACTATATGTAGCAATAATTTACAACACTTTATTTGGACATAAATGAGTATGTAGTACTAAGTACTATGGGAGTCTAATTGAGATCTCAAAACATGTCGGTAGAGGCAAACTCCATGAGCATCTTGTCCGTGTCCATTAAGTCTTCCGCAGGTGGTAGAGTCTTGTGGTTGCCTGGTCCAATGGGGACACTCTTGGAGCAACTAGCTTCTGCCATGACGATGTCATTGGTAAAGTTGAATGGAGCAACATCTTGCATCGTAACATCATTTTGGAAGTTGAAATGGGCTTCATACTTTTGTCTTTGATTTGGACGATTATGACCAACAGACTTTAAGTACAAGTCAACCAAGTGACTGAAAGGATCAAGATGCCCAAGAGGGGGGGGTGAATTGGGCTTGTTTTAAATTTCTAAAGCAAATATGAAAACCTATCAAATGTCAATCACCCCCTAGTGCCTACGATCCGTGTGTCCCAGCTAGAAAGCGGTAGCAGTTCATGGGAATTAAAAGCAACCTAAGCAATTCTAGTATGTAAGATAAAAACAAGACGAAAAGTAATGCGGAAATGTAAAGAGCTAGGGAAAAAGAAATTCTCAGTGACGCAGCGATTTTTTCCCGAGGTATCGAGGTGTCGACACATCCCCCTAGTCCTCGTTGGAGCACCTCGCAAGGTATCGCTCCCCCTCTACCCACGCAAGGGTAGAGTGCTCTCTACGGGCTGATTCTTCGCAACTCCGGCTCGGTGAATCGCCACACAACCGATCACAGAAGCTTGGAGAACAGCCGCCAACAATCTCCCGACGATCACTTCCTCCGAACACCAGCAAACCGTCTAGGTGCTGTCGAACACCAAGAGTAACAAGCACAAGACCTTCACTTGACCAACTCAAGGCTAGGAAGGTGGATGGATGCACACAAGTCACTCCTAATCACTCTAGGAGGGAAGAACAAGATGAACTCTCTCTAATCTCTCCCTCACTAGGCACTTGACTCTCCAAAGGATTTCTCAAGGTGTCACCAGCTGAAACAATGGCCAAGAGAGGTCCTAAGGACGAAGGGGGCAACTATAAATAGTCCCCACCTCCAAAACTAGCCGTTTTTTACTTTTTCCTCTCTCTGCGAAGCCACCGGACTAGTCCGGAGCTTACACCACCGGACCATGCACACTGGTCCGGAGCTCACTCTAGATTCAAACTCAGGCCCCGTCGGACTACTCTGCTTGGTCCGACGCACTGGTCCGACGCACTGGTCCGGAGCCACGGTGCTCTCTGAGTGAAAAACATCTTCTCTTTTACGAACCACCGGACCACTCTCCTTGGTCCGGAGCCCTGGTCCGACGCTCTGGTCCGGAGCCAGGGGGCTTACTGCATGAAACCAAACTCCTGTCTTGAAGCGTCGGACTAGCCATCGGACTCACCGTCGGACTAGTTCGGAGCCTTCTCTCTTTCTGAACCAAGCCATCGGACCACTCTCCTATGGTCCGACGCTTTCCAGACAGGTGGTCCGGAGCTCCTCGAGCTGAGATTTTGCCTAAGTCAGGGACCGTTGGACCACTCTCCTTGGTCCGACGCCCACTTAGTAGACTGGTCTGGAGCCTCTTTCTCCCCCTATTTCAACTGTTTTCGCTGAGATTTCTCAAGGGATTTTGCTCCTACCATTTCTACGGTTTACCAAGGGCTGAAAGCAAGGTCTCTAGGACTAGTTATGACAAGTGTGCATATATCCACTCTCCTAAACTCTCCTAGGTCAAGCTACTAATCTCATACCCCCCTTTATAGTACGGTCAAAGGAAAAACAAAAACCCTAGCTATACTTAGTGCCCTTCTCAACCTTATGGCACTAAGAACTAGCCTAGTCTTCGACTTGTATCATCATCCTTTGCAACCGAAACGATTTCCATCTTGGGGGCATGAATATCCATTAAGCCCATTTAAATTGCATCACTAATGACCTAACATAAATGACTTTGCCTCTGCAAAACACACGTTAGTCATAGTGACCTAGTATTGTCGTTAATCGCCTAAACACAAGGGTCCATGATTCTTCAATCTCCCCCTTTTAGGTGATTGACGACAATACAAGCTCGAGTAGAGAATAATGAGTGAATTTTGATAAGATAAAGCATGACTTGACATGAGATAGGCATGGGTTAGTGATAAGAAAGACAACAACATGCCTAACCATTCAAGCCACGACAAGCACAATAGATATGAAATGAGCATAGTACTTGATTTCATAAAGGATATGCTATAGCCAAAAGATCAGAGATTAGCGCGGAAGCAATATAGCATAAACAGGTGACATGATATATTAAGATGAATGTCCACACATGTCACACAACCATCAAGTCTCAATCATCACACATATCATACAATGCATAAAGACGGTAAACGTGATGCATGATGCGATAAAGTTTATACACATCAAAAGAACGAATCCTACTAGCTCCCCCTGAAGCTAGCCCATCTACTCGACTCTCCCTCTCCCCCTTTGGTGTCGAAGCACCAAAACTAGGCGTCTGGAGGCGGAGTGGAACCAGCCGTGGAGCGGTCGAGCACCCTGAAAGCTACCAAATATGTCTCATCATCTGAGTCCTCTCCCTGAGTATCTGACGCTGGTAGTCAAGCGGTCTGGGGGTCGAAAGCTGACAGGCCTGCTATCGCTACGGTCGAAGACTCTAGAGCAGTAGCTGGGCTAGGAGTAGGATCAATAACCGGTGCTAGTGGCGCTGCGGGAGCCTCAGGAGCTGTGGTATCCGGTTGTGCCTCATGCACTGACTCAACTGGAGTCTGAAGGACGGGAGACTGCAGAGGCTGAACTGGAGTGGAAGTGACCATTGTTGCATCGGTAGCAACTGCAGCTGTAGGTGGGGTAGACACGGCTGGAGCCCGACTGTCGTGTGTAGCCTCTGAGGAAGCTACTGAGGAACGGTGCTGATCAGCTGTCGGTGCAACAAGCTCTGCCTCAACCTCTGCCGCTATCTGTGGACCAATGGGGGACGGCTGCCCTGTAATGTCGCTGAACGACGCAGATAGATCTCTAGTAGTAGCACCCATCATAACGGTAAGTGGCGTGAAACCAGTAGTGAGAGGGGTGAACTGCTGAGTGGGGCTAAAGGTGTCCAACCACTGTGTCACCTGAGTCGCCGATGACTGGAACGGGGTGGTCAATCCGGCACCCTGAAGTCCACTGGACTGTACGGCTGGGGTGGGAGTGACGATCTGACCGGCAGAACTCGTAGGGGCCACTGAGGGGCCAACTGAGGGTCCGACTGAGAACTGTGGTCCTCCTAGCTGCCCAACTGACTGAGAAGACTGTGAGGTACTCATCATCTGTATCTACGGGGCAGCTGGAAACTCAAGAGGAGGGGCGCCTGTCCACTTCATCATGTGGGCCATAAAGGCCATGTTCTGTTGCTGAAGCTGCTGAGACTGAAGTTGTAGGCGCTGTGACTCTAGCTGCATAGCTAGCATCTGTCGCTGCATCTCAAAATGGCGCTCCTCAGACTGCCACTGCATCTCATCCTATCGCTGCTGGACCTGTGTAACTGCAGTGACTAGAGAGCTCTGCTGCTCATTGAGACGGTCAAGGATCTTCAACATTATAGTCTCTGTGGTAGAGGCAGAGCCGCCAGCCTCAGTGTCGTGAGCCCGTGGGGGCATAGGTGGAACTAGCTGGAAGTCGGCGTCTGAGCTGTCTGAAGAGGTGTCCTCAGGAGTCACATCAGCTCCAGTGTCCAAACCATGGAGCTCCTGCTGCTCAACACTGCGGATTGCCTCATCTTGAGCATCAACCTCAGCTCTGTCAGCTGGAGCAATCCTCTCTCTGACTAGACGAAGGACCCGGTTCCCAAACCGGCTGTCAAACAAACCAAGGACTCGGTAGGCTGGGAAAGAGGTCGGTGACTGATCCAGCAGGGCGCGGAGTCCAGGGTTGGCTCCCTCAAGCTCAATAGCTATGATCGATGAAATCCATTGAGCATAGGGAAACTGACGACGTGCCCTCATACCATCTGCTATCATGTCCTCAATCTCTGACACAAGAAAGTCGACGACGTTGAACGGTGTCTGAGATACTAGGGCCTGAAGGAGTAGTTGCTGCATGTTAGTCAATCCTTCCTTGTAACCCGTGCGAGGCAGCAAGGTACGACGGAGGACCTCGTTCAACCTGTGAACGGTGGGTCGAAGCTCTGCTAGGCTACGACGGGAGCCCTCTGAGAAAGGTGGCTTGAAGAGAGGAGCCACCTCCTGAACTGACAGTGTACGACCGCCTCGAGCACGGCGAGGCACTGAGGCTCCTCGGTAGCATTCATAGTGTAGATCAAGCTCGCCACCTGTCTGACGGAGGTGAAAGATCTCTCTGAGCCTAGTCAAGTACAGCCTGTATCGCTCGCCCCTGAAGGTGTACTGAAGAAACTTGTGCTCTGGATCCACCCATATTGAGGCATAGAACTCTCTGACCCATCTCTCAATGTAGTTTCTGGAACGGCCAAGTAAATCGGCGAGTCCCGGAAGGTAAGTGATAAACGGTCTGATCTCCTCACCAGCCAACTCAACTATGCTCTCCAAGGAGCAAACCCTGTGCGGTCGGATCTGAATGCTGGTAAGCTGAGCTGCTCTATAGAAATCCTCCATGAGAGGTGTGTGCCAACCTGGTGAGGCTCTGGGGTCACGCTGATCCGAGCACCACTTCTCAAGAGCAACGAATCGAAGTTTCTTCACCTGCTTAGCTGTGAGATTCCTCAGATCGAGGTGAACTGAAGCTGAAGCTGTTGTGGGAGCTGCTGACTGAGGTGACTGAGCTGACTGGGAACGAGTAGATCGCCCCCAGGAGCGCGGTGCCAACGGTGTACCCAGAGCTTCAGTGACAAGCTCTGGCTCCTCTGGAGTATCCTCTGTCTGTGACCCAGTAGGAGGAGTAGGAGGTAGATCCCGCGGAGGGGTGCCAAGTCGCACTGTGCCTCGGCGACCGCCTCGCTTTGCGTGGTCTGCTGCATCGGCCACTGCTTCGGCTTTCTCAGCCTCTGTTAGCTTGCGCTTCTTTTTCTTTTGCTTCTCAACAACTTGCTTCTTACCCTTATCTCTAGAAGGACGTGGAGGAGGAGGCATGTCATCACCTGACCCAGCTGCGCGAGCACGAGAACTACGAGTCATACTGGATCAAACAAAGAGTGACTGACCACTGACAAGAAACCATTGACGGATCACTGCCACAAGAACCACTGATCTCTGTAAGAACCACTGCCCACTGATCAAACAACTGAAAGAGGGGCCTGCAAGCCACTGGACTGAACCTCCTGAGACTTTGCCTCAATCCTTACTCACGAGCTTTGCCCCGAGTTTAAACTGCCACTGACTGCTGCTAGATAGAATAGACAGGGTATATATAAAATCTAGAGATAAGAATCCGTATAGAAGCAAGCATCTAGATAAGTGATAGAATGAAATCTGTCATGATACCTGAGGTAAGAAAGCGTATCTAATCAGAGCAATTTAAGTTCCAAATCACACTCCAAGAGAGATTTGCCAACTGTAAATTACAATTGACATTTAGAATTGGATTGAATATGGATAAGAGATTTGCAAGGAATAATCTAGGACATGACTCTATCTATGGCTCGGCAAAACGTGATATCGTAGATGAAAGCCATACCCTAGCGACGAAGTGTTGAAGTCGACGACGACGAAGTTTACGACGACGAATCGAATTCGGTCAGAGACGAACACATCGAAAACCCTCCTAGGGTTAGGGCAAACCCTAATTGGAGTTCCTTCTTGGATTGCAAGCAGTGCCAAATGGAAGGAGGGGGGGTAAACCCTAGGTGACTTGAATTGGCAGGGAGCTTGGACGATGGGACGTCGGCGAAGGGGGGGGGGTCCCGGCGGCGAGATGGATGGTGGAGGCAGGGCGGCGCTGCGGGACTGGTGCAGCGGCTGCACGGCGAGGAGTGGTGGCGGAGTGGCGGCGGCGCAGGTGGAGGGCTCACCGGCAGCGAGAAGGGCACAGGGAAGCTGACGGCGGAGCTAGGGCAAAGCGGCGGTGGAGCAGGCGCGGCGGGCGTACGGACGGCGGGCGGGAAGGAACTGCTGAAACAGAGCCGCACGCGGGGGGTTATCCGCAAAATTTCAAAGCGTCGGACCACTATGCTTAGTCCGGAGGCTGGTCCGACGGGTGGTCCGACGGTACCAGAGAAAGAAAAACAGTGAGCACTCGACCACCGGACCAAGGCGTCGGACTACTCACCGGACTGGTCCGACGGTGCATAGAGATAACTGACAGAGGCACCGGACAACTCGCCAATGGTCCGGAGGAGCGTCGGACTGTGGTCCGATGGATTTTGTGGCTGGAAAAGTTTTATGCAGTGAGGGACAGAGCGTCGGACCACTAGCGTCGGACCATGCCGAATGGTCCGGAGGGTGGTCCGGTGCTTGATTTTTCTCTGAATTTTCCTATTTTTCTCTCCAATCTTTTCTCTTAACCAAGTACCAACACAAAAGAGCAAAGAGGAGCACTTGTTGGACTTAACATAAGAACCATCTCTCAAACCCTCAATTTTAGAAGTAGTTTGCCATAGGCTAGGATTAGTTTTCTTAAGAAAATAGTTCAATAAAGCTCCAAGGATCACCATAGGAACACAAGAGGGGTATTAGCTGAAGCTAGAGCGTTGAATTGCTCCCCCTAAGTGTTGAACCTAATGATGACTAAAAAAACTTAACCGAAAAGAAACGAAGAAGCAACACTCATGCATATGCTATGCAAAACGGAATTTGAATCTAGGTTGCTTGCAAGTTTAAACCGCGGTTAAGCTTTGTCACATGCTTTGAGGGCGGTTATCTTAACCGCGTTAGCCAAGCCTATGTGCATTACCAAATTAAACATGTTATATTACATATGAATGCATGGTTCACACAAACTCATCTTTTAGTGAAGTTAGAGTGATCAAGCACATTCAACTCGCTTCTCAACCTACAAAAGGTTGTTTCATCGAGTGGTTTAGTGAAGATATCCACCAATTGATCTTCGCTCTTAACTCCAACTAGTGTGATGTCTTTCCTAGCCACATGATCTCTAAGAAAGTGATGGCGAATATCAATGTGCTTGGTGCGAGAGTGTTGAACCGGGTTGTTAGCAAGCTTTACGGCGCTTTCATTATCACACAAAAGTGGAACTTCTTTTAAAACACGCTATAATCAAAGAGTGTTTGGGTCATGTATAAGATTTGTGCACAACTTGCTCCCATGGCAATGTATTCTGCTTTAGCGGTTGACAATGCCACACTGTTTTGCTTCTTTGAGGACCAAGAAACAAGTGATCTTCCTAGCATGTGGCGCCCGCCGGAGGTACTCTTCCTATCAACCTTACATCCGGCGTAATCCGAATCAGAATAGCCAACTAGTTGGAAGGGAGCTCCTTTGGAATACCAAAGACCCATGCTAGGGGTGTGCCTTAAGTACCTAAGGATTCTTTTAACCGCACAAAGATGCAACTCCTTAGGGTTCCTAGCACACATACACACACTAAACATGATATCCGGCCTAGATGCGGTGAGGTAAAGTAAACTACCGATCATAGAGCGATAAAGAGTTTGGTCAATCGGTTTACCTCCCTCATCGAGATCGAGATGCCCATTAGTTGGCATTGGGGTCTTGATTGGCTTGCAATCCTCCATCTTGAACTTCTTAAGTAGATCATAAGTGTACTTTTCTTGAGAGATGAAGGTCCCTTCTCTCATTTGCTTCACTTGAAAGCCGAGGAAGAAGGTTAGCTCGCCAATCATTGACATCTCGAACTCCTTGGACATCAAGTCACCAAACTCCTTGCAATGGTCTTGGTTTGTTGATCCAAATATAATGTCATCGACATATACTTGGCAAACGAAGATCTCTCCATTAAGCTTCTTGGTAAATAGTGTAGTGTCGACGATCCCAATCTTGAAGCCCTTCTTAATTAGGAAGTCTCTTAGCCTCTCATACCAAGCTCTTGGAGCTTGCTTCAATCCGTAGAGTGCCTTGGACAACCTATACACATGATTAGGCAAGTTTGGGTCTTCAAACCCGGGAGGTTGTGAGACATAGACAAGTTCATTTATGAAACCATTTAAGAAAGCGCTCTTCACATCCATTTGAAAAAGTTTCATTTTGTGATGTGAAGCATACGCCAAAAGGATACGAATGGCTTCAAGTCTTGCAACCGGTGCAAAGGTCTCTCCAAAATTGAGTCCTTCTACTTGAGAGAACCCCTTTGCCACCAATCTTGCTTTGTTCCTCAGAACCACGCCTTGATCATCTTGCTTGTTCCTAAACACCCACTTGGTGCCAATGATTCTTGCATCCTTTGGCTTCTCTTCAAGTGTCCACACTTGGTTCCGGGTGAAGTTGTTGAGTTCTTCATGCATGGCATTCACCCAATCTGGATCCGCAAGTGCTTCTTCTACACTAGTAGGCTCAACAAAGGAAACAAACGAGTGATGTTCAACATAATATGCAAGTCTAGAGCGAGTCATTACTCCCTTTGATGGACTCCCTATGATTTGATCATGGGGGTGAGCTTGAAGGATAGATGTTGATCTTCTATTTGTCTCTTGAGGAGAGGGATGCGGTGCTTCAACATTGCTTGCTTCGGCCTCGGCTTGATCTTGAGGAATGTGAGTGTCTTCTTGAGCTTCCCTCACTTGATCTCCTTCATCAACTTGAGGCGTGTGGGGTGGAGAAGGATCTTGATTTGCTTCATCTTCAACTTCTTCCACCTCTTGCGGGTTGATAGCACCAATTGGCATATTCTTCATTGCCTCCCTCAAGGGTTCATCACCTACATCAATATCCTCAAGCGCTCCTTGGGAGCCATTAGTTTCATCAAACTCCAAATCATATGTTTCTTCAACTAAGCCGGTGGCTTTGTTAAATACACGGTATGCCTTGGATTTAAGTGAATATCCAACAAGGAAACCAATGTCACACCGCCGTTGGAATTTACCCAAGTGTTGGCGCTTCTTGTAGATGTACACCTTGCAACCAAACACCCGAAAGAATGAAATATCCGGCTTCTTCCCATTGACAAGCTCATAGGGGTCTTCTTTAATAGCCTTTGGACAAAGAGACGATTTGCCGCATAGCAAGCGGTGTTGATTGCCTCCGCCCAAAACTTCTTCGGAGTGTTGTACTCAACAAGCATAGACCTTGCTATAGTTATGAGCGTCCGGTTCTTCCTCTCTACGACACCATTTTGTTGTGGAGTATATGTGGCGGACACCTCATGCTTGATCCCAACTTCGTCACAATAATCTTCAATCTTTGTGTTCACAAATTCGGTGCCATTGTCACTTCTAATCTTCTTGATCTTCACATCAAATTCATTTTGAGCTCTTGTAGCAAACTTCTTGAAGATGCCTTGTGTCTCTCCCTTGTCTTGAAGAAAGAACACCCAAGTGTATCGAGAGTAGTCATCCACTACCACCAAGCAATAGAGATTTCCTCCAAGACTAGCATAGGTGGTAGGGCCAAATAGATCCATGTGTAGCAACTCTAGAACTCTTGAGGTTGACATGAAAGCTTTGGTTGGATGAGTGTTTGCTACTTGCTTGCCGGCTTGACATGCACTACAAAGTTTGTCCTTCTCAAACACCACATACTTGATTCCTCTAACCATTTCTTTCTTGACAAGCTTCTTCAAGGTTGACATGCCCACATGTGCTAATCTTCTATACCATAGCCAACCCAAAGAATTCTTGGAGAATAGACAAGCTTGCAAGTTAGCTTCATTTGAAGTGAAGTCCACTAAGTAGAGGTTGTTGTGCCAGAACCCTTTGAATATCATTGATGAATCTTCAATCTTGGTCACAATCACCTCATTTGGAGTGAAGAGACAATGAAACCCGAGATCACAAAGTTGACCAACCGATAGCAAGTTGAAGCTCAATGATTGTACTAGCAAGACATTTGAAATTGATTGATCTTGGGAGATATCCACTTTGCCTAAGCCTTGAACTTTGCCCTTTGAATTATCCCCAAAAGTGATCTTGTCTTGATTTGCACAATCCTCATCAAGTGTGGTGAACATCCGGGGTCGTCGGTCATGTGTTGAGTGCAACCACTATCAATTACCCAATGGCTCCCACCGGTCTTGTAGTTCACCTACACACAAGCAACTTGGAGTTAAGCTTGTTGTTTGGGAACCCCCTTAGTGCGGGGCCCCATTGCCTTGTCAACCAACTCCTTAGCAACCCAAAGAACCCTAGGCTTGTTCTTCATTGGTGGTCCAAGAAACACAAGTGGTCTACCCTTGGAATCTTTGTTGATGACATAGTGAGCATCATGAGCAAACGGCCTAGTGTGCTTGGGCAAGGTCTTGGGAAGTGGAGTCTTGCATTGAAATGAGAGATGACCAATTTGTCCACATCCAAAACACCTCTTAGGCTTGTGCTTTGGCTTCTCTTGATTGTAGCCATTGTACTTGTTCTTGTAGTAGTTCTTGGCTTCAATGTTGACCTTGGCCTTCATCACTTGGTTTTCCTTGTACCCAATACCGGTCTTGTCATTCTTCATGACGGTGCTCATTAGAAGCTCACTTTGGAGATTATGGCCCTTGGTGAACTTTTCAAGGCCACTTGTAAGCTTGGTCTTGTCATTCTTGAGCTTGACAATTTCTTCTCGAAGAGAGTTGATCAAAGTGATGGCATCTTTGTCTTCTTCTTGAGCCGGCTTGATGGTGAAGGGCTTGTTTGCCTTGAGGTTGATTAGCTCTTCCTTGAGCTTTGAGTTCTCTTCCCTCATCTTCATATAATCATCATACTTGTCGGCTTCTACAACTCTCTTGCCCTTGCACTTGGCACTTTGCTCAAGAGCCACATCATCAAGCTCGATTTCACAAGAGGTAGCACTTGCACACTTAGCACACGGGTTAGTAGCAACATGTGTAAGATCTTGAGTAAGTAATTCATTTGCTACCACTAGTGTGCCATGATCACTTTTCACTTGGTTGTAGTCATCTTCTAGCAAGTTAAACCTTGTGAGAAGCTCTTGGGATGACCTCTCAAGCTTATCATGTTTCTCATTTGCTTGCTTAAGAGAGGCTTTGAGCTCCCTAGTGCTAGATGTGAGAGAGTTAATCTCAAGCTTCAAATCATCATTAGCACTAGACAAGTTGTCAAGCTTATCATGCAAGTTTTCTTTGATTTCAAAAAGTTTGTCATTTTTACTCTTGTACTTCCTTATGATGCTAGTGTACTTGTTGTAAATTTTAATTAGCTCATCATAGGAAGGTGCTTCTTCATCATCACTATCATCACTAGAGAGGTCATCACCATCATCCTCTTTTTGTACCTTCTTGTCACCTTTAGCCATAAGGCATAGGTGTGTAGAGGATGAGCCCGGCGATGAAGGAGGAGGTGGCGGTGGAATTGAAGAACCAATCACCAAAGCGGCCACTTTCTCTTCTTCACTCTCATCATCGGAGGAGTCACTTGAATCATCAACGTCGGTGAGCCAATCACCCATAATGTAAGCCTTGCCATCCTTCTTCTTCTTGTGGAAGTTGAAGTTCTTCTTCTTCTTGTATGGCGTGTCTTGCTTCTTGTCATCATCACTTGAGTCATCATTGCCGCCCTTGTTCTTCTTGAAGTTCTTGAACTTGTTGTTCTTGAACTTGTCTTTCTTCTCTTCGAGACACACATGGGCTAGATGACCAAGAGTGCCGCAATTGTAGCACTTCATTTGGGAGATTGGCTTCCTTGAAGAGCTTGTGAAGAATTTCTTCTTCTTTGAGTCAAACTTGACTCCGTTCTTGTTTAGCCTCTTCAACATCTTGGCGGTCTTCTTCACCATGAGAGCGATGTTGTCTTCATCATCATCATCACTTGCACTCTCAAGGACATATTGAATCTTGCACTTCTCCTTGGAAGATGCCTTGAGAGCCAAGTCCTTCTTCTCCTCCTTCTCTTTCTTCTTGGAGGAGGATGAGCTTCCATCATTGATCTTCATGTACATCTCATGAGCATTGATCTTGCCCATCACTTACGTTGGTGTAGTTGCGGAGAGATCGCCTTGATGAAGAACTGTGACGATGTGGCTATACTTGTCTATTGGTAGAACACAAAGTATCTTGCGCACCACATCGGCCGGTGTCATTTGAGAGAGCCCAAGGCCATTCAACTCCTCTACAAGCACATTCAAACGAGAGTACATTTCATTAGCATTTTCATGAGATAGCATGGTGAAAGCATTTAACTTAGCAATGATGAGGTGATAACGCTCTTCTCTTTCACATTTAGTGCCCTCGTGTAGAGCACAAATGTTTGTCCAAATCTCATGCACGGTTTTGCAATTCCGCACACGGTTGAACACATCCTTGCAAATTCCACGGAAAAGAATGTTCTTTGCCTTAGCATTGTTCTTCTCAAAGTATGGATCCTCGGCGAACACCGATCCACCTTGGGTGGCGGCTTTGTGAACGCCGACATCCACGGCCTCTAGGTAGGCCTCCATCCGCACTTTCCAATAAGGAAAGTCATCCCCATCGAACATGGGTGGCGGTCCATCCCCATGGGACATCTTGCTCTAGGCGGTGAAGCCTAATTTAGATCAACACGGCTCTGATACCAATTGAAAGGATCAAGATGCCCAAGAGGGGGGTGAATTGGGCTTGTTTTAAATTTCTAAAGCAAATATGAAAACCTATCAAATGCCAATCACCCCCTAGTGCCTACCATCCCAGCTAGAAAGCGGTAGCAGTTCATGGGAATTAAAAGCAACCTAAGCAATTCTAGTATGTAAGATAAAAACAAGACGGAAAGTAATGCGGAAATGTAAAGAGCTAGGGAAAAAGAAATTCTCAGTGACGCAACGATTTTTTCCCGAGGTATCGAGGTGTCGACACACCCCCCTAGTCCTCGTTGGAGCACCTCGCAAGGTATCGCTCCCCCTCTACCCGCGCAAGGGTAGAGTGCTCTCTACGGGCTGATTCTTCGCCACTCTGGCTCGGTGAATCGCCCACAACCAATCACAGAAGCTTGGAGAAGAGCCGCCAACAATCTCCTGGCGATCACTTCCTCCGAACACCAGCAAACCGTCTAGGTGCTGTCGAACACCAAGAGTAACAAGCACAAGACCTTCACTTGACCAACTCAAGGCTAGGAAGGTGGATGGATGCATACAAATCACTCCTAATCACTCTAGGAGGGAAGAACAAGATGAACTCTCTCTAATCTCTCCCTCACTAGGCACTTGACTCTCCAAAGGATTTCTCAAGGTGTCACCAGCTGAAACAATGGCCAAGAGAGGTCCTAAGGACGAAGGGGGCAACTATAAATAGTCCCCACCTCCAAAACTAGTCGTTTTTTACTTTTTCCTCTCTCTGCGAAGCCACCGGACCATGCACACTGGTCCGGAGCTTACTCTGGATTCAAACTCAGGCACCGTCAGACTACTCTGCTTGGTCCGACGCACTGGTCCGACGCACTGGTCCGGAGCCACGGTGCTCTCTGAGTGAAAAACATCTTCTCTTTTACGAACCACCGGACCACTGTCCTTGGTCCGGAGCCCTGGTCCGACGCTCTGGTCCGGAGCCAGGGGGCTTACTGCATGAAACCAAACTCCTATCTTGAAGCGTCGGACTAGCCGTCGGACTCACCGTCGGACTAGTCCGGAGCCTTCTCTTTTTCTGAACCAAGCCATCGGACCACTCTCCTATGGTCCGACGCTTTCCAGATAGGTGGTCCGGAGCTCCTCGAGCTGAGATTTTGCCTAAGTTAGGGACCGTCGGACCACTCTCCTTGGTCCGACACCCACTTAGCAGACTAGTCCGGAGCCTCTTTCTCCCCCTATTTCAACTGTTTTCGCTGAGATTTCTCAAGGGATTTTGCTCCTACCATTTCTAGGGTTTATCAAGGGCTGAAAGCAAGGTCTCTAGGACTAGTTATGACAAGTGTGCATATATCCACTCTCCTAAACTCTCCTAGGTCAAGCTACTAATCTCATACCCCCTTTATAGTATGGTCAAAGGAAAAACAAAAACCCTAGCTATACTTAGTGCCCTTCTCAACCTTATGGCACTAAGAACTAGCCTAGTCTTCGACTTGTATCATCATCCTTTGCAACCGAAACGATTTCCATCTTGGGGGCATGAATATCCATTAAGCCCATTCAAATTGCATCACTAATGACCTAACATAAATGACTTTGCCTCTGCAAAACACACGTTAGTCATAGTGACCTAGTATTGTCGTTAATCGTCTAAACACAAGGGTCCATGATTCTTCAGTGACGTGGGGTGCGACATTTCTTAGTTATGTGGCTGTAGCAACCACACTTTTGACAAAGTTTGGATTTGTCAAAATTCTTTTTAGGAATGTCCTTTCCCTTGGAAGAATCATGCGGCTTATGCTCTCTTTTGCGCTTATTGTCACCTTTTCCTTTACCTTTACCTTTGAATTTCCTGAATGGTTTCCTGTTGGCACCATCCATTTTGTTTGTGTTCTGAGTGTTTGTGTGTACTTCAGGTAATGGGGCAGCACCCAATGGGCGTTTATTTGAGTTCCAAAGAAGGATCTCATTATGTCGTTCGGCCAGAATAAACTTGGAATTTTCTCTCACGGTATTGTTGGTGAAGGATTCTGTCTGCAGGCATCATAGTAGACAAAGTCTTCTCTATTTTGTCTGCATCAGTAGGTTCTTTTTCACAAAATTTGAGTTTTGCACAAAGTTTGTGAATTGCATGATTATATTCCCCGACAGACTTAAAGTCATGTAGACGGAGATAATTCCATTCATGCAAAGCTTCAGGCAAGACAATTGTCTTTTGCTGTTCATAGCGTTGTTGAAGAGTGTTCCATAAAACAAGTGGATCTTCTTCCATCAAATATGTTGAAGAGCGTTCCATAAAACAAGTGGATCTTCTTCCATCAAATATTCAGACTGAGGTCTGGATGTATATGAGACCTTATTATATATAAGGCATTGTACTTGGTTTTGTCGTCAGGTGCCGAAGTATCCTCTTTTGGTGGAAGAATGACATGGTAGAATCCCCATAAAGAGAGACTAACTTTGAGGTCCATTGACCACGTTGGAAAATTATGTCCATCAAAAGCAAGTTGGTTAAATTCTTTATTTTTTAATTTACCAACATCGGATATTTTGCCTACATTTGTATAAATGTTTATAATGTAAGGCACTTGAGTTGTAAAATATATGTAAAATATAAGTATAAAAGTTGAATTTAAACGTGGACCATTAAATGCACATTAAATTTGAATCAAGAATGATATATTTAATGTGAAATATAAATATTGAAAATAAAAACACTTTTATAGGTATTGAATATGTCATTACATAATTTATAAGCCATATAAAGTGAATTACTTATTTACGTAGGCAAATAATTTTAAATGTCCAATATACATATAAAGGTACACGTGAAGTGATTGTGACATATTTAAGTATTTCAACTTTGCATAGTTAAAGTTGACTTGAGTTTGTGTCGTATTGCAAAAAATAAAGAATTTAAATAATTGCAATGTGATAGAACGGGAGCAAATGCTATTGAATTTGTCACAACACAAATATTTTGAACTTTATATCAATCCCTAATACAACAGGCAGTTCTAATTACATGAAACCCCCGTAGGATTTTGAAGTGAAATGGCTACTAATTTATAGTCACAAACATTGTTTAGAATATAATAATAAACTAACACACATAGGGAAGACAGCTTTATGCAGATGAGTACACTATGTCGACATCCACTGTAGAGATGAGGACACTATGTCGACATGTACTGTACTACTGTAGAAGCATGAATGCACAGGCAAGAGACACGGATAAACAATTTAGCATGGGGACATGGTTCAGAACGGTTCAGAACACATCCATTCCCCGTTCAGAACGCATCCATTCAGAAATGCGTCCATCCATTGTGCGCCGTCGTCTCCGCCATTGCTGGCTCCGCCTTCCAGTTGCAGTGCCGCTTAGTTGGGCGAGTAGCCCCCCTCGCCGGAGGGACCAGCCTCGCCATTGAAGCGGTTGGGGAGAATTCCATTGGAGAGCCTTTGGAAGGTTGCCGTCCAGGAGCCGGGACGCAGGCCGGGGCTGTACTCCTCGGGTTCAGTGGTGAGGCGGCGGCGAACGCGAAAGCTGATGGAGGAGTTGTTGGTGCCAGGCCCGCCGGGGTTGCCGTCGGGACGGTTGCTGGAACCGCGATGGTGCCTGATCCGATGGCGTTGAAGCCCATCGAGGTGTGGCCGGCCTCCTGGAAGATGTACGGCGCGGGCCCCTCCCTTGGTCCGGCCGCCAGGGTGAAGGACCCAGGGGTCGGCGATAGCAGGCGTAGAGGCGTTGCCGGCGGAGGTGGTGGCGCGACCGGCGCTGGTGGTGCCGGAGCCGCTCCGGAAGCCTGGGCGACGTCGGAACCGATGCGACGCTGGGCGCGGCTGCGAGGACGACGGGCACCCCGACCACGGCGATTGCGACGATGACGACGGCTGTGGCGGCCACGACGACGACGGCCGAAGATGCGGCGGTGCTGGGCGCTGTTCTCGGCCAGGCGGACGGCATTGACGAGGAGCGGAGCGCGGCGGGTGAGCGGGATGCCGAGGACGAGGGCAGTCATGATCGACGGTGAGTTGTCGGAGTCCATCTCACCTTCTTGACAGAAGTTTCTTCCTCTCGATCATGAGACGTGCTGATAACGTGTTTGAGCGTGGGTGGATCGAGAGAAACAAATGAATCGAACTGTGTTTTCCATTGAATGATCTCTGATATTTATACAAGATGAAGAGACGTCATGGGAGTAGTTCGCATCCGTTCGGGAACGCGGTTGCTGAACGGATGTCCCTCCCGGCGATGTCGGTTCGGGGAACTGACGTATAGAGAGATTAAAGGGTGGTTAGATTAGATCTAAGGCTAGGATTAATAATGTCACTAATCCTAATGGGTGAGATCCTCTAATCTTATTGGTGCCTTAACACTGTGGATCACATATTGGGCACTCGAGCAATTCCCACAATTGAAGGGACCCAATATTTATTTGGAATTAAAAATGGGACATCATGTCTCGTAATTTCAAAAAATGTTTCTATTTTACCTCGAAAAAAAATCTACTTTACCTTCCTAAACTATCGTAAAAGTTGATTTTTTCTTCCTGAACTACAAAACCAAGCAAAACATATCCGTTTCACCATCTTTTTAAACCATACATATGACCTCCTTGGCTGTTTCTCTATGTCGTTTTTCTCCTTTTCTTTTATATTTATTTTGGCTAAATCTTTAAAAAAACATAGTAAAATTACAAAAAAAAAAACATAAAATAGAAAATCCAACTCTGTTAAACTCCATGCGATTAGATCTATATAGTAAACATATGATATGGTATACTTTAGTATAAAATTTTGCTCTAGTTTTAGGTCTATACTTTTATGTGATTAATTCATAGCTGTAATGTAGGCTCCTATTGTGGTGAAATGTTTATGATGGGTTAATCATTGTATGCTTGAGATGTATTAAAAATCCTATGCTCATCTGATCATGTATGGCTAAGTTATAGACTTATTCAGATTTGTGCTTATTAAATAGTTTTAAAATAATTGGAAGTATGTAAAAATAAAAATTATATGTTCTCTGTGTATTTTTCTCTATCACAACATGATTATGTTAAGTGTTTATAAGATATTAGATAGAGAACACAATATTTTTTATTTTTACACACTTTTAATTATTTAATAACATAAACCTAAACAAATCTATAACTCAGTCCTACATGATCTCATGAAAGTTTTACAACATCTTAAGTACACAATGATTAATCCATCATAAAATTTTTACCACAGTAGGACCACATAAAATGTTGTTATGAATTAATAAAAAAAAAGCGTAGATCTAAAGTTAGAGCAAACACTTATTACTAAAGCACATCATATTATATATTTAATTACTGAGTAGATGTACTCATGTATTGTCTGACGCTGGTGATCTTATTTTAGTGGAGTTTTCATCACATCGGTGATCTTATTCTAGTGGAGTTGACATCATGGAGCAAGTCTGTTTGTCGCGTATAGGACTACTCGAGCTCCTTGTTGAGGTGTAATTTTTCCGTCAAATTCTTTCTTTTTATTTTTTTTCTATTGTAATAATTTGGCATGATTCTACCCACGGGTAGATGAAGCCGGATAGTTTCTATCCTTTATCTAAAAAATGTAAAGTCCAACAAACCTGAGTTCTCTATTTAATAATTTTTCTGTAAATTACTATGTTTTTTTCAAAGATTCGACCAAAATAAATATAAAGAAAAAAAAAGAAAAAACACCTAAAGAAATAGGTAGGAAGGTCATATGTCTCAATGTCTAGTTTGGAAATATGGAGGACTTATGTCTGGTTTTTGAGTTTATAGGAAGAAAAAGCAATAGTTGAGAGAGGTAATGTGGATTTTTTCCATTTTACCCCTACCGACTACTGGGGATTAGGAACAGCAGGCACATACTAATCATAGAAGCAAACTAACAGGCTTTCCCAGTCTAGCAATGGGCCGGATGTAACAAAAAGCCCAACAGAAAAATACGATCGTTCTACCGGGAGCGGTTGGCTTCCGACCAGGGTGGCCACCCGCCGAAACCACCTCCCTCTTCCCTTCCTAAAAAATAATTCCTTCCCTCACTTTGTTCACGAAATTAGGTCCATTATAACTTTTTAATTAGGCTAAACAGCAGACAAACAGCAACCATGTGCTAAAAAACAAAATTACTGACATCAGCAAAGATTTCAGATTTCATGTGTTTTTTATGTAAAAAAAGTTATATCTCCTAGACCCCTAATTAAAATTTGATTGCACCATTGACTTTGTTACAACAAAATCTTCAAAACTAGACCCCACATGGATATATTTTGATATTTTTTAAAAAACATTTATCTCATAATAAATCTGTATTTAAAGGTAATCAGCGAATCACATTAATACTACACAAACATCGTAGAAAAATAACATAGAACATTATATTATACTACACAAACATCATAAATATATTATAGAACATCGTTTTAACATTACACAATTAGTTTAGTATCCTAATTAATTGTATATACTACACAATTAATTAAAGTAAAATAAAATACTAATAACAAGATAAAAATAGAAAAATAGAAAATAACACATAATAAAAAAGAAATCCAAGAAGGAAAGGAAAAAGAAAAGAAAAAATACATATCGAAAATAAAAATAAAAATAAAAATAAAAATAAAAATAAAAAGAAGAATAAAACAACGTAGAAAGAAAAGGAAAAATATAAAACAGAAAATAAATATAAAAACCTAAGGAAGAAAACAAATAAAAAGAAGAGTAAAACAACATAGAGAAGAAATGGGAAAAGAAAAAGAAAAAAGAAATAGAAAAAAACCAACTACCTAACACCTACGGCCTGCAGCTGGGCGGGTGGGCTAATAGCGTGCGTGGGAGGGCTGCAGCTGGGCCGGTACACGTTGCAGTGGGCCAAAAATCGCGAGCGCGGGAGGGGGTGCAGCTGGGCCGTTGCATGCTCCGGTGGGCCAGAATCGCAAGTGTGGGAGGGTGGTCAGGGTGGTCAGACAGCTGTTGTTGTCCGACAGACTGGTCGGACGGGAGCCGTTCTGCGTTCTACCTTCCTTGCTCAGGTTGGCACTGCAGCCGTTGTATTTGGTGAAGAAATAAAGCGTTAGTATCACGTCGGCTTCTAAGAGCAGAGTGTAGAGGTAGTGAGCTATAAAAAGAGGGGTATGACAGCCAACTAATGGCTTTTTTTAATGTTTTTGTTGTTTTTTCTCGATCACGCAAAAGATTTACGCATTTTTATATTAAGATAGAGAGAAAGTTTAATACAACACACCTTGGCGACGCCCTAAAGGGTCAAATGAAATGTACGTGAACGCTCAGAGTGACCCTAGTGTACTGAAAATGAAGTGTTATATTGAAAACATATCAACCCGAAAACAGACATTAGCTAGGAGGCTTATGCCCGCACAGCCGAACGGCGGCGGCGCCGCTTGCGCGCACCCACGCCACTGACCGGCGGGAACAAGTCACGAAGCGCCTCCGCGTGACGAGGGTCAGGGTCATCGCTGTAGATCTCTTCATACACCTTCATTGTCGACGTGGACGGAGTTGACATCCGCTGGTGAGTCCCAGACGCTTCAAGACAAGGTGTTCACCTCACTTGGCCATCGAGATATGGGATAGGCTCTGTGCCACTATCCGTCTGCTCCTCTTGGGGAGCGCGGGCGGTGGACGTCTCTCCGGGGTCAAGTCATCTCTAGGCAGCTCCAGGAGCGGCGGTTGCCTTGGCTTCGTGACTCGATCGATGAAACTCCTGAGGCGACTGTCGGCGGAGTACGTCTGAGGGTTGTTGCCGACGTCCGTGGCATCCGCCACAATCACGCCTCCCGAGGTGATAGCTTTGGGAAGCGTTTGGTCAAGGCAAGCAACACCATCCACGACGTCAGGTTGCCCTTCCTACGACACCATGATTAGTGGTGGCTTGACAGGGAAGGCAGCAGACTCCTCCAACATTGGGTCGATCCACGCGAGAGACGTCGAGCACGGCCACAACTCCAACACCAGCTTTATTGTTATTGTTGATTGTCGATGAAACAATGAAACTCAGCTTTCTTGTTCTTTTGGCAAAGAACAGTTGGTCTTAATTGGATATTTTGTCCACTATGTGCGGGTGTACTATGATATTACATACTTATTTCATAAATAAATATTCGCTTTAGTATTTGTATATCTGAAAAAAAATACATATACCTAAATAATTATTTATTTAAGATCTTGTTTAGATGCACATGTATCTCCCTCGAACCACATGGTTTGGAGTAGATATTTCAACACATGTTTTTGAAAGACATACATGCGCATCCAAACAAGCCTAAGTTGTATCTGATATTCATAATAAAATATCCTCTTTAGAATTTGCATCTGAAAAAAAATCAGATATCTGCATAGTTATCCATTTAAGTGTTCACCGGTTCAATGGACGTTGGATAAATAACTGTTAACATTTTCATCTCGACCTGATGAGCGATAACGTGTTTGAAGTTTTAAAGAACGGACAAAAGAATGGGAGGACAAGTGTGATTTGCATTGATCTAATCCTATATATATATATATATATATATATATATATATATATATATATATATATGTACAATTGTACACGTTGAAACGCCTAGAAGCCCATTCGGTAGCGGCGCTGGGTCGGTGGTTTATAGAGCGTCCGATGCAGCGAACAATTTCGGGTTTAAGAGCCTTGATGATGGGTCCATGCGGATCGAGGATCGTCGTCTTCTGTTTGATTTGGTGTAGGAAGCGACTCGCACGTGACATTTAACGTGGGCGCGACACGAGAGGTGAGCCACGCAGGCTCGTCCATCCACATAACCAGCCGCGGGCGCACACGTGACGGGTTTGTCTCGGGGCGGCGACGCGCACATGCGCCGCACTGGCCTCCTCGGTGCAGGCGGCCAAACCGCGCACGGCGTCCGCGCGTCCCTCTCCCGGTCTCCCCGGCGTCCGCGAGCGATGGATCCCGCCGGTGGAAATAATCGAATGAATGGCGCTGCCGAGCGGCAACACAGGCCGGCAAATGGTTCGTGTCGGTGTCGTGCGTGAGCGCCCGCGTGGGCGTGGCGATGCCTCGCCGAGCCCAGGACGGTGTGGCTTTGTCTCGGCAACCGAGTAATTTGCCGATCGCCATGGTCAAACAATTTGGAGTAGTGCTGTACTATGCGGCAAAAGCGGCAATGATTACGGCGTGTTAAGCCGAGGCCTCCAAAAGTGTTTTTTTATTTTCTGCGAGACAGACAGCACGGCTTCGCTTGCATCACGTCCGCTGGTCCCTCGGCATATGTGCGTTGCTTGTTGCAGCAACGTTTGCGCCTCGGCAGTTTTTGTTCTCTGCTGGACTGGACGTGAGCAATGATCTTGGAGGGATCGCACACAGTCATGGACCTTGTCACGCACCTCGCAAAAGTTTTTTTTAGTGTCCATCTGATCTGGCTAATCCTGGGCATCGGGCCGGGCCGGCACGGCACGCTGGCTGTCGGGCCGAGGTGGCACGGCGTGCCCTGTGGGCCTGTTTACGTGCCGGGCTGGCCCGTCAGGCACGGTAAAATCAGCAAGCCGTACCGGCCTGTAGCCCGTCAATCAAAAACCCCTCACCAATTCACATTTTTATAAACATTCACTGATTCTCAGAATCCAGAAATTCAAATATGAAAAACACACATTCACTGATTCACAGATCTATTTGATCACATACACATATTCAGATATCAAAATCACATTCAGTCACAATTTAATATATACAAGTTACATTCACTGATTCAAATATCAGCTCATCACTTAAGTACTTAGCAGATCACATTCACTGATTCACATAACACAACACATCACTTAACACTTTAACAGATCAGATCATATATCAAAATGAGTTGTTTTGTGCAATGCTGCCTCATTAAAAATCTACCTAGATAAAACTCACCCTTGTGAGAAACCCTAGGCAGAAAAAAAGAGTGCAGCCAGCTCCAAATGTCTTAACAAAGTATTACAGACCATAAGACCATTGTTCATAAGTGCTAATCCTGGGCAAATAAAAACTAAGCAAGTGAGGTCTGAGGGACACATCCACTCTCAGTCAGCTCACACAAAAGTACCAAAATCCATCCAGCCATTCTTTCAAGTCTTACTGTCTTAGCCACCAGCACCACCAGATACATCAGCTTCACCTTCAGGTTCATCCAGGAACAGATTCTAGAATGCATCTTCAAGTTCCTTGGTATCAGCAGCTTGATGTTGTTCCCTCTTCTCTCCTAGATGCCAATCCTTCAACAAGGTTAGCATCTCTACATGTTCTGGTTTCAAGCTGCGGCGTCGTTCTTCTAGGATCCTCCCTGTTAAACTGAAACAAGACTCCGAAGAGCAAGTGGAAACAGGAACTGACATAATATCTCTTGCCATAATAGCAAGGATGGGATAGGTTAGTTTGTGGTCACGCCACCACAGGAGAGTATCAGAAGCATCCTCATAAGAAGTTATGCAGTCACTGTCCAAATAGCTAGTAAGTTCAGAAGTAGTAGAGTGAGAAGTAGTGGCAGTGGAAGGACCAGACTGATCTGACTCTCCAAATTTTTTCCCCCAAGCCTGTTTTCTCTTACCAGTGGCTGGGGTAGGACCAGCAACCCTTTGTGACCTGGTTGCACCAAACTTTCTCAAGTATTTCTCAAACATTTTATGCAACTCAATTTTCAAATCATCATAGTAAGTAGTGTAATCAGTAGCACTATAATCACCAAGTAAATGAAGGACCCTTTGCATACCTCTGAGCTTAACTCTAGGGTCAAGAATGAATGCAAATGAGTATAAGAGAGGAATGTCTTTCCAATACTTAAGGAATTTCTCTTGCATAGGGTACACAAAGGGTCTCAGATTAACATCTATGTCACATGCATGCAAATGGGATGCAATCTCCAGAACATGGTGCAACACAAGAGGACTGGTAGGATAATAAACACCAGACAGTGTAACAGTACAGTCATAAAATAGTTCCAGGAACTCCAATAATTTCCTAGCCACATGCCAATGAGCTGGAGACAACAGTGCACTACCATAATTTGAATTTATGAACACAGAAAATACTTCACTGTAAGGAACCAAGTGTTTT
Organism: Microstegium vimineum; assembly: GCA_022036555.1. Taxonomy (NCBI): domain Eukaryota; kingdom Viridiplantae; phylum Streptophyta; class Magnoliopsida; order Poales; family Poaceae; genus Microstegium; species Microstegium vimineum. The sequence goes on along the minus strand of CM039128.1, from coordinate 16,319,692 downwards.
AGCATGAGATAAGTAGCATTCCATCTTACATCCATGGCTAAGCCAAATTTCCTAGGTCTTACACCTTTAGCTTCACAGTAGTTTTTAAACATAGCAATTCTTTGATTAAATGAGTTCAAAAAATTAATTGCAGTTCTAAAATCATCTATGTAAGGTTTGATTCTTTTTAATGCAGATTTAACTATGAGATTAATAATGTGACAAGCACAGCGTTGATGCACAAGACTGTAAGTTCTATTATTAGGTTCATCATTAGGTGCAGGATCAGGACCAAGATAACCAGCAAACATGGGTGTCAAAGTTTCCATTGCCTTAGCATTTGAAGATGCATTATCTAAAGTGACAAAAAAGATCTTATTAATCAAACCATACTCCTCAACCACAGATGCAATTCTAGCAGCTATGTTTTCACCAGAATGCTTAACTTCAATCAACCTAAGACCTATTATCTTCTTTTGCAACTCCCAATAAGAATTCACATAGTGAGCAACAACAGATATGTAATCCTCCTTAGCATTACCAGACCATATGAAGTCAAAGCAACATAAGAAGAAGCAAGCAAACAGTTCTTAATCACAACACGACGTTCAACAAATAACTTATCCAGATCTCTAGTGGTAGTTCTTCTAGATGATCTAACAAATCTTGGGTTATGAGCATGCACAATATATTCCTCAAATGCATTAGTGTCACCAAAACCAAGAGGAAGATCAAGCCTAGCAATCAATCTACACAGTTCAGTTCTAGCAAGCATAGGATCATAATTCCAATTATGCACAGACCCATCAGCATTAAAAGCAAGTCTAGACTGAACCCTAGACTGATGATCAAGTTTTTGTTTGCAAGATGCAACATGTCTAAGAATATGTCCAGTACCAGCAGCTGATCTAGCACTCAACACTTTTCTACAAATCTTACATATAGCTTGAACACGCACATCAGAACCATCAATCTTCTCAAAAACCTCATCAAAGTCATCCCAGCACTTAGACTTGCGCTTACCAAGTTTAGAAACAGAGGAAGGAGTGTCATTACCAGAAGCATTACCATTAATACCAGTGCTGTTGGAGTCCACTGCCATCGTCGTCCTCACTGCCCCTGCATCGACGGCATCGACGTCGATCACGGGAGGCTCTGTCCCACGGGTAGCGTCGACGAACACGTCAAAGGGGTCACATCCGTCGTCGTCGTGCTCCGGGGACAGACCAGCCGCAACCAAGTCATCGTCGCCAGTCCAATCTGGGGCATCATCGCCGCGCGGGTCACATGTCGTCGCCAAGGGGACCTCGGCCGCGGACGGCTGAACTGCTCCGGCACCGTTCCTCAACGGTGCACGGCCACGGCTTGGCCGTGGTGCCATTGCCCGTCGTCCGTCTACGCCTAGGCTAGTTGACGACGAGGCATCAGCAAGGGACCAGCGCAAGAAAACAGAGGAACGATGAGAATGGGGATAGGACCTAGGGTTAGGGTTAGGGTTAAGAATGCAATGGGGACTGGGATAAGGACATTACCTGCGCAACCGGAGCCCGGCGCCGGAGAAGACGAGGGACACACAAAGGCAAGACCGGATTAAGAACAACGGCGAGCAACAGCGATGGAGAAACGGGGAGGCGGACTCACAGATTCATCGACATGACAAGGGAAAGAGGAGAAGGAAGACGGAGAGCCGGAGAGGGAGCAGAGCAGGGAAGGGAGTAGGGAACTAAGGTCTCAGGTACAGCCGGAGAGGAGGTGAGCGGCGACGATGTCACCGGATCCAGATCCAGTCGGCCCCGTCGAAGACCGAAGACGAGAGTCGAGAGGCCGAGGCCGAGAGCGAGTGCGGCGGATGCGGATGGGAGTGGATAGGGTTAGGGTTCGGGTGGGGGAGGTGAGCGGCCGACTCGGCCGATTTTATATGGGGTCGGGGGCTCGGGGCATTGGTGGGCTGCCCTTGCTCGGCCAGTCGGCCTGCTAGGGGTGCGGCCTTGCGGGCCGATGACGGGCCTGGCCTCATTTTGCGGGCCGTGTCGTGCCGGCCTGCGGGCCTGGGGTGCGGCCCAAGCACGGCCTGCACCTCCGGGCCGTGTCGTGCTCGTGCCGGGCCAAAACAGCGGGTTTCGTGCCGGGCTCACGGGCTCGGGCTGCATGCCCAGGATTAGATCTGGCGCACGGAAGCTTTAATTTTGTCCTGGAATCGATCGAGCATCACCTTGCACGGTCATGGAAAGGCAGAGACGTGCTTTGTTAGTGCTTGTGAGCTTGTTTGTTTGCATACAATTGAACTGAGCCTTAGCGTATATACAGTAATGGCCAACATAATAATACAGTAGAACACACATACTCCGTACGCATGCTCGATCCGTCGATTGCTTTGCAAGCCCGACTCCAATCAGAATCATCAAAAACAGGTTGAGTTGTTCCTTCATTGACCTCTATATGCCCAACCAAACAGGCTAGTAGTGGAAGTATTACACTGCACGGCCAAAACCGCTCGCTCGATTCGACAGAGGGCAGCAGCACACATCAGGCACATGACGAGAAACACAAACCTAACGGATTTTTTAAATTTGTACTCCGATCCGATCCGATCCCCCCCAATATACATGAAACATGAACAAATGGAATTCACGTTATATTAGCTAGCTCTCCCCTTTTGTTCGAAACCACCACCATGCAGATCAGTCGACCATGTCCTCGAGGACGACGGTGGCGAGCGGCGGGTGCGCGTAGGGCCCCTTGACCCAGGTGTTGGCGATGAAGCGGTATGGCGCCTCGGTGAGGTGGATGCCGTCCCAGCTGACGTGCGCGTCGGGGTCGTCGCAGGTGGTGGCGCCGGGGAGGCCGCATGACGCGCTCATGTTGTAGTTGTATGGCCCGCCGCCGCCGCAGCACGCCCGCAGAGCGCCGCGCTTGTAGCCTGCACACACACGAGTGTTACGCGCTTGTGCTGGTAGTGGTTGGTGAACTGAACTCACGCCCACACTGACACTCACACCAATGTTGCTCTGGCAACCCCTGCCCTGACACGGCTACGCCAGCACCCAACTGAACTGGGCAGTGGGCACTGGCCAACCATCAGGCTGGCCTCCGAATCGCGATGATCCTCCGCCGGCCGAGGACCAGCTCGCGGCGGCGGGGACAGTCCCAACCGCAACGCAGCATGGGAACTTGAGACGACGACGCAGACATACCCAAAGTGTACCCTAGCAACATTGTTGTTTGCTTCCTCGCTCGTCGCTACCACTGGTTGTACTGCTCACTGCTCGCTCGGTCCAGTCTACTGTACCTCTGAACAGCAACAAAATGCAAACGCAGTACGGTGGCGCAGCGCGGCACCAGCCCTGGGACTGCTCGAAAACGATCCTCCATAAAGGCGCCCAGTGCTCTGCTCGTGGCAGAGCAGAGACAGTCCAGCCCCAGAGCAAAACAGAGCAGAGCACATAGATATTCCTATTCCTATTCTTCCACTGTTCGTTGCACGTAGACACAGGCCAACCAACCAACCAACGAACGAGAAGAAATAAATAAAAAAAAATCAAGTGACGACTGACTGACCGTAGAGGTGCGGGGTGCGTGCGAACTGGATGTAGGGCGTGTAGTAGTCAGCGTAGACGATGCGGGACTCCGGGCGGCGGCGCTGCAGGCGGTCGAGCGCGATACGGAGCATGGCGTTGTGGTAGAGCGCGACGTTGTTGTACTTCTTGAGGCACCCGGTCCTTGGGTCGTACTCGGAGCGGTCGTCGGACGGGTACATGGTGAGCGTGATGGGGATGCACCCAGCGGGGAGGTTCCCGGGCACAACCACGTGGCGGGCGCCTTCGTCCAGCAGCCGCTCGATGCCGCTCACCAGCGACGCCACCACGGCCGGAACCATCGTCTTCACTTTCTCCAGTGACCACTCCGCCTTCCACGCGAAGCTGTAGTCGTTGCCGCCGAACTCGCCGAACACGAACAGGGACTTGTCGAACAGGGCTCGGCAGGAGGAAGGGTCCGACGGGCAGATGCTAAGCTTCACCTCCTCGAACCACTCCAGCTGCACGTTCATGGAGGTGTTGAACGGCGGGATGCTCCACACGTTGTTGTCCTTGAAGTACTTGAGGTCCAGCGCCGTCGCGCCCATCACCGCGAAGTTGGCGCCCTGGCTGAAGTTTGTGCCCTTGTTCGCCGACGGAGGGAGAAGAGGAACACCGAACGCCTCGGCTGCAGTCAATCAATCCAATCATCAATCGATTTGTTGATGGAATTCCGGTGAACGAAGAATCATCACACCATCTCATCGAATCAAACAGCAGTCATCCAATCAATCAAAATCAGCCGCCGCGAACTAATTCTCTAGCTATACCCACCCAGGAAGTCGATGACGAGGCGGCCGTTGGAGCACCTCGCGTACGGCGGCGGGAACTTGGGCATGTTGGGCAGCTTGCCGGAGTTGATGATGACGAAGTTGCCCGTGTCGGAGAAGGAGTCGCCGAAGCTGAACATGGCATTGTAGTACGGCGGCAGCGGCTCGCCCGACACCGCGGCGGCTAGGCACACGACGAGCACCAGCACCGGCACCGGCAAGCACGCCGGCGGCAGCCCCGACAAGCCCCTCCTCCTCGACGCCATGGCCAGGCCACTAGTACTCACCAATGAGAAAAAGTAAGAGGAACCAAAACTAACCAGCAGTGTGATTGTGTGAAAGAAAGAGAGAGTAAGGCAAGGCAAAAAGGCAGGCAGGGGGCTGCTGCTGAGGGGGGTTTGGATTGTTTATATAGCAGGGGCACATGGATTACAACTTACAACAACGTGGTGCTAATTATGCCTCTGTTTGCTTGCTGTGTTTGTTTATTAATTACTCCAGTAATAGTATTTGTTAGGCCCCTTTTTTGTTTTTTTTAAAAAAGAAAAAGAATCTCACTGTAGTCTCCACAGTCTACTACTCCGTATTCAACACCGTTTGGTTTGTTTGCGGCCGGCCATTGGCCAATGCATGGTATGATGGGCTGTAAGCCTAAAAAAGGGACTAGCTAGGGAGAGCATGGCATGGTGGATGGATGGTGATGAGGAATGGAAGATTTGTTTGGGTGACTTTGATGGGAGGAAGCTAGGTGGCTGGAGTGGGTTGCTGGACATGGCACACATGCCTTGCTTGCTTAGTGGGTTGTCTTCTCTGTGCAGGGCGTCCGGTGTCAGCTCACCTGGGGACATCTATCACTGCCAGCCGGAATGTATTATCTTTTGTTCCGAGATAATCAAGTAGCCGTTGAGGTGACAGGGAAATCATACATATCAGGACGGTTGGCGTTAAAAAAAAAAGGCATATAATATTCACCATAGGATTAAATCCGAATCTGTGACAGGATCGGAGATAGATGATCGTTTGTAACGGAACTGCTACACAAATCTTGAGAAAAATTATACTGTCATCCAACATATTTTTTTTTCTCACGCGGTGGATATGCGGTAGCGAAAAAGGAAATGCCAGCAAGTGATGTTTCAAGGTGTCAATTACTATGAGATGTCCATGGTCTGATGGTTAATAATATTTCCTTATTACTACCTCATATAAATAAATTACTAATTCCTTCATCCTAAATTATAAGACATTCTTATAAAAACTTTAAAAGTCAAAACATCTCAACTTTGATCAATAAATATAAAGAAAATTATAAAAATTTGTGTCATCAAGTTGACATACTATAAAAATATAATAGATCATGAAGTGTCATTTAAGGCATATTGATGTCAATTACTTGTCTATATATGCAAAGAGAAAATGTCCCCTTTACTTGTCTTATGCAGTGTACCATTCAACTTTTTAATCACTTTCCTTACATTTTAGGTGCCTGATTTTTTATCTAGATAATAATATTTTCATTTGTATCATCTCTTGTGAGTTATAATTTTTGTTATATTAGAGTAGTTGTTTGTCTAAGAGCAGTAGCATCTCTAATAGTTAAAAAACAATGGGTAAATCATTGAATTTTAGAAGTTACTACGAGATAAAAAGGATCATGAAATTACTATAAAGAACTCGTTAACTCATTACCGCTAGTTAAATCATCTCTAGATTAGATGTCACTGCATTATTAGTAGTAAAGTATGAGACAATGCCAATATGTGCGTGCACCAATTCGATGATTGGGTTTTTGCGATGGCTAAATCGAACAAATAAGACGCGGCACAGATGAGGACGTCGGTGAGGCGAGTGTTAGAGAGTCAAGGGGGAGGCATCGTGCATCCATACCCGGGTGCACGCCTGGTAGTACTCGTAGAGGGGGCAGCGCTAACTAAGTGAGGCAGCTAGACTAGACGATAGCGCGTGCCCCAGCAGCCCCAGATAGCCGCGAGAAATAGAGATTGTATAGGACGCAGCTGGAGATCCGATTCGGCCGTCGCCATCAGCAACAAAAGCAGGCCACGATCGTGGTGTAACACGGGGTCGGGGTGCTGCAGTAGTGGCACCGGCCCGGCCGTGGCGTCGACGCCTAACCGTCTGGACCGCGTAGAATCGAAAAAAAAAACAAATTGTTTGGCTTTTTAGTCGGCTTAAATCCAGTCAGAATACTGTTTTTCTGTCACAAGAAATCAGCCAGCAATGTATAATCCTACCAGAACAGCACTATGTATTTTTCTCTCATAAGAGGTCATCACCACCATGACGCGACGCGCGCATTTGCCTATCCGTTTGTGCCGCTTTTCCATCGCGGTCTCGGTGGTTTTCTACGTTTCTATCTGCCCTACCGGAGCCGGTGAAAAGGGGTCCATATATGGGCGGCCAACGCGGGAGCGTGAGCACTACTAACAGTGCAGGTCAGTCGATCAGGCTGAGTGCGTGCTTTGCGCCGAGAGGCCAGAAGAGAGATTCCGGTTGGTAGAAGCGGACAACGGAGGGGCGCGGGGGTGCTGCACTGCACGGCCACGCAAAAGATTATGCATGATTCCTGCCGTCCTCAGCGCTGCAACGGCTCGCTAACTGCAGCTTTGCTTGGCGCTGTCACTGGGGGACGTGGGATTCGGTTAGGTTATTCTGTTTGCTGATGATGCGCCGCTGATCTGTGGATTGACTGAGAGGAGCGGCCCGGCAGGCATGTGACATGTGAGAGACACTAGCTAGCGCGCTACTGAAGAGGGGAGAGTGTGGATTGGGATCAGAACGTTATTGGTGTCAGGTACGTACTACGGTGGACGCTTTGTTTGAAGACGTACTGGCGAGTAAAGAAGACCTCTGGTTAGTGTTATTAATTATTCCTAACTGCTAGGAGGTGCTGGCTAGCTAGTAGTCGTTCACGTTCATAAACAAGTTCGATCACCTGCTAAAAGATCACTCCACTATTTGCCTCGTCTCAGCTAAAAAAAGGAGATCGGAAGTTACAGTAGCGTACGTGGAAGAGCCAGTATTATGGTGGTAAGAGGACTGAATGCTGAGGTGGAGGAGAGAGAAGAGGAGAAAGAAGAGAGGTGGGCTGTAAGCTTACAACCAGCTTGGACACAAAAACCAAGAAAAGTCGTGAGAGAGACATGTAGGCAATGTATTAATTATGAAGAAACAACTACTATATAAATGGACTATAAGAAGGCTGGAAGAACTCTTGCAACCAGCTGTGGGCTTTATCTATTAAACTTAATGATTATGTTGACACAAAAAACATCAGGATCTGCGAACACATCGGACTTATACCCGAAATTCGATATTCGAGGGTGTGCCAGTCGATTTGACCAGTTAATCGACAAGAACGATAATTAGAACAAGATTCAATCAAGACAACAGCGATGCGTCCGGATGCCAAGACTCAGACTTGATCAGGATAACTAGAGCAGAGCTGAACGAGACAACAGCGATGCGCCCGGATGTCAAAGCTCAGAGGTACTTCCACGCGGAACTTACAAGGATTTGACGGAGATCAAGATGATGCAATCCGTCGAAGCTTGAAGAACTCGTAGATAAACTAAGACTAATGCAATAAAGGGTAAATTGCGATAAAAGTAGAATAAGAGTAAATTGATTTGTTTTTGATATGATTGATATTTTTACATGCAGCCCTTGGGCACATATTTATACTCCCGCATGGAGAGTTGTACAGAGACACGACCCATACCTTTTCTAAAACAAACTCCTAACTTTAAGGAAACTGACTCACGCAGGAGTCAGATCTAAAATAACAATATTATTTTTCTAAACAAACACGCGTATTTTAAAGGAAAACAAACGACTCATGCAAGAGTCAGACTCAAACTACTATAATAATACTGGTATAAAATCTACAGTTTCCTTATATCTTTGCTTCGATGAAAACTTTCCATCGGCAGATTGCATCGATCCGCTATTTTCCTTCTTTTGCCACCAGCAACTCCTGCTGACGTCAACTGCCACATCACCCTGTATCCATCGGTACCCCATGTCCATCGGCAATCGGCATCGGCAACATCCCCTCATCGGCAATCGGCAACTTGCAATCCTGGTGACCTGACTGCATCAATCAACCTCCATCGGCGAGAACCATCCAGCCTTCATTGGCAACAAACTCACCCTTCTTACAGTGCACTCCCATCGGTAAATTTTACCAATGACTTCTTGATGCCGATAGAAAATGGCCACTGATTCATGCAAGTCTTAACTCATTTGACACGTGCCGAAAAACGGTGTCAACACATGCCCCCCAATTTCGGAGTGTAGAATATTTTACGCGCCGAAATTTTCTCCACTGTAGCCGTTCCTTCCAAGATAACTGCACAACTTCCTCGATTCCCGCGTACAGAACCGCAATTTATTAATAAAATTCCTCGATCATAGCACAAACAGTTGTAAATCTGACAATATCTCCTTGATCATTGCGCACATCCACCGCAAGCCTCTCCACATTCCTGTACAGTACGAGCAGAAATTCCAAAATACCCCTGACTCAAGTCTATAAAAATTACCACGATCCAACTTACTTTTTACCCTAGGCCCACTTTCACTTTTTCATCTGCCTTCGTCTTCAACCTCCGGCGGCGTCTCCGAAGAACACCCTCTCGAGCTCAAGCAACAGTGCTTTCCCCAAGCCTAGTACGAACCGCAAGAACTCTCTCAGCTTCAATGGCGATTCAAGTCGACATCCCTAAGGTAAATCCACTTCCTCCTCATCCAATCTCCTGCTAGTTCCTTTCCTGTATAAATTTTTTGCAATCTTTTTTCAATCTCCTTCGATCCTTCCTTTTCCTTTCGAAACCCAGGAACAGTACAACAAAGTAGTGATCCCCCTCAAGCATTCCAATTTCAACTGCCTAGGCCCAATGGGCAACCCTGATCCTAGTTACATGATCAACGCGGAAACCAACCGTATTCCTTTTAGATCTGAATGCTTCAGTTTAGGATTATGGAAGGACGCCTTCCGTTCATGGCCCAAGCCCACCAAAGGGTGAAAGAACTGGTACCTTAGGGTCATTAAAACACAACAAGTTTACTGGTCAGAGCGCAGTCTGGATCAGTGCATCAGGCTCTCCATTGTAGACATGGAGAAAAACGAAAACATGCTGATAGCAGCCTCCTACTTCTGGTCTGACACCACGAACGCCTTTCTATTCAGACATGGACCAGCCACCCCTACCCTTGCCGATGTGCATATGCTGACTGGCCTGGACGTCTCTTCTGCTGATACATTCACTCTGTTCAATAGGAAAGCCGAGTATAAAGTGAACACTCAGAATATCGGCGGCTGGACCGGTTACATCCAGGAATACCAAAAGACTGGATCGGTAGGACAAAGAGAGCATGCCATTTTTCTGAACATGTGGCTGGAAAAGTTTATCTTTTGTGGCAAAACAGTCGGTCCGACTACAATGTGCCTCCCAGCTGCAGAACTCTTAGCCGATGGAACAAGACTTCCTCTCGGCCGATATCTTCTTGGATCGGTATACCGTCTCTTACACCAAGTGTCCAAGAAGTTACTGCTAGGCGAGTCCATCGGCATCCTCGGGGGTCCCTGGTGGTTTATAAACATGTGGTTGAATGCACACATGTACAAAGTCCTTCAGTTTGACTTATTCGCCCAAGAATTCCCAAGAGACATATCGGAAAATTATACATTCAATGATGATGAATCGGCAACTCGTCCTCCACTCAACTTCGGAGAGGCCATCATACTGCTACCAGGAACCGATGCCGATGCAGAGCAGTTCGGCATGTTTTTCCAGAAGTTTTATAATGGAATTCCTGCTTCAGAACGACTCTGGTGGCCATATATTGATGAAGACAACCGATTCCCCTTGTTGTTCAACCTTACCGATGGGAATGTGCCTCAAAACGCAATGATCATGAAGGCCAGTATCATCCCCCAAGCCATTCCAGTCAATATTTTTGGAACTGGAAAGAATGCTCCTCCATCCTTTGAATTCTACTACCCAGCGGCAGCAGCAAGACAACTGGCATTCGGCCAACTGCCGATCAAGCTCTGCTACTCCAAAGTCATAAAACCAAGGCAGATCATCTCTAGCGCTATGGACTGGAACAAGGTCATCAACCTCCCCCCAAATGCCGATATCTCAGATGTTGACCTGTCCTCCTGGGCACCAACATCCTTCATCACAAATGAATACAAGTTTTGGTGGCAAGAATGGAGATATCAACTATTTGCCAAGTCATCACACTACTATCGGCATAAGATTGACGCCGATCATGTCATTCCTGACGATGCAGTAAGTTTTCAATTTCCGATGCATTCCTTACTTTATTTCTATCATCGACATCTAACTTTCTTATGCTTAACAGGTTGATGATCCAATCCCCAAGATGAGCAGGAGTGGCAAGCCCTTCAACCTCCGAATGATGAGTCCTATATCACTCATCGGCAATAATGCCCCCACATTGGCTGCCTTCACCCCTCGGAAGGTACCTAAGGTTACTCTCAAGCCCAAGTCGACGCCCACGGCTACATCGGCTGCTGCTGCTGCTTTGACACGGGCTTTTGCAGTAAACTTATCTTTACTTATACCGATCACACACTGCTTATCGGCAACATCTACTTTATGTAACTTGCACTAAATATTCAGGCAATGAGACCATTGGCAGCTGCACGAACTCCTCCAACTCCTGTTGCCAATTCCCCCCAGGCTTCGCAACCAAAACGGGTCGGATCGCCTACCGCTGCGCCAAAGTGGAAACGCTTGAGGCGAGCTACCCCAGCTGTATCACCAACCACTGCCGATGCACCAACAGCAGAACAACCATCAGCATCTGCTCCTAAATAGCCAATGGAAGAAACTCTGATCCAGGAAGCAACGCCGCCATCGCAGGAACCAACAACATCGGTATCGGCACCAGTGCCTACACCAGATGAGAATCTTGACCAGGGGACGGCACCACCACCGCAGGAACCGATCACAACGGCAGAGACAACGCCATCAACAGCACCAACAGCGCCAACCGCTTCTCCAACGGAAGCGTGCTCATCGGCAATTGCTGCCGATCTCCAGGATGAGGCTGTACCAACTGACATGCCAAGTCCCAGGCAAGAAGCCCGCTTCAAGATGGTAAGTTGGCTATTTAAAATTTTGCAATATAGCCTCACGATCAGCACGTCTTAACTTCTTCTTTCTCAGGCCCAAGACTCCCCAAACAGCTTGTTCTCTTTCGGCGTCAACCTCCAGGACGAGGATGAGAACCAAGAAGCCTTCGCTCCAGCAGATAGCCTATTCTCCTTCGCCGTCAATCCTCCCGATGAAGATGAAGATGAAGAAAGCTCTGCTCCAACTTTATCGGCAGAGGTCAAACTCAAGCTTGAAGCACTGCTTTCTCTGCTGCAACAAAACACATCCCAGCTTGTCCAAGATTCTACTGCAACAAAGATAGCGTTCAAGAACATCCAAGGCTACCTCTCTGCCGATACAGAGGAGATCCTCTTCCAGGCAGCATTCCTTGAGAGCCGCCAACTCCAATACCAACGGATCTCACGCCGCCTTGCCGATAGGAATGCCCAGTCCAAGCTCACAGAGGAGATGCTCAAGTTCAAGCAAATTGCCGATGAGAAGCATAAGAGCATCAGCCAAGTAGAAGCTTCTGGCGCCGACCTCGAGCAGGAGATCATTCAACTATCGGCAAGGAAGGAAGAGTTGCTGGCTGAACTGAAAATAGTTGACGAAGCCCTGACTATAGCCGGCCAAAAGAAAGCTCAACTGCCCGATACCATCAAAGCTCTTCGGCAAGAAAGGGACACAAACGCCCGACAAGCTATTGCACTGAAGAAGAAGATCAAGCCGATGGAAGGGTCTGCCGACGCCGACGCTAAGGAGATGGAGGAGATAGAGCAAATTCGTCAGCGTGCGATATCAACCATCCAATCCTTGTTGTAATTTAATCATTGTATCGGCAAATGTAACATTGATACTCGATTTTGCTCTGTAATATAATGTCAGTACGCTTTTACCGATGTATTATAACTCTCTTTCATCGGCATTCAAACGAGCACGCTATGCGTCTACCCAAATACTAGGGTAATATTTCTTCAAGTATTTACCGTTGATAGCTCCAGAGAATGCAACTCCTTCTAGAGTTTCCAGAATATAAGCATTGCCAGGAGCAGACTGTTTTATCCGATAAGGACCTTCACAATTAGGAGACCATTTTCCAAACTTAGAACTCTTAGTCCCAATCGGTAAAATCAACTTCCATACCAGATTACCATCGGCAAACTCTTTCACCTAGTTGTCGGCAACCATTACTGACACCATGACTTATCGAATCGGCTGCTATCCTCCCTAAGTAATCCCAACTCTTTTAGCAGAGCCTGGTATTCAGCCTGATTGTTTGTTGAGGTAGCAATAACCGGCAACGAAATTTCATACTTCCATCGGAACGAAATTAAGACAATGCCGATTTCTTTGCATATAGACCCACCAAAGAAAGTCCAAGGAGCAATCTCCCCTAAAATGCTTGCACCACATACTTAATTATCGCACGCAAGCATAGCAGAATCATTCTTACAATCATTTTCCTTTGGCAGCTAACAAATTCACCGGCAGTGCTGCTTTTAATACACAAACTGTTTACTCAACCGGCTGGTGCCCCCAAGTGCAATAATTGGAATCGCTAGAGTTTGCCGAGTGCTGCTCCCAAGTCAAAATGTCCAAGATCATCGACTCCAGTTATACCATTGGCAATATATTGACATCTGCCGATGGATCTCCATCTTTGCGCTTTGGCCTCCACTGCTTTTCCCTTGAAGGAATTTCACTGTCATATAAGTTATTTCGGCGCTCGCACTGAATTCTTCTTTTCTGAGTCTTTGTTAGACCCTTAGGGCACCACTGAGGGAGTTTGGTTTTCCAGACAGGCTGGTGCTGCCTCTCATTATTTGCATCGGCTCTTCTCCCGATGTTTGGATCTCTGGAGAGCACTTCCTCATCGGGCACTCTTGTATTGGCCATCTCCTCAAGCTCCTCTTGATCAACATGCCTACCAAGCCTATTATGCGCGCTGAGCTTGCCCCCCAGTCGGTCATGTGCCGACTTCTTCTCTCTGAGTGGCCTAGCATACTTGGATATCCGATCGTCGAAGCGAGGCTTTTTTTCTGACCGATCGGTAGAGTAGTACCCATTGCATTCAGGACAATTATCGGCAGTGGGTAGCTTAATGCCTTCTTTTCAACAGTGAACGAAGAAGGGACACTTCCAGTGGTCCTTATGCCGAAGCCATTCTTGGTGCTCGTCTTCTTCCTGCCGATATCGCTCCTCTCGTGATTGCCGATGCTCTTGCTTTGGCTGCTTATGCGTGATTATAACACCGGGAGCCCTATTGACACTGCTATTTTCATCGGCAACTCTCTTACCTTTTTTGTCATCGGCAAACTTCTTTTCTATTACTTCATGCGCAACTATCTGATGTTCAGGGTCTACCAATGCACTTTTCTTGGTAGCTTCCGATGTCAGCACCTTAGTTTTCTCACTAGTTTCCACCACGTTATTTGGAAACGGACGCTGGTTGATCTTCATCGGCTTCTGGACTTTAGAATTTTCGAATTTAATCCGTCCAGATTCAATTTTTGACTGCAATTGCTGCCTGAATACTTTGCAGTCATTGGTACTGTGTGAAGTTGCATTGTGCCACTTGCAGTACCTGATCTTCTTGAGCTCTTCGACCGATGGAATCACTTGGTTAGGTGCTAACTTGATCCGCCCTTCTTGAAGCAACAAGTCAAACATCTTATCGGCCTTGGTGATATCGAAGGTGAACCTTTCGGTCTCTTTCCGGCCAAGCAGACAAGGTACCGGCTTCTTATCTTTTACCCATTCAATAGTGCCGATACTCAACTCCTCATCTGACTCAGAATCCCCTTGTCCAACGAAGAACACCTTTTCGTTCCAAATCTTCCTAGGCTCGAATGATTTAACATCCTGATCGGCCTTTATGATATCAAAGGTGAATCTTTCCAATTCAGCAACGCTGATACTTGGCTCTTCGTCCGAATCTGAATCTTCCATTTTCTTGGTCAAAAACACCTTCGTGTCTTGATCTTGCCGATGCACAGAATCGTTAACTGGTTGAGCAGGTTGATGCACCTCTTCATATCTTTGTGTTAAACAGGCCGGGGCAATTGGCACATTTGCGGCACCAGTCTGTTGAATATTATGCATCGGCTGATTAGCCGATGGGCAACTTTGAACGTCCACTGGTTGAGTAGGTTTATATACTTCTTTAGGTCTTGACGTCAAAGTACTTGAAGTGATTGGTGCGTGCATAGCACCAGTCATCTGAACACTATGCATCAGCTGAGTTGCCGATGGACAATTTTGCACATTCACTGGCTTGTGATGTAGCTTTATATTCATCGGTTGTTGTACCGATGTCTCATTGTGCACATTTACTTGCGAGTATTGCGGTGTAGTACTTATCGGCTGATGTACTGATATTTCATTCTGAATACTCGCCAGAGGACACTACGGAGCTCTTACCACTTGGTGCCTAGGCTGCACCACTTGCTGTTGAATTGGTAATTCACCGATCCAACTTGCATTAGGTGTCATCAGCACGTGACTTACCGATGGCTGATAACCAGCTGACTCTTGTATCCCTTGTACCCTTGGATGATAGCTTTGATTTGCGGGTACCATAGGTTGAGCAGCCATTGCCGATACATGCTAATTAACACTCGACATGCCTTGTTGCATTGGCCAAGAATTTGCCGATGGCTGATAACCAGCTGATGCTTGTCGTTCTTGTGGCGCTGGGTAATTCATTGCCGCCATGGGTTGACTTGCAGCTACTGGGCTTTGTTGTATCGGCAAGTGATTTGCCAATGGTTGGGCGTAAGGCACTCTGGGTATTGCCATTTGAAGATTCCCTGTTGGCAACTGTACCGTCGGAGAAGATGTAGCATAATGCACCACTGGAACCATCGGCTGTACAGGTGTTGCCGATGTCGTGGGAATCTTCCACCCTGCATGGTTATCTTGGACCAATTTGGAATCAGTAGATGGACTTGGAGACATACTGTATCCCCACCAGTTGGTGGAAGTTGGCTGATTCTGGGTCATGGGTCCAGACATTGTTGGGGCCACCAGATTTGTATTCACCTGAGTGATGCTTGCTGGACTTGATCTTGATGGCATAATCTCATCGGCAGATCGGTTCATAATTGGTGAAGACACCTTTGGAACCGCCGATGGGATTGTGACAGATGTCGATCCGATTTGATGATACTCCGGACCGACATAATATGGTGCCTGTCCTCCCTTGAAGTTTGCTTAACAGCATTGCATATAGTATCGGACAACACATTGGATTGACTAATTAATACATTATTTAATGCAGAATTAACCATCTCTTGTAATTTACCAGGATCGGCGTCGAAAGTGACCTGCCGTGGCGACGGCGGATCTTGCTTCTGGACTGCTTCGCCGATTCTGTTTAGGCTGAAGGACTTCAGGTACAATTGCTTGTACTCCTCCATAGCCTGCTCCATAGCCTGCTTCTGATAATCCTTCAGATCTGCTTCGGAGACTTCAATGACACTCCTTGGATTAATCATGATAGATGTAAAAATTATATAATCAGGTCCCACCGAGTGTGCCAAAAGAGGTGTTGACACAAAAAGCGTCAGGATCTGCGAACACCTCGGGCTTATACCCAAAATTCGATATCCGAGGGTGTGCCAGTCGATTTGACCAGTTAATCGACAAGGACGATAATTAGAACAAGATTCAATCAAGACAACAACGATGCGTCCGGATGCCAAGACTCAGACTTGATCAGGATAACTAGAGCAGAGCTGAACGAGACAACAACGATGCGCCCGGATGTCAAAGCTCAGAGGTACTCCCACGTGGAACTTACAAGGATTTGACGGAGATCAAGATGATGCAGCCCATCGAAGCTTGAAGAACTCGTAGATAAACTAAGACTAATGCAATAAATGGTAAATTGCGATAAAAGTAGAATAAGAGTAAATTGATTTGTTTTTGATATGATTGATATTTTTACATGCAGCCCTTGGGCACATATTTATACTCCCGCATGGAGAGTTGTACAGAGACACGACCCGTACCTTTCCTAAAACAAACTCCTAACTTTAAGGAAACTGACTCACGCAGGAGTCGGATCTAAAATAACAATATTATTTTTCTAAACAAACACACCTATTTTAAAGGAAAACAAACGACTCATGCAAGAGTTAGACTCAAACTACTATAATAATACTGGTATAAAATCTCTAGTTTCCTTATATCTTTGCTTCGATGAAAACTTTCCATCGGCAGATTGCGTCGATCCGCTATTTTCCTTCTTTTGCCACCAGCAACTCCTGCTGACGTCAACTGCCACATCACCCTGTATCCATCGGTACCCCATGCCCATCGGCAATCGGCATCGGCAACATCCCCTCATCGGCAATCGGCAACTTGCAATCCTGATGACCTGACTTCATCAATCAACCTCCATTAGCAAGAGCCATCCAGCCTTCATTGGCAACAAACTCACCCTTCTTACAGTGCACTCCCATCGGTAAATTTTACCGATGACTTCTTGATACCGATAGAAAATGACCACTGATTCACGCAAGTCTTAACTCATTTGACATGTGCCGGAAAACGGTGTCAACAGATTAATACAATGATCTGATTCATTTACATGATCAGTACATGCGATCAACTGAACCCGATGTAGCCCGTAGTACTCCGTATTGATTAACGCGCGGCTAATACAACGCCACACCACACCGACTGTCCAACTCATCTCGTCAGTTGAGCTCGCGGTCGCAGCTTTGCTTGGCCGCCCCCCCGTCTCCAGAGACGAAGTACGACTGCATAGACTTTGATGCGTGTGGGCATTTGATTTCGAGCTCCGAGTTGTTGGTTTCCGCGTCCAACCATTAAGGGGTGCCTCCTGCATTCCATGGCCGTTGTCAGTAGGAGTACTATCTGTACGATAATTAGCTATTTTTAGATTTAATTTAATTCAGAAATATAATGACAAATATGTGATGGTGTGTATAATATTATTACTGCTATCAGAGAGATATAACATGAAGAACAAGATGAGAAGGGAGATCGAAGTATACCCTGCGGAGGGACCAGTGCCGAAGGCACCAGCGGCTCCATTCCCACTAGTCATCACAGTGAGTTGCTCGAAGTCGTGGACCACAGTCGATGCAGGAAGATGTACGCAGTGCCGTCCCTCGAACGGTTCGCCGGGAAGAAGACCTTCATGTACGGGGTCACCGAGAACAGGACCTGCGTGTACGGGATCGGGAACGCCGGGAACAGGGCCTGCGTGCGTCGGGAAGAAGATGTACGGTTCGGGATCGGCGAGCAGTCGCGACGACGATCCCCAAAAACCAGATTGCGCCGCACGCCCAAGTAGACGTCACCGCGAGACAATGTGTCAGTGTTTAGAAACTACCAACGAGTAAATTTGTACACGTGTCGGGTTCCGAATGGTGAGACAAAGAGACAAGAGGTTTGTACTGGTTCGGGCAAGAAATCCCTACGTCCAGTGTGGAGCTGCTCGTGTTCCTTATCTCTGCTTGCAGGGGTTACAAGCTGGTTCGAGAGAGGGGGTATGAGCCCTAGGTCTCTGAATGGTGTAGTGAGTGTGTATGCTATCGACTAGCCGTGTTCTTCGGGTGTGTGTGAGATCTCTTTCTCTAGAAGTTTTAGAGTAGAGAGCTCTGGTCCCCTTGAGTCGTCCCCCCTGTCCCCCTTTTATAGTCGCAAGGAGGGCAGGGGAGTTACAAACATGCGTCGAGAGATATCTACCTAGGATACCGAGCGCCTTTTCTTCTTCCTGAAGGATGTTGGACACTTATAATACTATATTCCTATTGCCTTCGTACTTGGTTGGAGGAGAGGAGTCGTGTCGGCTCCTTGTTGCATCGCCGAAGGATACGGGGGGGGGGTCCGGTTGAACCCGTAGCATAGTAGAGGCATGGAGTTCGTTGTACTGTTGGAAGGTACAGGGATGTACCTGCTTATAATTCTTTTTGTATACGATAGATTCCTTCACCTTGAGCCAATGAACTCCGTTACTCAGTGGGCCCCATGTACCCGACGTACTTCCGTTCGGAGGGTCCTTGTAGGGCCCGGAGGCACACAGGGGTGGCCGTTGCTTCGCAGGCCTCGTCTATCATGGAGCCCTGTGCCATCCCATCCCAGATTGGAGCACTCGACGTGTCTCTATTCAGGTAAGGGATTTGGGCGTTATCCTGAGCTCCGGTTTATACGGGGCATACGATCCTCAGGATGGCGTACCTCTGTTCTTATCGGCGTTCGCACTGTCAGCGTCTACGGAGCGGTAGCCACCCCCTTCTAGAAGGGGGTAGATAGGTCTTTTCCCTACCGTCGGCGCTCTTCACGTCTTCCGTTGGTTGTGAAGCCGCCTCGTCCCCTGTGTCGGGCGAGACGGATTTACGTCTGCCCGGGCGCACGTCTGTCTACCCGGGCCGGCGAGATTCTATGAATCACATGCCCTCTCTTTGTGGGTCGGTGGTGATTTGTCCCTGATGGGCTTCTCATCCCTATCTAGATGGCCGTTGTGGGGCCTTTAGTTTATGGTTTTATTTCTGAAAGTTTATCATTAAATTAGATCTCCGACACAATGGTTCCAGTGGCCTTCTCTCCAACCGGGCCGGCGAGATCCTATGAATCACATGCCCTCTCTTCGTGGGCCGGCGGTGATTTGTCCCTGATGGGCTTCTCATCCCTATTTAGATGGCCATTGCGGGGCCTTTAGTTTATGGTTTTATTTCTGAAAGTTTATCATTAAATTAGATCTCCGACACAATGGTTCCGGAGGCCTTCTCTCCAACCGGGCCGCCGAGATCCTATGAATCACATGCCCTCTCTTCGTGGGTCGGTGGTGATTTGTCCCTAATGGGATTCTCATCCCTATCTAGATGGCCGTTGCGGGGCCTTTAGTTTATGGTTTTATTTCTGAAAGTTTATCATTAAATTAGATCTCCGACACAATGGTTCCGGAGGCCTGCTCTCCAACTTTCTGTATTCTCGCAGAAGGCTGGACACAACCGAGAAGGAACGAGTATATAGAAAGAAACGGGTGAGTATATAGAAAGAAACGGGTGCGGGGAAGGGAAAACCAGCCGACAGATTTACGTCTGCGTCTTCACGTCTTCCGTTGGTTGTGAAGCCGCCTCGTCCCCTGCGTCGGGCGAGACAGATTTACGTCTGCCCAGGTGCACGTCTGTCTACCCGGGCCGGCAAGATCCTATGAATCACATGCCCTCTCTTCGTGGGCCGGCAGTGATTTGTCCCTGATGGGCTTCTCATCCCTATCTAGATGGTCGTTGCGGGGCCTTTAGTTTATGGTTTTATTTCTGAAAGTTTATCATTAAATTAGATCTCCAACAGTAGCCCCCGAGCCTTAGAAATATTTCCTAATTGTCTTGCTGAGGCTTTGTATTAATTGCCTTGGAATCTATTTTAATCCTTCGCCGAGAGGGTGCGCGCGAGCGCACCCGCCGGGTGTAGCCCCCGAGCCTGGGTGAGAGTGTAACTCTTGCGCAGGTTTAGGTTTCGTCATTTTTGTCTTGATGTTTTGATCGCAATCGGTGGATATGCTCAGACTGCTTCGCACCGCAATCTTTCGATGGCGTAGTCGGACTGAACCGGGTCGATTTCGAGTTCCGTTCTGACCACCTGTCGTTGTTGCCAGTGGCACTGTTTAGTCATGATGCTATGAGCATCGAAACTTGCTCACCCCTAGCCCGTTGCCATGCTTTGTACCTTTCTGTTGTCGATGTCTTGGCTTGGCTGTCGCGATCAGATGTAATGGAGTGTCTGTCTTGAATATTAATGCATCCATTAACGAGCTCTCGACGTGCGGTGATTTTCTGCAGCGCGGAGCCCCCGGGTGCCTGCCGACGTATGGTCTCTTTTATGGTTGCTGCCGTCCGGTCGGGCCGCAGGGATTGGTTTGTGCCTGAATTGGGGTTGGAGCCGCAGTAGTGATCTGTCAACGACCGGGACACCGCCGTGACAGGCCTAGGGATTAGGACGACTCACATCACGCCCTAGCCTGGTAGCGTTTGTGAACGCTCCGCGTGTTGCACCCTTCAGTACACGATGCATCAGTCAACCCGCCTTGACAAGACTCATCACCACGCCCGTTTGACCGTTTCACGGGCGAAGGAGTGATGATGTGGGTCCCGGTGGCAGGTGGCTTGATTTTAGCCTTGTTGAATCTTCTTCTTATTTGGCTTGGGCGTAGCACAGGGGCCAGACTTCGGCGCTCCTCCTTTTCTTTTGCCTTTTGTCTTCTGTTTAGAGCCCATTCCTTCCGAGCAATGGATTGCGGCAGACGCCCTCCAGCGGATAGCTCCACGGGAGAGGGCGCATCGGATGCTCGGAATCTTCATCGCTGATTGATCATGGCAGGATGGTTTCTGCATCGTTCCGCCCCCTTTTCCTTCCTTTACCTTCGTTTGTGTGCTCACTAAATCCTATTCTTGGGTCAGGATGCCATCACCGACCCACGATATGTCGCCCCCGCGGGGTTTTCAGACATGGGTGGCGCCGTTCGACGTGCTGGCACCATCTCGCCTTCCCAGTCGCGCGGGGTCGGGGTCTTCCTCCTCATCGAGGCCCGTGCTGGCATTTCCAGCTCTCGGAGACCACAACTTGATAGAGGAACTGCTTAGCCGCCCGATGCGGAACCTTTGTCGGGTTCAGGACGCCGAGCTGCTCTATCGGATGCTCGAAGGGTTTCGTCAGAGCCTGTTGGTGTCCGTGCAGGCGACCTCTGGTCTCCGGGACCAGCTGGCTGAGGCCGATGAACGTGCCGCGGGTAAGCGATCGTTGTTTCCCTTTTCTTTGACACGATTCATTTGTCGCTTCTTCTTCTGTTTCGCAGTGTTGGAAGAGGAACTGCGGGCGCTCCACTCCGCCGCAGTTGGCGTCCTTGATGTCCTTCACGTGTCTGGGGATTCCGTCGTTAGGCGTCTTCGGGTCGTCCCGGCGCACGTCCATAATGCCACCGCGCGCGCTGTTTTTCGCGGGGCTGGAGTAGCGCTTGCCATAGCCGAAATTCATTCAGGCGTGGACATGACTAACGCCATGGAGCTTGTATCCGAACAGAGTGTCGGTCCACGTTCTAACCTCGTCGAGCGGCTTTCGGAAGCGGCGGAAGCTATCGTCGGCATAGTACCCGCGGAAGAAATCCTAGCGACGCGGCCCAGGGCGGAGACCCCATGACGATCGGCGTTTAGCAAAAGGAGATATGTACTGCTGAACGGGAAGTGTTACCTTGTTTATATGGTCCTGAATCGTTAATCCTTTGCTCTGCGTTTCAACTGTTGTTCTAGTTGCTTTATTTCATAGGCCCGCGTTTGTGGCCTATGATCTTAGTTGGATCATGCGTCTAGGGACCATGGTCGCACGGTTCCCTTGTTCCTCGCACCTCCATGATCTAGGATGTCGAAGTGAACTGCCTCGTGTCTTTCCTCGATGGACGAGACCAAGCGCTCGGCGAGCTACAATCGGGTGATTTAGGTGAGATCTCGGGTCCTCATCCGTGGAGGCTCGCACCGCCGGAAGTCTATCGGCGACCGATCTCAATCCCAACAGTCGATACGTATAGTGCCCGGTTCCGTTCGCTGGGAACCGAGGGCTCGATGCCACCTCTCGTGGGGTCCACCACATATTCTGTTATCTATTGAAGCCTAAACACGTCCACTGAGCGCGTTCGACGTGAAGACGTCTATGTTTCGGCCGCGAGGGCCCACTCAGCAACGTCCCTCACTCTTCATTTTTCGGTCGGGGAGGCTGTCGAACCCATGGAGTTGGGCCAACCTAAGATCCATCGGCCTTATTATTTTTACCTGAATTCGCGTCGCGGAGGGTCGAAGGACTAGCGGCCCATTATGTCTTTATATGAGTATAGCGGACGGAGTGGGTTGCGTTCCTGCTGCTAAAACTCATCACCGCTGCCACTTCCCCTGCGTTCTAGATACAGGAAAACGGAAATCTGAACGAAATTTCATCGGGTGGGCGAGCTTACTGATTATTCTTACCTTTTTTGCCGTCCATGGGTCAATGGCTGCGCTTCGCTGTGTTCCATGCTCAGTTGGAGGAGTTGGTCCACGAGGGAAGTCTTCCTCCGTCTTCCGATCCGTCATGGTGGTTGCTGCCTGGAGACGAGCTTTCCCCCAATCCTCCCGATGGTTACGTCGTTTCTTTTGTCGAGTTTCATCAGGGAGGGCTGGGCGCGCCTCCACATCCTTTCCTTCGAGGTCTGCTTGAGTACTATGGGATTGAGCTTCATCACCTTAATCCTAATGACGTCCAGCAGATCTCGACCTTCGTAGCTTTCTACGAAGGGTATTTGGGGATCGAGCCTCACTTCGATCTATGGCGGCGACTGTTCTCTGTGGATTTCATAAAGGGGCGACTCGTGGGGTGCGCTGGGGTGAAACTCCGGCCCGGACGCGTGGGGGATTTCATCGCCGTGCCTACCCGATCGGCGAACAAAGGCTGGCATACGTCGTGGTTTTATCTCCGGAGTGACGAGGATGCCCCGTTTCCTCGCTACACCGGGATACCCCTCGATGCTGGCCTTCCTTCCTTCTATTATGGGATTGATGAGAAAGCCTTGAAGCAACTGGATGATGCTTTTCGCGCCATCAGGATTTTGAGGGAGGCCGGCGTATGTTCGTGCGATGTGACTGACGGTTATTTCTCCAAAGGGGTGGTGCCCTTGCGCCAACGGATGCTAATGCTGTTCCAGATGGCCGAGGATGCGTCTCTTGAGGGGACGGTGACGACTCTGGGGGCGGCGGATGCGAATACTGTGGTGGCGCGCGTCTGGCTAGTCACCGGTTTGACCGACGCGTCTTATCCTATCGACGTCGTCCCTAGGATGCTTCCTGATCGGACTACGAAAACCTTGTTATCTTATTTCTTTTCGTCCTTCTCTGGTTAATGGAACTCTGTCTCTCTGCTTCCCTGCCACTGACTGATTGAGGAGGTTTCTGCAGGTCGGTCACGTAGACGTTCGCCCCAGTCGTCCTCCTCTCCTGACGGTCGCGTCGAGACGGGCGAACAGGGAGCGTGACGAGAAGGTACGATCATAGAAATCCCGCAGGAGGGATTGCAACCTTCGGAATGAGGCTCGGAGGGTGAAAGAGGAGAAGGGAGAGGAGGTTTCATCGATGTCAGAAGATACTGACGATGGGGACGATGATCCTACAGACTCGGAGTGCTCTCCTTCTCATGAAGCGGGCAGCCCGTCGTTGCAATCCAGGCCCTCGAGCCCTCCCCCGAGTACGAGTTTGCTCGAGGCGGAGAAAGCCTCGGATGACGTCATGGCGCCGGAGTTGGGGCCCATTCTGACTGATTCTGCCTCACCGGTGCCAGACGATGTACTCGCGGCGTCGCGCCCTCAGTCGGCTCCGTCTCCTGAGGTCGCCCCTGTTCTGGCGCCTCCGGATGTCCCTGTGCCCGACGTCTCTTTGCAGGTACCAGAGTCGGGTTGGTCGGAGCCGAAGGTTTCTACCCATAAGCATGGGCCGACGCTACTGAACCTGTTGTCGGATCCTCGGCCGAAGCGTCCGACGCTGGCCCCGAGGTAAATTGGTTTCGATCTGTTTTACTTTCCCAAGAGCCCGTATTCCTCGCTTCATCATGCCTTTTCTTCAGTCGGAGCGTGGGCCGCTTGACCTTAGCTCCGGCAAAGAGGTTGGCAGTCTCGCGTCCCCAGGGTTCGTCGAGTAACGTGGGTGCCGTCACGCTTGCCGGTCCAAGTGGTATCGGGGGCAAGGCGGACGACGCTACTTTGTCTGAGCCCGACGTCCTCGGCGCCGATGCTTCTTTGGCGGAAGGCCTTTCGTCGGTGACCATTCCGGCAGCGGCTTCGTCGTTGCCTTCTTTGCCGATTGTTGGAATCGTTCCGTCCTCGGACCATATGTTCCTGCCTCGGGTCCTAGCTCCGCGCCTAATTGGATCCCGCTCAGGTGTCGAAATCGTCCCTGTGGAGGCGCGGGAGATGATGGAGATCCTTCCTCCTTTCTGAATGCTTCCTGGGGAGGTAGCTACGAGGCCTCGGAATCGACCTGGCCACCCCCTTGTTTGGGCGCGCATGGACGAGCCTGGAGTTGTGTTCGCCCTGGACGATCGTCTTGAAGATTCTCGCCGGCAGGCTGCGAACCAAGGCATGTGAGATATGGCGAGGATTTGGGGCGACGTGGTAACTCCTAATGTGGAGGTGACGTGTCTCAATCTCTGATTTACTTCTCATTCGTTTTACGATGTTTTTCTTATGCCCCTTCCTCCGTAGGCGATTTGCGAGAGCAATATCCTCAAGTCGGCTTTCCTTGGCGGGGAATCCGGGGTCTGGCCGCCCGCCGCTAAGAGCCGTCAGCGAATCACCGCCCTGGAGGCTGAACTGATCGAGGCTCGCGTTCATGTTAGCGACTCGCGTGTGTCGGAGGAAGTCACACGTCAGGGGTTTGAGACTCAGGAGGCCGCTTGTAAGGCTGCTGAGGAGAGGCTGAAGAACACCGAGGAGGACGTGAAGTGCCTAGAGCGCGCCTGGAAGGTGGCCTTGGACTAGACAGAGGTGGAGAAGAATGCACATCGTTAGGTTGAGGAGGATAGGGACAATCACCGCGACTCCGTCCTCGTCCTGAGTGCCGATTTGCAGTCCGAGCGAGAGGAGATCAGTCAACTGGCGGCTCAGACTCTTCGCCTTACAGAGGAGCTTGAGGGTGTGTGCCTTTCTTGAGGTATTCTCGCTTTTGTTATTAGCTTAATAATCTAACCTCACATTTTTCAGACGCCCGGGGCCGACTGGGGTCGCTGGCGGTTGGTGAGAAACTCCTTCAAGAAGAGGTTACGGAGGCGAAGGCGTTAGTGGCAGAATCCTCTAGCTCGCAGGCAAGGCTAGAGGACGTTCTGATTTCCGCTCTTCAAGACCTTCGAATATCCGTCGACCCTGAAGACTCTCTTGAAGCGGTTGTTTCCAGCTTTTCTGACCCGATCAAAGAGTTTGTCAAGGCTGGGATAAAGAGAGGTGCTCTGCGGGCGGTGTCCATCGTGCGTTCTCATTACCCCGAGCTGGGTTTCCCAGCGATGGGCTTGGGATGGTGTCCCGAGACTACCTCCTCCCTGGTGGCGGAAATTGAGAAGGAGATGGAGCTGGTCGCGGCCGGGATGCTCCGCACGTTGGAGGACGAGGCCGCTAACGAGGAGGATATCGCCCCAAGCGCACCCGCGCAAACCTCGCAACCCTGATCATTACCCTTGTGTCTTTATTTAGCCAGTGTCTGTATTATTATGTTTGCCGCAAACTTGGGACATGTTTTTCGCGTATACCTAGTTTTATTATAGGGAAGCCAGGTATACTCTTGCCCTTCTCGATAGCTTTGGGGAGGTATTTAATGCTAATGACTTGAGTATCGATTAACAGACGTTATTTGAAACATAAAGAAGGCGGTGGGTGTGATCGGCTATCAAAGGTACTGATAAGTCCTAGCCACTCGATGGGGAGGAAGAGGGAGACGATCGCGTATACCTCTTTGTGGAATAATTTTCAAATGATATCAGGGGCTGCGCGCGCCCGGGTTGTTGAGGATGGTTGAGACTTCGCTTGCTGAAGCGTGACCGTCGTCATCTCCTACGCCGTGTTTTCCGTCGTCGCATTTTTTCTTCACCCACCTTCTCTTTTCAATCCTCCGTTGAGGAACATTTTCATGAGGTTGCAGTACTTGAGGGAGTGGCTTACAGAAGTCGCGTGGTTTGGACAAGGTTGCCCCAACATCTTCTCGAAGTGGTCGTTACCCTGCCCGTTCTTCCTCCATGCGCCTTTCCCTTTTGCCATGATGAATGATGGACGGCGCCGCATCTGGTCCCAACATCTTTCATAGGGATGGGTTGAGGGCATCTGAAAATCTGCGACGACGTCGCCGTCGTTTGCACCTTGGGAGTGTTTGGAAAGTCCAAGCGGGGCATGGATCCTTCGGAAATTCTTGACGAAGGATTCCTTCCGGTCTCCCCAGTTTCGAATCCTTCCTTCCGGAAGGTGTTCTAACCATACGCGAGTTGTGTCAGAGAGGTAGAATGGTAGGTGGCGGATTATAAAGTTCTCGTCTACCGCCCACCCGCCTTGCAGGCGAAACGATAATCCTCCAACCAGAATCCAGGGTCCGAGAGCCCGGCCTATTTCCGGAGCTAAGTCGGTGGCCGGAATCGTGTCAGGAGCCGTGCGACACGTATACGTGGGGAAAAGCATCATGGCCCGACGGAGCCCAGGCTGATACCTTGGTCCTCGCAGGGTTTGTGTCGACCGTCGTTGCACAAGGACTACGCGTGTTGTCGGTCACCGTCGCTCCCCCTACGATTGCGACCCGACTGGTATGTTTCGACGCCGGAATGACGCCTGACTGGGGCTCGTCCCGGTCTTCGTCGTGTAGAGTTTTTAAGGAGTGACGTGTCTCGAAAACTAGGGGAGGCTCCTTCCCTTCGTTGCGCTCGACACTCCGTCGGCCTGACGTTTGTCGGGTCCGGGAGGGCGCGCGGCCTTCTCCCCACCATTCCTTCCTCGGGCGCGATGGCCCTAGAAGACCGTCTCATAAGTACGGGGGTGACGACTACACTTTGCCGCCCCTTTGGAGAAGCAGGGGGAGACATGTCGTCTCTGTTCATACGGTGTTGTGTACCCCGAGCTCGGGTTCGGAGGTTAATCGCCGGCCATGGATGTAGCCGCTGCTCGAGGAAGGCGCACTCGCCGTTGATCCGGAGACGGGCGCCGTCAAACCCATCCCGCTGGACTCGTGTGAAATTGGCGTGCGATGGTGCGAGAACTTGCTGGCTCTCGAAAGGGATTTTGCCACCGCCTTCGTCGCGGTTGAGCGCAACTTCCTCGAGGAGAGCCTCTCTTTCGTCGCACGCGAAGCATTCTCTTAAGAGGGCCTCGTCAATCCTAGGAGTGGTGTGTTCAACTCCCATACCATCAGTGCCGACGAGGGTTAAGCTGTCCTCAGTCGGGGGATCATAGAATGAGTCGATGGTTTCCACGAACTCAGCGTCGTTGCCAACGTTGGCCATCTTCAGAGTGATAAGTTGTTCGAGGATGGACGCGACGCTGACGAGGCCGAACGGGTATGTTACAGGGACGCCCTCTTCTATCAGCGCGCCTCCCTCGATCTGAATGGCGGCGTCGATATAGGCGAGCGCCTGTTTCTACGCGTGGACCGGGGAGGGTCGCGGCGCTCTTCGGCCCTTGGTGCGCTGGCGTGACCGGCGCCGACGAACGAGCGGGTGGTTGCTGCCCTCGGAGGACTGCTCGTCCGAGACGTAGTACACCGCTCGCCCGACGGCAGGCTCCTTCCCTGCGTCGGAGCCTGGGAGGATCCTGCCGACGCATCCCTCGGTGTCCTGATGGACCCTTTCCGTCGAGACGACGACCCCGAGGCTGCTGTCGTTTAACGGTGCTTTGTCGTCGTCGGAGCTGGTGTCCGAGTCCAGGAGGTAGTCGTACTAAGAACGCACGAAACGCAACACGGCGTGCTCGGTCGCGTG
Organism: Microstegium vimineum; assembly: GCA_022036555.1. Lineage (NCBI taxonomy): Eukaryota > Viridiplantae > Streptophyta > Magnoliopsida > Poales > Poaceae > Microstegium > Microstegium vimineum. The sequence goes on along the minus strand of CM039128.1, from coordinate 16,291,729 downwards.
GTTGGTTTCGTGGTCATCGTCTTCAGAGTCCCCCAAACCGCTCGTGAACGCTTCAAGCGGATAGAGTGCTCTGTTGTTTGGAAAGGTTTCCTCCCCAAGTCCGGTAAGGTTGACTTCAGGGCTCTGTGTGTAGGGTTATGAGGTTGCTACGCTAGCCAGAAAACAAAATTTTTCTACCCCATAAACCAGGAACTAGTGCTAGTTATAGATCACGGGGTTACCACTAGACGCGCAGGTGCAGCGGAAGCGACTTGATATAGTCGTGCGCGTCGCAGCAGTGCCGTGCAGTTGCGAGGTCGTCCGTCTCAATGTCTCTTACTCGCGGTTCGTCCTTGTGCTCCAGATGCAGCAGCTCCGAGGAATCCCACACGTGCAGGGAAGAAGCGTCACGCCTCTGGACTGCTAGGTCCGCGAGGAGTACTAGGCGCGAGCGTGCGGAGGGTGACGACAGCTGCCAAAGGACGTGAGTATCTCACCTCGCGCCCACCCCTTGCTTATATAGGCGTCCTAATGAGGTCCCACGTTGGAGGCCCATTAGCAACCCTAAACCTAGTCTAATTCGGGTCCAACCCGAATTAGGCTTCCAGCCCCTTAAGCGTGCGACCCTATGGGCTCACGCACACATAGACATGGCCCAAGTACTCTTACTCGACCAATAGTTGATAGCGGCCTCTAGCAAGACGTGTCAACTCTTATGCATACACTATGATCATATCAGACGAACCACCACAATTCAATATACATGTTATTCCTTTGCCTCATGATATTTGGTTCAACTCGTGGGTTAACACTTAACCCAAGCACGACCATGCATTTCATGATCTAATCATTTGAGTGATCCAGTGATATCTCTCTCATATGGAGAGTGGCAAATTCCATCTTGATTGACTATGTCTCACAGCATGTTTCCTGACAAACCCGAAAGCTACCTTTATAACTACCCAGTCACGGAGTAGCGTTTGGTAGTCCTCGGGTAGGTCGTTTCACATCTTGAGTACATACGACAATCTCAGGTCCAAGGACATAACGTACACGATGTGTATAGAGACAATCTCATATCGGGTCTGTCCAGCACCATGTCCTACATGTGCCCACATTATTAGTTTGACATCTCATGTCCATGACTTGTGAAACATAGTCATCAACTAATAATGTGCTGATCTAATATTCATGCACATTCTAGCATGAACTCCAATCAGGGATAACTTTAGAATAACCATACAAGTAAATGAGTTTCACAAACAATTCACATAATTGTTTATCGATACAAGTTGTCTTTAATGGATATTCATTGAACTCATAACATGTCATGGATACAAGGAAATACAATCATCTCTATGATTACCTCTAGGGCATATTCCCAACACTGTGGCCCCAGAACCTCAACCGGTGCGTCCCTGCGGGGAGCAGGGTGGTCTTCGTTCGTCCGTGCCAGGATGTCAACCTGGTCCGGTGAAGATAGCACGCGGGTGACAGTTCCGTTCGGGGTGCAGGCGAACTCCAGGCTCCCAAAGCGGATGAAGGAGAGCCCGGGGCTACCGGAGTTGAAGGTGGCCAATCGGAACCACTAAATCATCGTGACACGCGATGCCCCCTACCTGGCGCGCCAATTGTCGGTGTTCCAAAACTACCAACGAGTAAATTTGTACACGTGTCGGGTTCCGAATGGTGAGACAAAGAGACAAGAGGTTTATACTGGTTCGGGCAAGAAATCGCTACGTCCAGTGTGGAGCTACTCGTGTTCCTTATCTCTGCTTGCAGGTGGCTACAAGCTGGTTCGAGAGAGGGGGTATGAGCCCCAGGTCTCTGAATGGTGTAGTGAGTGTGTATGCTATCGACTAGTCGTGTTCTTCGGGTGTGTGTGAGATCTCTTTCTCTAGAAGTTTTAGAGTAGAGAGCCCTGGTCCCCATGAGTCGTCCCTCCTGTCCCCCTTTTATAGTCGCAAGGAGGGCAGGGGAGTTACAAACATGCGTCGAGCGATATCTACCTAGGATACCGAGCCCCTTTCCTTCTTAGTGAAGGATGTTGGACACTTATAATACAATATTCCTATTGCCTTCGTACTTGGTCGGAGGAGAGGAGTCATGTCGGCTCCTTGTTGCATCGCCGGAGGATACGGGGGGGGGGTCCGGTTGAACCCGTAGCATAGTAGAGGCATGGAGTTCGTTGTACTGTTGGAAGGTACAGGGATGTACCTGCTTATAATTCTTTTTGTATACGATAGATTCCTTCGCCTTGAGCCAATGAACTCCGTTACTCAGTGGGCCCCATGTACCCGACGTACTTCCGTTCGGAGGGTCCTTGTAGGGGCCCGGAGGCACACAGGGGTGGCCGTTGCTCCGCAGGCCCCGTCTGTCACGGAGCCCTGTGCCATCTCGTCCCGGATTGGAGGACTCGACGTTTCTCCGTTCAGGTAAGGGACTAGGGCGTTATCCTGAGCTCCGGTTTATACGGGCCGTACGATCCTCAGGATGGCGTACCTCCATTCTTATCGGAGTTCGCACCGTCAGCGTCTACGGAGCGGTAGCCACCCCCTTCTAGAAGGGGGTAGATAGGTCTTTTCCCTACCGTCCGCGCTCTTCACGTCTTCCGTTGGTTGTGAAGCCGCCTCGTCCCCTGTGTTGGACGAGACGGATTTACGTCTGCCGGGCGCACGTCTGTCTACCCGGGCCGGCGAGATCCTATGAATCACATGCCCTCTCTTTGTGGGTCGGCGGTGATTTGTCCCTGATGGGCTTCTCATCCCTATCTAGATGGCCGTTGTGGGGCCTTTAGTTTATGGTTTTATTTCTGAAAGTTTATCATTAAATTAGATCTCCGACACAATGGTTCCAGAGGCCTTCTCTCCAACCGGGCCGGCGAGATCCTATGAATCACATGCCCTCTCTTCGTGGGCCGGCGGTGATTTGTCCCTGATGGGCTTCTCATCCCTATTTAGATGGCCGTTGTGGGGCCTTTAGTTTATGGTTTTATTTCTGAAAGTTTATCATTAAATTAGATCTCCGCACAATGGTTCCGGAGGCCTTCTCTCCAACCGGGCCGCCGAGATCCTATGAATCACATGCCCTCTCTTCGTGGGCCGGCGGTGATTTGTCCCTAATGGGCTTCTCATCCCTATCTAGATGGCCGTTGCGGGGCCTTTAGTTTATGGTTTTATTTCTGAAAGTTTATCATTAAATTAGATCTCCGACACAATGGTTCCGGAGGCCTGCTCTCCAACTTTCTGTATTCTCGCAGAAGGCTGGACACAACCGAGAACGAATGAGTATATAGAAAGAAACGGGTGAGTATATAGAAAGAAACGGGTGCGGGGAAGGAATGTCGCGAGTATATAGAAAGAATCGGGTGCGGGGAAGGGAAAATCAGCCGACAGGTTTGAATCTCGGGAAATCAATTCCCTTCAAGTCTAACGTTATTGCCAGCCGACAGGCTTGAATCTCGGGAAATCAATTCCCTTCAAGTCTGACGTTACAACGTTTCCTTTTCCACTGTAGCGTTCAGGTTCAACGAATCCAATGAGACGCAAAACCGGACGCCACGCCACACCTCGGCGGCGGCGCACGCATGTGGCACACAGTCATCCTCCTCTCAACTTCTCAATTGGTGCACACAAAGTCCACCTATTTAAGTTAAGTCAACTTATAGTAAATATTCCGTAGGAGACTATACTATAATGCAACATAACATATAGTATGAGACTAGGATTTATTAGATTATTAAAATATAGGCGAAGCCCATTTATTAACACTATCTTGCGCTAATCGAGCTTATTGTTCATGGGCGTCGCTGACGAATTGCTGTCTCTCTCTCTAGCGAAGGCGGCAGTGCCGTGTGTAAAAATCAGCGGTGCCTTTCATTGGTTTCTTGTCAAAGAAATTCTTCTCGTTCTTTCCTGGATCGCCACCCGCAGCAGTAGTATAGTTCAGTAGGGGTGGAATTGCCATCTGAAACTCATTGTTTTTAGGCTGTTGACCACACTTCGTTGGGTTCCTAGTTCTGCTCAAATGGCTCGGAGATGCATCCGGCTTTCATATAGTATGGTGCAGACGTGGTGTGCAGTAGTAAAATACAGTAGTACTCCGTAGCCTGCATGTTACAGTAGTAGAATTCTACGTACTACAATACTACACTGGTCAACTTGCACCCGGGATCTTCCCAGAGGCCGCCCAGACCAGTTTTGGTTCCTGTGCGGTCCAGGCGCGGCTCACGCTTATTTGCATGGTCACGAGTCATGATACACGAAAAACACGGAAAACTTTCTGCAGAAACGAAGGTCCACCAGGGAAGTCTGATGCTGGACCGCCGAGAAGGAAACACAACCAACATATTAGGTGCAGTTGCCATGTTCGTGTTTCATGATTTGATGTCACACACACACGCGCGCGCGCCGAGAGCTTATCCAAATTGTCCGCACTTTGCACCACTCCGTTGTCCATATTCGATAGGTATAATATAGTAATAATATCATCATAATACACATATATTGTGTTCTCACACACACACACATTGCTATCGCAATCAAAAGGGGGCATGTGCCTCGTCGTTCCTATAGCTATATCCAACTTGCACACTAACGTTCCGTGCCTTTCCGTCTCAAAAATGTCTCTTTCTTTCCGTTATACAGTACTTTGCAGAAAAGTGAATTGGCATTCTTCATTTCTTCTTTCTTAGGCTGCGTCAGTGTTATCCCCATGATGCTCGAGGCTAATTGGTGGAAGCTAGCTATTGCCTCCCTAGTATATATAAGTAGCTGCTCGTCAATCATCATGTCCTCCGCCGCTCCAAAAGGGAATTGAAGGGGGGAAAGTGGCTCATGATGCACGACGCGATTATATTCCTTGGTCCTCGCTAACTAACATCCATAATGGTTTGAAAGTGCGTTGCAGTAACACGCGCAGTAGTGGTAGTGGTGTGGGCAGCACAGCGACGGACGGACGGGTTGGCGACGAAAAGGCACCAACCAACCGTGGTCACTATCCACAACGGTACACAGCGGAGTGGGATCGGCCAATGCTGCCCTACTCCCTACTGCCTTTTTCACTGTTCCATTCACATGAATTTCACGGCAAGTTTGTCCGACTTGCCTTGCTTCAGCCTTCAGCAGGGGTAGGCTTGAGGTTACCATCTTCCTGCGTCCTGCCGCCCCTGGCCACTGCTGCTGGCTGCTGCAACTCATTACATACATGCACCTCTAATCATGGGACCAACAAACAACACACCGGGGAAACAAAAGGTGGTGACTGTCGACGCTCGCGTTCCATTCATGGCTTTGGGCGTGTAGTGAAATCAAACGCGCCCCATTGGTCGATCCGGAGGTACTGTATATGTATATGCCATCATGGGTGCGGCAGGCAGTCGAGACGAGGCAACGCCAACGCCGCCCCCGCCCGCTCCAAACCGCCCACAACTGATTCCTGAAAAAGGTCACGAGCTGAGGACGGTACAAGCGCCAAAACGGAAGTCGTGCAGGGATTCCTAGTGTCAGCTTAACTGCGGCACCGACCCAACAAATGCATGTTTAAAATTCAGGACCGGTTTGGTTCCATTCAGTCAGATGGTCTCTGTGAACTGTGACCACAGTACAGCCTCACATCGGAGCGGAGTAGTAACAGCATGAAGGCTCCACGGGAGAGCGGTCAAAAGGCGCGCGGCGAGCGTGAACATGTGAAGAACCGACGTAGTACAGTACAGCAGTCTCGGTCGGCTACGCGACAGCAGAACACAAGGTCATGCATGGAGAGAGAGAGAGAGAGAGGACTGGACGGACGGAGTCGATTCTGAATTTCCCGTCAACGTGTACCCAACAACCAGCTAGGGTAGGCTCTGGTGGCATGGCGCCGTGCGGTCCCGAACTCCTCCCGATACGCAATCAGAATCTCTACAACTAAAAAGACCCGGATGTTATCGTCGTCGCCCCGCTCATCGTCTCGCCCGGCGTTTCACCTAGCCCCGCGCCCCCGCGTGAAATCCACCTGGCCTCCGCAAAAATCAGCTCCAGACGTACGTGGCCTCAGCAAAAACGCAACTGCTGCATTCTACCACGGTCCCACCCCTCCCCATCTACTAACTCCCGCACCTCCCCTGCCTCATGAGACTCCATGAGTCCCATGGCACGCCACCATGCAGTGTGGTGCAGGCAGACAGACGCAGACCCCACAGGTGCCCGTGGCCGCCGCCACCCTGCCCTGATGCGGGATTGCCCGGCGCAGACGCGGCCGCTTGGGCTGCGCGATGGAACGGGAAGGGGATGTAGCCTTGCCTGCTCCGTCTAACTTGCTCAGACGCTCCATGTCAGGTTGCTGCGCAACAGACCAGCCCTACAGACCTCAACAACAAATGCAATGATGCAATGGTGATGATCGGGAAGATGAAGGTGTGATTAGTGAACCCTGATCTATTGTTGTAAATGATTAGATGAAGCCGCAAATATTTCATGTCCAGTTAGATACTTTTTAAGATGAAGTGAGTCATGTTGCAAAATCAAAGTCATCAACTACAATTCGTTTAGAATCGAATATTCTATTAAAATTCACTTACTTTCCCCCCCTCTCCTATACTCCATATGTAGTTAACTAATACAGTAATGACAACTTACACAGGTTGGACCCATTCGGACAAGGCAACGAGCACATTCCTAGATGAGGCATGGGTCTTGATCCTCTGGATTCAACAATATCGTGTGTCTCCAATGCTGATGTTTCTTAGTAGTGGTAGTAATACTCGTGTCCGGACAAATTAACAAACTGGACAATATTTAGCTTTTGCAGTGACTGTATGACACCTTAAGCGTTTAATTTGTATTATTTCTATTTACATCCATTTTTCGTATTCATTATTTCAAGCATCCATTCATGAAAATATCTGTACACTTGATTCAGTTCATCTTGCCTGTTGTTAATATCAGCAGTGAATGATGCCATATTGTGATTTGTTTTAGACCAGTGCATAAGAATGAGAATATATATAGTATTTGTTTTCTCAAATTCTTCTCTGGTGGAGAATTTTTATCCAAATTTCACTGCCTGCATGCTGATGCTTGGTTGTTGTGAAAATAATTTGATATCCCATACGGATATATGTCATGATATTTATCTATCTATGTACACAACGGCACGGATACTCAGCTAGTGAGAAGAAGAAAACAGAGCAAGCCAGATCTGGCCGCATCTTCGGATCTGGACCTTGTGGAGTTGGAGTACTAGTGCAGCAGGGCCATAAACCCCCAGGTAGGTCTAGGTGAGCAGACAGAAGACCGTACGCACGTACTCCTACCTTTTGATTTGAATTACTGTGCTGTTCGCAAAATGAGGCGTCAGTTTGACGCGGAAAGCGTATGTGCAATACAAACTGCCGTGACATTATTCTCGCGCTATTTTACATTGAATTGACAAACAAAAACAGGTGGGACAATACTATATTATTATAGTACTACTAGTACGTAAACAGAGGCCAGCCAGGGTTGTCATGCACGTACACGTAGTAGTAGCGACCGGCCGGCAGCCTGGCGGTCCATCCGCCGTAGTACGTGCAACGAGGCAAGGAGCAACCTTTCCAGAGAGGGACATCACATCCCTGGCAACTGGCATAGCACAGTCAGGCGTGCACGTAGCGGTGTGCTGTGGCGGCTTGAACCAGCTCTGGTCCCCCATGTCACGCACGCACGTTCGCGTCGCGATCGCAAAACACACGCTGCACTGCTAGCTACTAGAAAATCTTCATCTTCTTGTTGGTGTTTATTTTCTTTTCATCGTCAGATTCACTGCAGAGGACGATCGACATTGGTGGCTGCCGGCCAATGGCAATCTAACGGCCCTACCGGCCGGCACAGGCGCATGGCGACCACCGGCTGGGTCATCATGCTGCGGCCGCTGCCTCCTTCCGAAGCCGACCTCCTCGGCTCCTCCCAACCGTTCGCGCGCCTGACATCTCGGGCTCGGGTCTGTCTGGTTCCGGGCACGCGGCACGCGGACGAAACGGTGGCCCTGGTCAGTCAGGCCGTGTCGTGCTCGTGCGTGTGCGTGTGCGTGTGCGTGGCGAACTGGCTACTGCGCGCCACGCGGCCATGGACCAGGGGGCCGCCCGCCTGTCCTGCTTGTCTGCAGGGCTCTTTTCCTTTCCCCTGCGCGACGCGCGCGCGGTGCGGCGTGCCTGCCTGCCTGTTTAGCTCCCATACTTGCGTGATGTCGAATCCATTTTACCGAATCCATCATGACACGTCGCGTGCTCGCGTTCCGGGGCCATTAAAACTGCCGATGTGTTTGATACTTTTAGATCTGTGACTAACACACAGACACAGACACACACACCTGTACGTCTCAGCATGCATATAGTATGTATCGATGGTACCCGAGATTGTGAACGCTGGATCAACCAATCACCACAGGATCCAATGGTTTCCTTGGGTGAAATCAAGTACGTACTACCACTAGTTCTTGCCAATGTTCCCTGGACCACAACTTTTGTTTACTTATACTACAAAAACAACTACTCCCTCCCTTATCTTTTCATCTTAACTTAAAAATGCATGTAGGTCCATCAACTTTTAACCTTCATTATCTTTTTTTTATCTTTTCATATTGAGTTAAATGTATTATATGTCCATTAACTTTTGGTGAAGTATCATCTACATCCATCAAATTTCAAACTATGTTTTTCATCTATTAATTTTTGGTGGTGTGACATGCAGGTCCATCAATTTTAAACTGTATTTTTGGGTCCATTAACTATTGTTAATTGCTATTGTGTCACGTACGTCCATCAACTTTCAAACTGTATTTTTTAGTCCCTAACTTTTTTTAACTAGTTCACCTAAGTCCATATACCTCTTTATTAGCAAATACATCTGTCATGGCACGCCAAATAAGAAGCCATCATGGAGTATAAATGTGTAAAAACAATATATCTTTTATTATATTCTTTCCTATGCATTATTCTATATTATATTTTATTTTCTCTTTTCACTCGTCTGCATTTGATTAATTCTTTATTTAGTGGGTTTTTACCTTTTAATATTTTTGTGTTCCCATTATGTTTTGTTTGATCCTTGTTAACTTATTTTCAATGAGCTTATTTTTTTTAGAAATTTTGAATATTTTATTAAATTATTTTTGGGTTATTTTTTATCTTTTAATGTTTTTGTGTTCCCCTTATATTTCATTTTGTGTAATATAAAAAAATAAAAATAATTATAGTAAAATAAATAAGAAGAAAAATGGAACTATAAAATAAATAATAATATGCTACGAATACATATAAATAAATAAATAACTTTAGTAAAAATATAAGTTAATAAAGATTAAACAAAATATAATGGGAACAAAAAAACATTAAAAATAAAAAGAATTCATTAAATAAATAAAAATAACATTCAAATGCAGATGAGCGAAAGAGAAAATAAAATATAATTTAGAATGATGTATAGGAAAGAATATAATAAAAACTTATTTGGTGTATCATGTCAGATCTATTTGCTAATTGAAGGTATATGGACCTATGATGAACTATTTAAAAGTTTAGGGACAACAAAAGTTGTTTGAAAGTTAATGGACTTGATGACACACCACTAAAAATTAAAAACCTAAAAATACATTTTAACAGTTGATGGGCCTAGATAACACACTACCAAAAATTAATGGACCTAAAAATACATTTTAAAAATTGATGGTCCTATATGATATATCACCTACTATACACTTAACTGTATTTTTTTTTTCAGATGTCGGAGGGAGTTTTTTCATATACCAAGGAATTCCGCGGAAACAGGCACAAAATTATGCAGTATATGTCTCGACTCGATGGAATAATGGAGGGAGTTTTGATTATATGCTACCCCCTTCATTATTTTTTTAGTACAAATGGTAATTGGGATCATTTGTATTTTATAGTGAAATTAATTCTACTCTGGCTCCCACTCTTCACGTTTTTTTTGCAAAAAAAAAACACAGTACATATTACTAAGGGTCTGTTTGGAATGCGGGATTTTTTTTATGTTTCTATACTTTTTTCTGTGAAAATGAATTGATTCCTGTGAAATTCCTATGTTCCAAACAGACCCTAAGTGTTGATATGGGTTGCTCTACTACGTGGACCACATCCGGGCTTCTGTATTGTCGATGCTATAGTACAAGATTCTGATCCCAATTTTGATGCAGTTAGAAGAACATGGAAGCTCACGCATCCATGAGTGTGCCTCGATGGAATAAACAAGCTGCCGCTTCTAGTACTGTAGACCCAGGAAATTCGATCCATCTCCGCTTGCAGTCAGCGGTGGAGGTGAGCTGGTCTAGAGAGCTTCATGCATGGTAAACGACTGCTTGGAGGGTGATATCTGAATATCTGATCACGATCTGTGATCGATCTGATCTCCCGGCCGGCCCGGCCTCGCTGACTCTCAATTATTGCGAGATTCCAGCCTGCTGGATGTAGGACAAATCGTGCATTCTGGCTTTTCCCACACATTTATTAATTAACATTAATACTCCAGTACGCCATGGTAAACAAGGATAATCAAAATAATAATTCAACTCCAGCTCGATCATGTACATCAGATCTTGTACCCAACAAACTAGTCAAAGCACCCACTTCGTGGTAAGCCTGTCCATCGGTATAGTCTCTAGGGTTATCATATTATCCTGCTACTCCCTCGGTTTCTAGCTTCTGTAAATCGATGGCAAAACCGTTGACGACAAAAATGCTCGCGCGCCAATAACTTGGGCGCCGCTGCGCTAGTGAGATTTGGCAGGGCCAACACCAGCTCAATTTCAACAAGTTCCTGCTTTTTTTTTCACGAGTTTACACGGTACATCTTTCGTGGCAAGTTGAGATGTTGATGATCAAAGTTGACTTAGGTCAAACCTAATGGAATAATATTTGTGCTTGGAGAAATTTGATTTGTAGTACTATATATAAATAAAGGCTATACCGTTTGTGATTCACTCCACAGCCACGAGTTCACAGAAAGGACTTGCGTTTTGCATGTATCAGCAGAGCTACCTAGTACTGCACTGCACACATGTTTGGTACCAACTACCAAAGTAGGTACGTAGTACTCCTTCCGTTTCAAATTATAAAACATCCCAAGAATTTTGAAGAGTCAAACTATCTCAAATTTGACCAAACTTATACGACAATATAATAACATTTATGATGTCAACTAAGTATCGTTAGATTCGTTATCAATTATATTTTTATAGTATGTTTATTTAATATTATAAATTTTGATAGTTTTCTCTATAATTACTGGTCAACCTTAAAATGTTTTGACTCTTCAAGATTCTGAGAAAGTCTTATAATTTAGAACGGAGAGAGTATATCACATCGCAGTGGCCACTCACTTGCACACAGTGACACCCACATAGCTGTACCTGTACAATGAGTATTGGTACGCATGTAAGACCAGCGCAGAACTGGAGGGAGAGGATTGAGGGATTCATGACACAGGGCCCCTATCTGAAATTTGCTGCATAGTAGTATCTAGCTGCACTGAATCGGCCTGCCATACTGCTGTTCATCACCTACCGATGGTCCCTTTTGACCTTTGCACTGTTTGGTCCCAAACAGCTGCCCCTAGCAGCTACTAGCACTTTTGCACGCACTAACGTACAGAGAATCTAAATTACCTTTGCTTCAACGCAACTCCAGCTGAATGGCCATGATCATTCGTAGCTAGGTCGCAGTGTGCACTAAGGTTTGATAGTCTATCTCAAGTGCTAGCGCTCTACTACCATAGAGTTCGGCTGCAAGTACTGTCTGCTTCGATTGCTGGCTCTGAACGCTACTATTTGTTACTAAGAGACGGAAAACGTTTTGCGGTAATTTTTATTAGACGGAAAAAATAAAAACATAAATGCTCAGTCTAGTTTTTTATGATAACCGAGCCAAAAAAAAATCACCAACTAGAAGAGTGCATCACTTGACTCCTCGTAACTTTGGAACATCTTCCAAATAACAAACGGATTTGTTCCACTAATTGCTCAACCCTGAATCAACTTGGTCGAAAGAAATGACCTAACTAGCAACTCAACAACACTGGCAGTTACAGTATATATCTAAAAACTAGAGCAACTTACCCAAAAAAAAAAAACTCAACCCAAAGAACCAACAAGCTAAATCTGTAAGCTACTATCGCCTAAATTAAAGATCACCTTTCCATTCAAGCAAGGAACAAGTAGACCGCAGCAGACGGCGCCTGTTGTGGCTGCAAGCACGAATCCAACCAAAGAAAGGTGGCTTCGCATCTATGGTTGCTACCAACACAACCACATAAAAGAAAACCCCAGATTAGACGATGCGCGCAGCTAGCAGGCCCAAGCTAAGCAGACAGAGTTGCAACAACTGTACTAAGGCGCAGGCGCGAAGAGTTGAATAGGTGCATGATGCACGAAACGAGTGGTAGGCTAGCTAGCTCGGAACCGTATGGGCAGAGCATTACTGAGATTTGTGCTGTCCATGGCCCATTCTCTGAAAAAGTATGTGCATGTACGTATCGGTAGATCATTGATCAGGGATGTGATGATGATGCTCTGTCGCAAAGATTATTGCGTACCGCTGCATGTACGACAGTTGGTCTGTTCGGATCGAGATTAATTGGGCAGCGGATTCATCTGCGGCCCTCCTGGCATGGAGCTAGGCTTTGCACGACTATATATAGGCATAGGGATACTGGACCATATGTTTCAGAATGCGCAAGTTTGGTCGAACAGATTTACAGGTCACAGTTCAGTTCCCATGGGTAGGAAATTAAGGCCTCCTTTGGATTGTAGAAATGATAGAACATAGGGAAAGGAAAACATAGGAATAGAATAGGAATGCAAGTGCAAATTATAGGAATTAAAAACATCGCGGAGTTGTCGACTGCTAGGGGCACTCGGCAACTAGCCTTTTGCACTCGGCAACTGGTTTGCCGAGTGCCGCACTCGACAACTAGCACTCGGTAGACGCCGAGTCGACAACTAATTTAGTTGTCGAGTTTCAGATTTCGGGCACTCGCAACTAATTTATCGAGTGTTATTTTATTTACCGAATGCCAGGTCAAACACTCGGCACCTAAAATTGGGCCGTCAACCTTGACGGATTAGTTGTCGAGTGCCAGACGGCTGGCACTCGGCAACTATTTATTTAGTTGCCGGCAACTAATTTTTTTTATTTTTTCTGCCAAAATTTAGCTGTCGAGTGCCAGCTAATTAGTTGCTGAGTGCAATGGTAATTGCACTCGGCAACTAATTTAGTTGCCTAGTGTGACACTCGACAAATAAAAAAAATTGCTATTTTTTTGTTTTTTTGATTTCCAAGCATACAAAGACAAATATATATATATATATATCACATTCACCATTCAAATCACATATATATCACATATATATATATATATATCACATTCACCATTCAAATCACATATATATCACATCCACCATTCAAATCGCATATATATCGCATCCACTATTCAAATCACATATATATCCTCACATCCATCATTCACAATCCATCATACGTATATAGCATCACAAACATCCATCACAAACGTCCATAAGTCCATAATACATCACATACACATAAAGAGTCCATAGATCCATCACATAGAGTCCATAATCCATCACATAGCTATGAATATGTCAAAAGTCTAAGTAGAACACAAGTCCAAATCTAATACAAGTCTGAGGGCCATGAAAATAGACAAAGGACAAGTACATACTGCCATCCTGACCAGCCGGGCCGTGAAGAAGAGTCATCTGGCAACCCGAGCTGTGGAGGAGTGTCAGTTGGTCACCCCTGCTGTGGAGAGGGACCACCGCCTTGAACCGTCCGGTTCAAACTCATAGACACTTGCTGCACAAAGAAAACATCAATTAATGAGTATCTGCAGGAAATTCTCACAAGTGCCAGGAATAAACCACCAGACATACTTACCGGAGTCCCGAAAACAGAAGACTGTGGAGGAGGAGCCAGAACCACAACTGGGCCGAGAAGCGACTCGGGCACAACCACACCTGGAATTGCACTAAGGCTGGCCATGAAGCTAAACATGTCCCGCAGCCTCTGCTCCTCGGTCGCCCTCTGGGCTTGTATAGTCTCCCTCTCCAACCGTTGGGCCTCCTCCGCCGCCGCCGCCTGCGTCGCCTCCAACCTCCGCATGTTGGCCTGCTCACAGGCCACCCACAATATTTAAACAATGCAAATGCAAGATAGATGTGTAAAAGCAATAAAAGACTACTAACCGCGAGATCCGAGATCTGCTGCTGTGAGCTCAACTGCCGAGAGCGTATGGGGAGGGACGAGCTCGTGCTCCTTGCCCGAAGGTCCGCAAGGTTGGGAATAGAGACGGAGTCAAGCACGCTGTTCGTCATCCAGTAGCGGTCGTGCTGCTTCCCTCCTCCTAGCCTCATCACGATCTCTGCGTCCAGGGGCTCGGTGGCCGGATCGAAGGCATCCCCATGGGGCTGGCGAGCCGCCGAGATGTACTCGGTAACCTTGTTGTGGGCGCTGGGGTTGGTGTACAGCTCGGGCGGGTGCGCTGGGTTGTAGGTGTTCGTTGGGTCCGTCGCCTTGCCCTTGTGTGAGAGGCTGAACGCCATGAAGTCGTTGCACTCCTGGCATTGGTGCGACCCGGACTGCGAGGAAAACATAAAGATGATTAGAAGTAATGAGAATTAAAAGTTGTAATAAAAAAATAAAGATGAAAACACAAAGAACATTACCCAGTTTGAAGCGTACTGGGAGAGGCTCTGGTTGCCCTAGTGGTGTGGGGTCCCAGTCATCTGCAGGCGTCACTCACGATGGATCTGACTCTTCTCCATCCACTCGGGCGAGAGCCACCTGTCCATAATACCGACCTAGCAGAGGGGGTGCCTGGCGCACCAATCAGGTCATCGCTGCATGTCATCAAGTTATTGATATGTCAGAGTATACCAATCATGTAGGGTGGTAGTATTGATGTTTCATACTTGACAACTCGTACTGCTCCCTGGTGAGCGTCATGGTCCTGGCCTTTGAGGTTTGTGAACAACGTACGTGACGACTAAAAGGACCTAATAGCCTAGAGGGGGGGGGGGTGAATAGGCCTGTTTAAAAACCACTTTGCAACTTGCTGTCAGCAGAGAGGCCGACACTACCGGGCTTGAGGCCGGCACTGCCAGGGTGGCCGGCACTGCTGGACTAAGGGCAGCAGTGCTGGTCACCAGAACAGATATATGCACAATTCAAAATATAAACTGAGAATGTAAATTGTGCTTGAATAGAAACCTTCCTAGAGGTGTAGGGAACCTCTAGCACCACCTGAAAGTAGTAGCAACACACCCACCGAGTAGATCGGGTCCAAACCCTAGAAATCACCTTGCACACAAGATATATGAAAGTAAAGTAACAAGCACACGATGACACAAGATTTGACCCATGGTTCAGCTCGCCACCGAGGCTTGCCTACGTCCACGTTGTTGAGGTGCGCCACACAAGGCTCAAGCTCGCCACATAAGCTAGGCTAGCTCTTTCCTCGATCTCAAGTCAAGGGGATGAACCCTTGAGATGAGAGAAGTATATTAGCAAATAGATGGGTGATACAAACTTTCCTAGGCTGCCACAGGAAGGAGGCAAGCTCAAGGGCAACCACTAGCCGGCTAGGAGCAAAGCTCCAAGAGTAAAGAACTCAAACCGCTGGCCACCACACAAACCAAATGCTTGTAGGAGTGAAGATCCGAGGGAGAAGCTTCTTCTCAAAGCTTGGAGGCTCAATCTCTCAAAGAATGATTGGAGATCAATGGTGGAGAGTGTTTGAGCACCAAGGGAGAAGGAGAGAAAGAGAGGAGCTTCTCTTTCTGTTCTTGCAAAAAGTGAGAGTGAGAATGGAAGAACTAGCTGTTGGGGGTGAGTGAGGGGGTATGAAATACCTCCTCACTGTCCACTGGCTGCATGAGTCGCGACAGTGCCGGCCTGTAGCCCGGCACTGCCGGCCTGCTCGACACTGCCGGCCTGAAGGCCAGCGCTGCCGTCCTAGGCAGAACAACACATAAGTGATCTTCGAATAGCTGGCAGATTTGCCCACTATGTCTATGGAGGTGTGATGTATTTGTAAAGATATGCATTTGGTTCACTTGTTGGCATGCGTGTTGAATCCCTCTTTATAGTACGACATACCTAACTCAAATTCAAAGTAGAAAAGAATTTAAACCCTTTGAGCTTGTTGCCATGCATTTTGTAATTGGAGGGGTTCGCCAACCTGTTCATCAACCTCCTTAAGTTTAACCTGCTTGTCGTACTCACAAAGTCTCATTATTCTTCTAATTGCGTTGTCATGTCACCAAAACCCATTTAAGGCTTGATTGCACTTTCAATCTCCCCCTTTTTGGTGATTGATGAGAACACACTTAGAACTTACTAAAGTGAATAATAATCTGAGAAAATGCAAGTCATGGGTGTAGGAGCTCCCCCTAAATGTGTGAATAGGAATTTGAATTTCCAAACTTGGCATGAAAGGCCAAAATTCACACATTGGAGTGAAGTAGGGCTCCGCCTACATCCATGGCTGCTGTGGGGTGCTGAAAAAGTGTCACAAGAATATATGTGATGCATATGAACCTGTCTCAACACAAATCAGAGGGCTTGCTATCTGAGTAGCTCGGCACTGCCGGCCTAGTTGCAAACAGCAAGCCTGCGGAAGCTTACACATGACCACACAACACAATATATATAAAAGATAAATGCATACTAAGACAAGCATGATATATATGAGAGAGTACATGTCCACAAATGACACAAATAAAGTACTTAAGTGACAATATTACAATAAAATAGTTTCATGTTGCTCTCTCATCTCACAAACTAAAAACTAAGATAACTAGCAGCTGCTGCTCCTCCATGACCGTCGAAGTTTTGTTGTACCCCCTTCACTTAGTAATTCTCCCCCTTTGGCAACAAGTCACCAAAAAGAAAATAACAAAAAGAAAAGAGAATACAAGCTAGTCGCTGTCCTCCTCCACGTGGTCATCGTCGTCGTCTCCATCATCATCTTCACCATCATCATCATCAGGAGAGCCTGTGAACTGAACACTAGGAGCAGATGCACGCTTGCTGCATCGTCGAGTCTAGGGCTGCTCAAACTCCTCTTCCTCCTCATCATCCTCCTCCTCCTCATCATCACCATCATAGGTGGACTCCTCACTGAGCTCTGGAGGTGGAGTAGGAGGATCAATCTGCCTGAGGCCTTGCTCCTTCCTGAGCTGTCTGATCTCAAGCCTGGTCTGGTAAGAATGATCATTTGCATAGCAGATGCCAGCAAAGATCTTCTTCAAGATCCTACCAAGCTTGCCCTTCCTCCTGCCTCTGGAAGCTGCTGCACCTGAAGACTCAGGGATATCTGCTGCTGCTACTGTCCTGGTGTCTCTGGGAGGAGTGTTAATCTCCTAAACAACAGTGGAGTGAATGACCTTCTCTGCTCTGTAAGGCTCATGGACTATATCCTTGTTGAAGATCCGGCCAGTCACTCTCTCAATGACAAACATCAGATAAGGGGCATAGGGAAGCCCCCTTCTAGCATCCTCTGCAGCAATGCAGATCTCATCCCATAGAAAGCGAGCAACTGAAAAAGGTGGTGCTCCACCTCTCATCCTCCTCAACACATTTTTGGATTTGTTGTAGAGGTTTGAAGCAGATCCCACCTTGGGATAGAGAGTGGTCCTGAAGAGGTTGTTCAAGATATAATACTTGCTCCTCAAACCCTTTATCAGACCGTCTGCATTATGAGGCTCAATGTAGAGAGAAGAGATCTCATCATTTAGAAGCCCTCTCTCATCATGAATATTGAAGCATTCTCTGTCCTCCTCACCAAAGCAAAGGAGGCGAGCAAAGGTCACATAATCCAACCTGTAGTGCATGCCCTCTGTCATCCAATGCATCACCATGTTCTCCCTGTCCAGATAGTAGGTGGAGAAGAATTGGTAAATGATCTCAGTATTCCACCCATTCTAGAATCCCATCCAGTGATACATGCCAAGCTCCCTGCACTGGTCAATGACTGTCAAAAACAGGGTCTCTCTTGATCTCCAAGTGCTCCCAATCAACATATTTCATCTTGATGATCTTGGGCTTGGAAGCTTGAGGAAGGACATTGGTGTAATAGTCAGAATGAAAAACATTCCAAAACCTGTAATCCACACTCATGTCCTTTGGCACATCATAGGGATTGATGACCCTCTGCTCATGGACTGTCCTCCACTGATTCTGATAGATCACTCTGACTCTGCCAGGAGCGTCCTGAGGCTCTCTGACAAGCACCTCCTCAGGATGCTCAACAAGATAAGCGCCATTGAACAACCCCAAATCTGGAGGTGTCCATGGAGAAGCTCTGTCTGGTATGGTCCTCCCTGTCCTCTGCAGATCTTCCTCTTGTCTTACCCTCTGCCTAGGGTTTAGACCATCATCAAACCCTCCTCTGCCTCCTCTGACAGCATGGGCCTTGGTCCTTGGCCCCTTTCCTCTTGCACCTCCACTCGATCCGCCGGCATCCATCTATGCATTTAAAAGGAAAAGGTTAAGTTGCTGCACTTAGACAGTGACAGGAACTCTAGTGAAAGATTGAACCAAAATCTAGGGTCAATAGATGATTGTAGGAGCAAATGCACATGTGCTCTCACCAGGGGTCCGGCACTGCCGGCCTGGTGCAGACAGCACTATGGCATGCTCCATCAATCTTCCATTGAGACTAGGTTTTGATCAAATCTAACTACTGGAGATACATCACCATACATAATACAACTACTAACAACCTAAATCCCATCTCAAAAACCATACATTGCATAGATCGACCCAAGTTAGGGTTTCATGTTATTACCTTTGAGATAGAGGGAAGAGGATGAAGAAGGTCGGGCTTGAATGGAGCTTGACACAGGGGGGAAAATCCTCCACACCTCCTCCAATGGCAGCACCTCCAAAGGGGCAGCACTGTCAGGGGGAAGAGAGGGACCTCCTTGCTCCTTGTGTCTCCTTAGGTTTGAGAGAAGAGAGGAGAGGTGTTGCTGTTGGGGGGAAACTAATTGGGATGGAGTTCCCTCAGGTTTGGGCATGGAATAAAAGAGAAAACCGAGAGGGAGGACTTGGGCCCGACAGGTTCGGTGCCCTTAAGTCCCGGCACTACCAGCCTTAGCCCGGCACTGCCAGCCCCCCGGCACTGCTGGCCTAGCCAGGCAGTGAGGCACTATGCCACGACTATACTCGATATTTATGCAATTGTGGACACATACGCCTTGCCATGTGCTGGTCAGTAAGAAAATCATCAATCATACAATGACCAACACATTCAAGTTTCTTTCAAAATTGGTTTTGAAGGACATAATTGAAACTTTTCAAAGTTTTGCCTAAGTCGCTAGGCGGACAAACAAATGTGTGCTATAGTTCAAACCACGTTACGGGAATCAAGTATATTCAGCTCACTACGCAAAGCACAAAACCTTGTCTCATTGAGAGGCTTAGTGAAGATATCGGCTAGTTGCTTTTCGGTGCTCACATGGCGAGTTGCGATATCTCCTTTTAATTCGTGGTCTCTCAAGAAGTGATGACGGATGTCTATGTGTTTGGTTCTAGAGTGACTAACCGGGTTATTTGCGAGTTTGATGGTTATCACACAAGAGAGGTATCTTGGTGAATTGATATCCGAAATCTTTTAAGGTTTTCCTCATCCAAAGTAGTTGAGCACAACAAGCACCGACTGCAACATACTCAGCCTCAGCGGTGGAAAGGGCTACACAATTTTGCTTCTTAGAACTCCAAGACACTAGGGATCATCCAAGGAATTGACACATCCACGAAGTGCTTTTTTGGTCTGAAAGGTCTAGGTATGGCTAGAGGGGGGGGGGTGAATAGCCTAATTAAAATTTCTATAACAAAACTTAGCAAAATTGTTAGAATAAAACACGGCTATAAGAAAGTTTGCACTAGCACTAAGGTTAGGCAAGCCACCTACCAATTCTAGTAACTAGCAAGATATGTTCTATGTCACACACAAGGGCTAGATAACTAGTGCTACTAGACTAAGCTACACAAGCTAAGCTAGAGGCTCTAGTTTGCAAGAATGAAAGGAATGTAATGCAACGCTAGAGATAGAATGGTTATATCAACGTGAAGAGATAGTCCAATAGATAACCAATCAATCACAAGATGAATCCTTGGTAGAGAGACAATGAGACACAATATTTTTACCGAGGTTCACTTGTTTGCCAACAAGCTAGTCCTCGTTGTAGCGATACACCCACTTGGAGGTTCACGCGCTAATTGACAATCAAAGCCAAACCTGTTCAAGGGTGCTGCACAACCAACACAAGATGGGGATCCCCAAGCTACGCAGAATCCACTAGAGATACCTTTCGCGAATCTCCCGCGGGGTAGGTTCAAGAAGCCCTCACAATCCACCGATCGGAGCCAGAGACAATCACCTTCCTCTGCTCAATGATCCTCGTCGCACCAAGCCGTCTAGGAGATGGCAATCTCCAAGAATAACAAGAGCTCCGCGATGACGACGATCACCAAGTGCCACTAGTATGCAATCAACAAAGCAATGCACTTGGATTCACTCTATCTCTCTAGAATATGTCAAATATGTTTAGAGGATGAGTGGTGAAAGCTTCTCAAGCAAGCACAAAAGTGTGAGTGAGTAGAATGTGAAAGAGATACCCCAAAGGGCCGGCCATATCACTTATATAGCCCTCACTCAACAACTAGCCATTTTGCCCCTGAAAAACGCTTTCTGCGCCCACTCCAGACGCACTTTACACTGGGGGTCCGGACCATCAACAGCGTCCGGACCCTCTTCCAGCCGAGAGCCAACGACTCTGTTCCAGCCTTCCGTCGCAGGGTCCGGACGCACCCGAGGTGCAGTCCGGACCATCACACATGCGTCCGGCCGAGCCTCCGTTTGAACTTGCTTCTTCCCGCGCGCACCGCAACGCGCCACGTGGCTCCGGACGCAAGCAACAGTGCGGGTCCGGACCAACACAAACAGCGTCCGGAAATATCTCCTCTGCACCTCCAGACAGACTTGCGGTTCATGATCCGGACCAACACTTGCGTCCAGACCCAAACTCTAGAGAGTTTACAGAGAGCGCCAGACTCCGGACGCGTGTCTGGAGCTCTACGTCCGGACGACAAACAGCGTCCGGATGCCTCTCACCAGCCGAGCCAGCAAGGGTTTGCCACCGTACGCACACGCGTTGGTCCGGTCGGCCAGAACGCTTGCGTCCGGACCCTGCGTTCGGACTGCTTCCAGCTGCCCAAACACTTCTCCAACTTCTTCCAAGCTTCCAAGAGCCAACACAAAGTGATCCCAACACTTGTGCTGGTGCGTTAGCTTTTATTTCACAATTATCTTGGATTAAGTTGGTGTTTCACTTGGTTCAATTGATTTTAATGCAATGCATATGAACCTAGTGGCACATGATAACCGTAATCAAACTTAAGAGCTCCCTCCTTGATAGTATGACTATCTATCCTAAATGTGATCACATCCTCTATGATGTCTTGATCACCAAACCGAAAATGGTCCTTGCTTTCACCTTTGCCTTCAACCATTTTCCTTTCCACCACCATGCTAGAGCTTGTGCCATCCACTTGATCCACCTTGCTCCATCACATGACATGTACCAACCTATCTCATGATTCACACTTAGAGATCAAGGTTAGTACTTAGGTGGGTTTCATCAATTACTCAAAACCAAAACACATGGGAGACTCATGGTCTACCTTGCAACCGGCGTAATCGGAATCCAAATACCCAAGTAGATCGAACTTAGAACTCTTAGGATACCATAAGCCAAGGTTAGGAGTGAAAACTAGATATCTCAAAATTCTCTTAATGGGCATTAAATGACACTCTTTCGGGTTAGCTTGAAATCTGGCACACATGCACACACTAAGCATTATGTTCGGCCTAGATGCACATAAGTAAAGGAGAGAGCCGATCATGGAACGATATACCTTTATGTCCATGGATTTCCCTCCTTCATCAAGATCAAGATGCCCATTAGTTGGCATGGGAGTCTTGATTGGCTTAGCATTGGCCATGTCAAACTTTCTCAACATATCATGGGTGTACTTGGTTTGTCATAAGAAAGTCCCTTCCTTGAGTTACTTGATTTGAAAACCGAGGAAGAACTTTAGCTCACCCATCATAGACATCTCAAATCTCTTAGTCATAATACTACTAAACTCATCACAAAATGATTGGTTAGTACTACCAAATATTATGTCATTGACATATATTTGGCACACAAAGATATCATTATTGAGCTTATGAGTGAAGAGAGTAGGATCCTCTTTGCCTATTTCAAAGCCTTGTTTGATCAAGAAATCCTTAAGGCATTCATACCATGCTCTTGGTGTTTGCTTAAGCCCATAGAGCGCCTTATGGAGCTTGAAGACATGATGAGGGAACTTTGGGTCTTCAAATCCTGGTGGTTGCTCAACATATACTAGCTCTTGGATAGGGACGTTGAGGAATGCACTCTTCACATCCATTTGTTGAAGCTTGAAATCATGATGGGCAACATAGGCCAAAAGCATTCGAATTGCTTCAAGCCTAGCCACCGGTGCATATGTTTCTTTAAAGTCTAGGCCCTCCACTTGAGTGAAACCTTGAGCCACCAATCTTGCCTTGTTTCTTGTCACCACGCCTTGCTCATTTGCTTGTTGCGGAAGACCCATTTGGTTCCAATCACATTAGTGTTGGGTCTTTCCACCAATGACCAAACTTTGTTCCTTTCAAAGCTATTGAGCTCTTCTTGCATAGCCATCACCCAATCAACATCATCTAGTGCTTGCTCAACCTTGACAGGTTCCAAAGAGGAGACAAAAGAGTAAAATTGACAAAAGTTTGCCAAATGTGAACGAGAAGTTACCCCCCTTCGGAGACTCCCAAGTATGTTATCAACGGGATGATCCTTTTGAATTGTTGGACTCAATCTTGGATGCTCTGTGGCTTCTTGTTGATTAGCTTGGTCATCATACTCATACTCTTCAAATATTGGTTGTAGGTTTCTTGGAGTAGCTGGGGAAGGGCTTGCTGCTGCCTGGCTGCTGGGTCCGGCAGTGCCGGCCTCTGGCCTGGCAGTGTCGGCCACAGGGACACAACCCTGACCAGGGAGCACTGCTGGCCCATCTTCTTCCAATCTTGGGGCAGTAGGTTCACCATCTTGAGGTTCCACATCTGTGGCCTGTACTTCTTGTGTCCTAATGTCACCAATGGTCATGTTCTTGATTGCTTCACATGGTGGTTCCTCATTACCTACAATCACTTGATCAATTTGCTCTACTTGAGAGCCATTAGATTCATCAAATGTCACATCTATCGCGATTTCAATTTTTCCTAAGGTCTTGTTGAATACACGATAGACATGCTCATTTGATCCATAACCAATAATAAAACCTTCATCAACTTTAGGTGCACACTTAGAGGTTTTGGGTTTCTTGTTAAGTACGAAACACTTGCACCCAAAAACTCTAAAATATGACACCTTTGGTTTGTTACCGGTTAGGAGTTCATATGAAGTCTTCTTCAAGATCTTGTGTAGATAGAGTCGGTTGATAGCATGGCAAGCGGTGTTGACGGCTTCGGCCCAAAAGATATCCGAAGTCTTGTACTCATCTAGCATTGTCCTTGCCATGTCAATGAGTGTCCGGTTCTTCCTCTCTACTACACCATTTTGTTGAGGGGTGCATGGAACTGAAAACTCATGCTTGATGCCCTCATCATCAAGAAACTCCTCCACTTGAGTGTTCTTGAATTCGGTTCCATTGTCACTACGAACTTTCTTGATTTGGAAACTGAATTCTCTTTGTGCTCTTCTAATGAAGGTTTTCACCTTATCTTGCACTTGTGCCTTATCATACATGAAAAACACCCAAGTGAAACGAGTAAAATCATCAACAATAACTAAACCATGTTTGTTATCGCCAATTCTTATGTAGGCCACCGATACAAAGAGATCCATGTGAATTAGCTCCAATGGTTGCTTGGTGGAGACAATGCTCTTTGGTGGGTGAGGTGCACCTACTTGCTTTCCGGCTTGGCAAGCGCTACAAATTCTATCCTTCTCAAAATGAACATTGGTTAGTCCAAGAATGTGTTCATCTTTTAGGAGTTTGGCCAAGTTCCTCATCCCAACATGAGCTAGTCGGCGATGACATAGCCAACCCATGCTAGATTTTGCCACTAAACAAGTCTCCAGCTTAGCCTTACTTTTGTTGAAATCAACTAGGTAAAGCTTGCCCTTCAAACGACCCGTAAAGACAATAGAGGAATCCTCCCTCTTAAAGACTTCCACACCCTTATCCATAAAGAGACAATTGTAGCCCATCTCACACAATTGTGAAACTGACAACAAGGTGTAACTCAACGAATTCACATGTAATACATTTGAGATGGAATGATCAAGAGTAATATCAACTTTACCAAGTCCAATCACTTCCCCTTTAGAGTTGTCACCGAAGATGATATTCTCAGTTGCATTTGATGTAGGGGAATATGATGAGAATATACTCTTCTCTCCGGTCATATGATCGGTACAACCACTATCAAGCACCCAACTTGATCCACCGGAGGAGTATGCCTACAAAACTGAAGGACCGAGAACGGCGACCAGAGGAGGGGTGAATGGGAGCCTCAGATTTCTCTCGAAATATTCGGGCCACTCTTCCCAAAAACCAAACCCAGTTGCTGGGTACTCAACCTTTCCCTTGGACTCATCATCGCTTGAAGAAGCACCTCTGTCGGAGGAGGCATCGATGTCGCTGAGGGAGGCGAGGAAGGCTCGGTGCTTGGCCTTCACCTTGTTGATCACCTTCTTGGAGGACCTTCGGTGGTAGCCACCCTTGGGCTTGTGCTTGTCCTAGAAGTGGTGCTCGTGCTTGTCCTTGCGCTTGGTGAAGTCGCCCGCAGCTTTCTTGGGGCAGTTTGCGATGAAGTGATCCTCATCACCACAACGGTAGCACCCCTTGGCTGAGCCACCACGCCGACGGTTCAAACAGTTGTTGTGAAACCGTGAGAACTTAGTGATGACCAAAGCCAGCTCATCATCTCCAAGAGCCTCCACTTGCTCCTCTGTCACGAAAATCAAAGAAAAAGCAAACAAGGAGTGTGAAGGGTCAGAGGAGGAAGAAGACGTACCGCCGGGGCTAGGAACCAACTCCATAGAAGGTTTCGACGGGTTCTCAACCTTGGCCCGGGTCTGGTAGTCAATCTCCGAGGACTTGAGCTTGCTGAACAGCTCGTCCACGGTCAGGGCATCATAGCCTGGTGACTCCTGAATGACAGCCACCTTCATCTCCCACACCTTCCGATCAAGAGCATGCAAAAGCTTGATAGCCATCTCATGATCATAATAAGGCAAGTTGGCCCGATTGGCACGCATCTTGTTGACAATAGATTGGAAGCGAGTGAACATCCCGTCAACAGATTCGCCAACCAACTGAGCAAAGTTCTCGTACTCTCTATGGTACGTGTCGAAGAGTGTGGACTTGATCTGAGGGTTGCCCTCATGATATCTCAAGATTGTTTGCTAGATCTCCTGTGCCGTAGTGAGACTCGAAACCCGCTCAAACTCCGGAAGATACAAACAAGAGAAGAGAATGCTACGAGCTCTTGCATTAGATGCTTGCTGCATAACCTGGGCATCGGTGATCCGAGCCTCAAGAACCACGTAATTCTCATTCTCACAAATCTCCCAAAACTTCGTATCAAGCCCTTGGAGGTAAGCGAACATGCGCACCTTCCAATAGGCAAAGTTGGTTCCTTCGCGCATCAAGAACCGTGTAAGGTGGATTCATCCTTAACCGGCTCTGATACCAATTGAAGGACCGAGAACGGCGACCAGATGGGGGGGGGGGGTGAACGGGAGCCTCAAATTTCTCTCGAAATATTCGGGCCACTCTTCCCAAAAACCAAACCCAGTTGCTGGGTACTCAACCTCCCCCGAGCAACGCGAGCGGGGATTCAGACGAAAACGAACAAATGAAAGCTCACCGGCAGTGGAGGAAAACTCACCGGAAACCCCCAAGAATGAGTTCTCAACCCCTATTAGAAAGAGGCAAGAACCCCAAGCGAAATAGCCCAAAAGACAGGCGTCGGACGCTGGATAGCAGGGCGACGAACGCTGGAAGACAGCGCGACAGACGCTCCAGGGCAGGGCGTCGGACGCTGGCGACGGACGCTTAGGCGAGCGTCCGTCGGCCTTCCAGGGAGCCTAACAGTAGCTGAAAAACTGCTGAGGCGACGAACGCTTGGTGACGGACGCTTGGACGAGCGTCCGTCGGCCTACCCGAGAGCAAAACAGAACAGAACAGCACACACCACGCGACGGACGCTGGGCGACAGACTCTGGAGAGCGTCCGACGCCAAAACCGAAGGACGCCAATAAGCGAGGCGACGGACGCTGACGTCAGCATGTACCAGCGTCCGACGCAAAACCCTCGGAGCGTCCGACGCCCCCGACAAACGCGCAGTAACCGCGAAAATCGTTTTTCTCTCCACCAAATCTTCCCAAATCTTGACCAAAAGTTCTCCACTAGCAACCCAACTTGGTAGGCATGATTCTAGTGCTATGGAGGAGCTATCCCGAAGAAATCATCACTCAATTTGGTGAGGATTAAAAGGGAAATGAGGATTTGGGGAAAAGGGGCAAGAATGAAGAACACCGCAAAGAAAACGCCCGATCTACGCACTCGTGAGGTTTGAGGGGAATTCCTTCGGTGCAAAGATGCTCCTCACGAACACGAACAACTTTTTTCAAACGGATTTGCAGGAGCTACTCCCTACAAAGAGGAATCATCTCGGGAAAAGAGGGAGCAAAAGCAAAACATGAAGAACACAAGCAAAACGGGGGACACGATCACAAAAGCGAAGCCACCATGGCTTACGGAGGTTACGGCCTCCGATTCCTCGCAACAATCACAAGTTCTTACACCGGTGACTTAGCGGATCTCAACCAAGAAGAAGCTAGGGAAGGGAAAACCTAGGAGTAGGTGGAAGAAAGAGTAATGCAAGAGATGAGGATGAGGATACCCCTTCATCCTCTATTTAACGGGGCTTTGGCTATTTCCCAAAGAGCCCCCTAGATACATTGAGTGAACTACCTAGCCTAAGCATTGCAGTCCAAGCAAAGTAACTCTCAACCACTCATTTGAATGGACGGCCCCGCTTCCTGCCGGGAGTTGCCGTCGCCTGGATGCAACCTCCAGGATTCCGCCACGTGTCATCCCCGCTTCCTCGAAAGCTCCGCCTAGGTTTTGAGGCCCAAACCCAGGAAACCCGCCACCGATAGCTTTGGGCTCCACTATCGAACCCTGAGTTTTGCGGCCAAAACTCAGAAACCGACGTGGATGGTTTTGAGGCCCAAACCACCAAACCACTCGACGCGAGCAACCTTGTCTTCGCCTCATCGGGCTCCGAGTCCCCTGAGCCTCCGCTCGACTCGCGCGTCCACCATCTTGACTCGGTAGACTCGGTCTACCTCCATGTCTTCTCGCACTCGCCGGTGCCAAGTACTAGCCACCACAGCTAGTCCGCTGGCGCCGATGGTCCCTCAGTCCGAGCCTTGCTTCCGCCCTTCACCGCTTTCAGTCCATCGACATGGCAAGCCTCTACTCGACCTTCTCCACGCCATTGACCACTGTCACTAGGCATAGCACCTGCACACCACAAGCCGATAGACAGGCACACATTTGCTTTCGCAAAGGGTTAGAATAAACCGCTCAAACTGAAACACTCACGTGTTGGTCAATCACTCATCATCAAAGCTGAACATACATGGGTACTTATCCGCCATGTGTTCGCAAAAACAAGTTTAGTTCCTAGATTTAGGTCCCCAATCAATCTTGGGGCCTTGCATGTTAGTCACCACAATCTTAGGAACCCAAATGTTCATATTTCTTTTATCATGTTTCTCATCACCCACAAATTCTCAACGTAATGTGCTTTGAATTCGGATCCGAGCTTTTCCCCACACTCCTTGAGGTTGAGGGTGATGATGTTGAACTTTGCTTGGGTTGCTTCCTCACCAATTTGTAGATCGAGCCTTCCCAACCTATGAACTTTGAGGGAGAGAGGAAGAACAAGAAGAACACAATAGCAAAGGATATTCGAAGCTATCTCCACAACATCAAGCACACGAGACTCACGATTTATACCAAGGTTCGGCAACTCAACTAGAGTTCCTACTCCTCGTTGTTGAGGTGACCGCGAAGGTCGAAGTCTCTTTCACCTCCTTGCCTCTCCCGTGAGGCCCACACAAAGAGTGCCCAAGGTTTTCACTAAGATCGAATGGGGATTACAAACACTTCGATTGCCCTCACAAATGAACAAATCATGGGCAAGCACGAAGAACACCTAGCCGGCTAGGATTCCAAGAATCCAAGAGAAATAAATGCAAAGCAAATCGGCAAGAAGAGGGATTCGAATGCTCAAGTCGTAGATCGATCCTCTCCTCTCTCTAATCTCACTTCTCTCTCACAAATCCACCATGGATTGAAGTCTAGGAGCAAGGAGGAAGAGAGACACTCTTCGGACCCTTTTCTCAGATGTGGAAGTGGAATAATGGGGGTGACTGCCGCCCCAAGGGAAGGAGCGGCCTATTTATTCCCGCAGCTCCCGACGCACCACCGGTACTACCGGTCCAAGGAATCCGACCGTTGGAGCTACCCGACCGTTACGAAAAGGGAGTTTGCTGCTACTACCGGTGGCACACCGGTACTACCGGTAGTTCAAAAAGGGTGATGCCTTCGCATGCGAGAAAGTTGTACTGGTAGCTGACCGGTACCACCGGTCTTCACCGGTTCTACCGGTGGGAGACCAGTAGTACCGGTGGCTCAGCAGAAAGCCACCGAAGGACTCTTCTAAGAAAACAATTTGCACCGCTTCTCTCAAACGTCTCTAGACTAGTAACTTGAGCACTCTTATCCTCATCAAGCTAGTCTACTATGCATCCGTCTTGATAGTACGGCTTTTCCTATAACTCAACCCGGTCAAACACTTCTCTAAACCTCTATGACCGGTGAAATTAAATGCTCTAAGTTATACCTTTGCCTTGTGCATTCCATTTCATCTTCTTCTCCAATGTTGATGCAACATATGCACCAACCTATCACAAATGATATGATCCACTCCATATCATGACATGACCGTGTTGGTTCATCGATCTTGACCTCACTCGCTCTTTACCGTTGCGTTGGTCCATTGGCGCCAAGCATCACTCGCTTGCCCTTCACACTTGCAACCGGTCCATCAAGCCAAGCCTCATCTTGATCTTCTCCACCTTGATCACATGACTCCATGCCATGTACCATGTACAATAAACTCCTTCATCACCAAGTTGAGCACCATCAATATGCACAAGCCATCTTGTCACACCCGATTTTAAGAACAAAACCAGATTTACACCATATGTGAGCCTAGGAAGTCAAATCTCACATATAGCCACAAATTAAGGAAGTATCAAAAGACAATACTTAAATACATAACATATAAGGTCAAAAGATAACCTCAACATAGCGAATAGTGGAAAGACGACTCCGAACTTCGGGTGAAGGCTCCAACTTCACAGGGACAACTAACTGGTTGATCACAAGCCTAACTCCTTTAACTGTTGCTCTGTGCAATCTGATATGGTTGATAAGGCAAGGGTGAGCACTTAAAGTACTCAGCGAGATTAACACAGGGTTATGAAGCTCAAAAGGCTGACACTGGCTTACTGCGGTTGCTTTTAACTTGGTCAAGTTTTAACAACAATTAGCTTTAGTTATGCTTAACCCAGTTGGTAACCACATGATCATTAATGAAACAATCTCATATATCATATCTCCGAACTTACCATCATAAGTTGTTCAACAACAGGAGTATCTAACACTGTGAGTTTTCCGAGCCGCTCGTAACCATGAGCACGACTATCATGATAGATTTACACTTTGCAGAGGTCCACGCACTTTACCCACAAGCCGTGTAACCCATATGCCCGGGACGGCCAATCCCAAAACACTGCCAAGGTGAGCGGGCAGGGTACACTATGAAGTCTTTCAAAAGTCTTCCCAACATGTTGCCAGACCCTACGGACCCAAGGGCAAGGGGTATGTAAAGCCTCTACTCGATGGTACCTTTCGAAGCGGTAACCACCCTAGAACATGCCCTACAACCAGCTCGGCAATGGTGCCTTTCACGAACTGCCAACATGCTAGTACAAATCTTCATACTTGACTAAAGCCAGAGCCATTATAGCACTCGTGGTTGCATTATTATCCCAGCTTTTGCCCTACAGTGGGGTCCTATTCCATGTTGCTATAAAAGCCAATTTTATCTCATTGTTGCATATATCATTAATCAAGATTCATCTCATAATTCATTATTGTGGAGCATAGCAGAGCTACCCATATGCATATAAACCCATGGTGACAAGGTAAAAGATAACAAAGCTATGGTATAGATCTAAATAGGAATCAATTTAGACACATGCAATATGATTAGATGAATTAAAGTGAATAGGTAAGAAGGATGATCCCATGTTAAACTTGCCTTAAACTCTTAGATCATTTCTTCACTTGATTCTCGATCTTTTGATAACTTCTTCTTGATCTCCACGTAAATCTCACCGATCGGACAAGATCATAAACACCACACAAGCATCTGAACAATCATTCAAAGCGTACAATATATCTACTTTAGAACAATACACCAATCAACGAAAAAGGTTTAAAAGAAATCTACGTATTGCTACGATCACGCAGATGCGAGAATCACGCTAATCAGATCTATAAAGGAAAAGAAGCGACTACCGAAAGATTAGCTTTTATAAGATAATTAAACTTCATTTATTTTATTTAAAAAGCATATATTGGATACTTCAGAGAAATACCCAAATTAAATTAAGTCACATTACTTTGCTTTGTAAAAACAAGATTAAACTAAGTATGTTTTGTTTTATGAAAAGCCGAGGTGGAGAACCCTAATTGATTTTAATTGGAAAATCATTGATTATATAGATTAATCAATTATCATTTTATTTCAGAGAATAAAACATATTTAATATTTTTACTAACAGGTAGATCTTATCGTTACGAAACCAACGCAACTCGAACGGGACAAAACGGATCTAAAATGAATAAACTATAGATTAAACAAGATTTTGAAAAGGGCAAGATTAAAGCATTAAAAGAATTAATTTACTTTGATTTTCAAAAGTAATTAACATAGATTAAAACTATACTACTGGATAGAGCATAAAACTACGAATCTAACGCAACTTGAACGGATCGATTTGGATTAAAAACAAAGAAGTTATAGGGTTTTGAAATCGGATGACAAATCTGTAAATAGGGATTTTTATTTAAAACCGAATTAAACAGATCTAAAAAGAGAATACGCTTTCCAGAGGGGGAAACGTAAACGTGAAAACCGCTTTGGATGGAAGGGATACACTACGACAAAGAGAAAAACAAGACGAACCTTGTAGCACCAGAAAAGCTCGCTAGAGAGTTCGCCGGAGTTGACCGCCAATGATATGATAGGAAGAGAGAAAACTATAATTTACTACACGAGAGATTTCCCAAACTAGGGGCTCCTCTTGCGGTAGTTGTGGTGTGCTTTGGCAAGAAGCTGATAGATATATATAGGGAGAAAAACTCCCTACATGTTTATCAACTGGCGATATGGTACTAATTGATGGTGCACTTCCACATTTACTAATGGGCCAATTAGACATAAAAGCCCATTAGTAACTAAATGCATGGACTTTTGAGATTTATTAGGATTATTGCACATGGGCTTTGAGGAGCGGTGGGAAATTGAGATATTTATTATATATTTTCGGAATAAATTATTTTTGTGAATAAAATAATTCCAGAAAAGTCTAGAACTAATATTTAAGTCACGAAAAATACTCCGAAGTCTCCAAAAATTCTGGGAAAATTCTCAGAGACACTTTGGAATATCATGAACCCAAATAAAGTATTTAGAGCTCACGAAAAGATATTTTGGAGCATCTAAAAATTAGATTAAGCTCATAGAAAAATGAGAAAAGGTTCTGAAAAAGCTAGAAAAATTCCCCGGAAGATTTTAGAGATATTTTTATGAATGATGAACTCAAGAGAATGATTTAGGGTCAAAATAAAAGAATTCTTGGGAAACTCCAAACAAGAGGATGGAGTTAGGGAACAATGAATTTGATGATAGAAAAGACGGAGACATGCTGGATAGAGGTAAACCTGTAAATTAGGTGGATCTAGTTTCGGAATAAAACAAAAGAGAAAACCGAATTTTAAACCCAGCCGTGGACTGCGGGTTAAATACTTAAGATATCAAGGGCTCTTTAGCAAGATAACCGGCCGAAGGGGTATCTTGGATTAGGGATCGTTGGATCTAAGGCCAATGGCCCAGATTAGATGGAGGGAGAGGGAGACGGATTCCCCACCGGGGGAACAGTGGCCCGGCGGCGAACGCCATGGACGGGAGCTCTGCTCCACGCCGACGCGGGCGGTTTGAGCCGGAATGGACTCGGGAAGGGTTCCAGGAGGTAGGTGAAGGAGATGTGAGTTCACCTGTACCGATAGGGAGGAACGGAGGAGTACGGTGCGGGCCGACGACGAGCAGAGGCGGGCGGAGTTGTTCTGCACGGTAAGCCGAGCACCTGAGAGTAACACAGAGGGATAAAGAAGGTTAGGCGAGTTCAGAAGAATGTCCCGAAGCTCGGTGATCTCCTTACGGTGGTGGCAAAGCATGGAGCGAGCTCGGCGGCGTGAGGAGGGGGAAGGCGCTGACAGTGCGGGACCATCTTGTCGGCGAGGCAAAGCAGCCCATGTAGATGGAAGGGGAGAGGGAACCAGGCCGGCTGGGCTGGTTGGGCCAGAAGGTGAGGAAGAGAGGATTTGATCCTATTCCTTTTCTTTTTGTTTTCAAAGCTTTTCTTAAATCCTTTTTGAAAACCATTTTCTAAACCGTTTTGAAAAGCTTTGAGTTTTGCAATACCAAGCATCACAAAAAGGATAATGCAGAGGCATGAATGCTCAAGCAAAGGTTGCTAAACCCTAGATCAATTTTTAATTTGATGAAAACGTTTTTATTTTCCTACATTTTCATGAGCACAAAATTCAAAATTAACCCAATTTCAATCTATTTTAAAAAATTCAAATTTTCGGGTGTTACACATCTCTCCACCATGACTTTATTGGTTGCTCACACTTGTATACCTAAGGACTAAATCACTTGTGTGTCTCACATTAAACACACATTAGTCCACCTAAGTTGTCACTCAATGACCAAAATCACACAAGGACCTTTCAATCTCCCCCTTTTTGGTAATTGATGACAACTCTACAAAGATATGGAAATTAAGATCATTTTGGATATTATGCCATTTATCCATCATTTAAGATCTATACCATGATTTGGATAAATGCCACAAGATCCAACTTGGTAGTGATAGCTCCCCCTACATGTGTGCTCACAAAGGTTTGAATTAAGCTTTGCACACATGCATGAATAGGAATTTTGGGAGTGCTATCACTACTAAGTGATGCTAAGGGATATAGGATAAACCTGTGAAGATACTCATTGTAGTTGTACTTTGAAGTTCATCCTTAGCACCATGGTTAGCTAGATACAACAAAAACACTAGAAACCCCGTGAGATCAACATTATAAGCACAGTTTCTAAATACCACTTATTAGATTAACTATCTAGCTTACCAACCTATGCATGCTAGTTTATCAAGTCATCATTCAAATCCTATAACTAGCATACACCACACAAGCATACATATAAAGATAAGACTTATGCAATATTGATGCAGTGGATTAGAACGAACCAGTAGATCAATAAAAGAGGCACACGAACAAGACAGATAAACTAGATGAAATTGTAACTCACAATTCCCTTCTAGTGATCACCAATGATAGTGAATAATTTTATCATCTCCAAAAAAAACTCCTCCCCTTCCCAAATCTCCTTACATATATAGAGCTGTAGAGCACGTAGGGCCATTAAGCTATAGACCACACATGGCCATTAGAGAGACCAAAAGGCATAACCAACCACTCATAAAGTCCATCTCTTGTTTTGAAAGTGGTCTTCCATTCATCACCTGGATAAATCCTCAACTGGTGTTAACCACTCTTCAAATCAATTTTTGAGAATATCACAGCTCCTACCAGATTATCCAGCATATCATTGAGTTGAGGAATAGTAAACTGATACTTAATGGTGATCTTATTGATCGCTCGAGAATCCACACACATTCGCCAGGATCCATTCTTCTTTGGCGTCAACAATACTAGAATTGCACATGGGCTCAGACTAGGACGAATAAAACCCTTGTCAAGAAATTCTTGCACTTGTTTGTTTAACTCACTGTACTCTGTTGGATTCATGCGATAAGCTGGACGATTTGGCAAACTAGGTCCTGGTACTAGATCAATTGATGTTGAATGTCCCGCATAGGAGGTAGTACAGATGGGAGTTCTTGAGGGAACACATCAGAAAATTCCCTAAGCAGCCCTTGTGCCTCTTTAGGTACTGTTATGCCATCTCTTTGCTCTGCAACTAACAACAAGTAGACATCCTCCCTATTTGCATCATGCAAAAATTGTTTGAAGGATACTAGAGTGGTAGCTCTAGATGATTCCCCACCATTTGACGTAGATATATCTTCCATATTTATTGGATTAAACACAAACTTCTGCCCATTTTTCATGACAGTATATGTGTGCTTGTGGACATCATGCATTGCATGTCGATCATACTGCCATGGTCGCCCCAAAATGAGATGACTAACATCCATATCAACCACATCACATTCAACTTCATCAAAAAATTTGTTACCAATGGAGAAGGACACCAAACATCTAAATTTAACCTTTGATACTTTATCAGACTTGAACCACCTCATATTATATGGATGAGGGTGTTTGATTTTCTCAAGTCTAAGTTTACTAACAGCCTCTTCAGATATTGTGTTCTCCCAGCTACCATTATCTATAATGACATGGCATACCTTACCACCAATGGTACAACGAGTGTGGAATAGACTCCGTTTTCGCCAATCTTCATCTTTTTTTATCGTGCTACTAATGCACGCTCCATCACAAGCATCGGACCTATATCTCCTTCAAGCTCAACCTCACCCTCCTGCTCTTCACCATAATTGTCATATATAGGGTCACCTTGCTCTTGACTTTCTTCATCAAATTCAGCCATTAAGCCCTTACCATCCCTGCTGTTATTCTTTGGACAGTCTCTCTGTAGATGGTCTAAAGAGCCACACTTGAAACAACGATCACCCCTAGAAGATGATGATTTGGGTGCCTCATTGGTTCCCTTGGCCTTGGGTAAAGAGCCCGTGGATCGCACATCTCTACTGCCAGTAACCTCCATTGCTGATGTTGGATTGTTAGACTGTGGCCGAGATGGAGTGGTAGAACGCCATGTTCGCTGTTGTTGTTTCTCAATAGTGACTGCCCGTTGATATGCCTCTGAAAGTGTGAAATTCGTATGCAAAGACAACACATCTTGGATTGATTTACGAAGACCACCCACATACCTTGCCACCAATTGGCTTTTCGAATCACTTAAGTCATTACGTGAAACTAATTGGTAGAATTGATCTGTATATTCATCCACACTCATAGTGCCTTGGCGAAGACTTTGGAGCTACATAAATAATGTTTCCTCATAATTGAAAGGAAGAAATTCCCGCTGCATCTTTTCCTTTATGGCCAGCCATGTATCAATTTTTGTTTTGCCTCGAACTCGTCGACTCTTCTCTAGATTCTTCCACCAAACAGAAGCACGCCCCTTTAGTCGCATTGCAACTGCAGGGACATGCTCTTCCTTAGGCACATCTGCATA
The DNA here is from genome assembly GCA_022036555.1 of Microstegium vimineum. NCBI lineage: Eukaryota > Viridiplantae > Streptophyta > Magnoliopsida > Poales > Poaceae > Microstegium > Microstegium vimineum. Next base: position 16,255,874 of record CM039128.1, on the reverse strand, counting down.
TTCAAATATACGTTCAACCTGATCCAACCAATCCACAAAATTTTCAGCAGAGAGCCCTCCTGAAAACTCCGGTAAATTGACTCTAAAACAACGACGCCAGTTGTCTTCACATCTAGCGGGAGCTCGACCCCTTTCACGTCGATGCCGAGCAAATGGATTTACTTCAGGACGCCTCAAGTCGCTTTCTGAAGAGCTATTACTGTCATAATCAGCATCTTCTTCAACCTGATCTTCTGGCATGTCCCTCCGTCACCTAGTGTCAGCCAATTGAGCCATCTGAATCTGCATGGCCTCCATTTGCTGTACTAGGGTCTGCACCTGACGTCTCAACTCCTGATCTTGATCTCTAATTCTGGCATCGATGTCCCGCAGGTCGCGATGACGACGGGGAGTCTCATCATGAGACTCCTCTCCCTCAGCATCACCATCCCGAGCATCTCGCTGGGGTGGACGACGACCTCGATTTCTTCGCCCTCCTGGCATGGACTCGAACCTCCGTCTCTGATACCAACTGATGGAGTGGATTAGAACGAACTAGTAGATCAATACAAGAGGCACACGAACAAGACAGATAAACTAGATGAAATTGTAACTCACAATTCCCTTCTAGTGATCACCAATGATAGTGAATAATTTTATCATCTCCAAAAAAAACTCCTCCCCTTCCCAAATCTCCTTACATATATAGAGTTGTAGACCACGCAGGGACATTAAGCTATAGACCACACATGGCCATTAAGATAGTAACTGAAAAACTTAGGAACTGATGCACACACGCATGCAGGACTTTTTATTGGAAAATAAATACTACAACTACTAGACTTCTCGAGGATGATAACTGACATTTGAGTTTATTTGCCTGCATAATCGCCATTAAGATAGTAACTGAAAAACTTAGGAACTGATGCACGCACACATGCAAGACTTTTTATTGGAAAAATAAATACTACAACTACTAGACTTCTCGAGGATGATAACTGACATTTGAGTTTATTTGCCTGCATCAAATATGCAAGCAAGCACATGAATATGCCCATATCAAATGCAATCAATCAAGTACATGAGCTTGCTCCCTCTACTTGTGTGCATCTCTTAGTCCAAGACTTTGATCCTTTGGTATTGTTCCCTTGTCCATGTCCATGTCTCTTTCCCTTAGTGCATGTCCATTCACTAATATATCTTTGTTCACTAATCTCTCCCCCTTTGTCATCAATTTTCATAAAAGGTATGCTTATATTGATGCAAAGATTGCACTAGGGTAGATGGTTGATACTTTTTGATGGACACTAACACATTTGTATTGGAATGACTCTTAATGTAAGATCATTGACCATTATGCCATTGAGTAGGGCAACTCCCCTTTGGTCAAAGAAATTGTCATCCAAATGAGCTTTGCAAGTAAGAGAACTATGATTTGATCACTTAAAGTTGAGGATCACTTGTTAGCTTGTAGGATATCACTTATGAGATTACCACTTGTAGAATTATTTGAATTAACTCAATGTGGATCATCACAAGTATGCTAGAACTAGACATCTTTTGCAAGTACCAATATGAAAGTTGATACTCTTTGAAAGATTAGCATAAGTTTAGATACCATTTGTAGATTACATATTGATATCCATTTGCATAGTTATCTTGTGCTTGAACTAGATTCATCTTCATGAGCTTCTATGTTGGACTTGTACTAACATGTATAGCATAAGTTTTCAAGTCCGGTTTAAACCCTCTCTAAGCTTGTTCACACGCATTAAGCGGTTATCTTATAGAGGTTGTACTTGTCACTTATATAATCCATGAATAGATCAAGTACTTAGGTTTACTAGCTCATGAACAAACTCATATACTACCACTAGATCAAACAACTCAATCAAGCTATAGTGGTAGGCTATAAGCATAAAATTCATTTGATTTTCAATGAATGAGGACTATGTATGACTATATGCACTAAACAAGTCCTAAGTATTAGATGTATGCATATTTCAAACAATTTCACCTTTGCTATGTTGGAGTAGAGGATAGTCATATAGATTTCATCTCCAATTAGCAATGTGAAGTCCAATTAAGAGTTTGGTGAAGACCAATTGATAACCAATTTGAATACCAATCTTCACCCATATGATTTGGGAACCACTAATGATCAAGTGCACTTTCTTGTTGCGGTTGACTTGCTTATTTCTTGATCTTTGCTTGCATGAGAGAGTACCACTTTGTAGAATATAATATTACTTGAATATCATGATACATACTTGTAGGATAAATTCATAAATCTCTCTCTTTTGGGTGTTGCTTGCTTTTGTTTTGATCAATTCTTTTGATAGCTTTCAACTAAGCATATCCACATGATTCTTAGATCACCACTTCCATGTTAGCCTTACAAGTAACCTTGGTTCACCTACAAAAGGCGGCAAGCCCCTACAAAAGGGAGAAGTGACCTCTCTCCAAGAATCACCCTTGACACTCAATTGAAATGACTTTGTTTAATTGATCTTCATCTTGAGCACTAAAGATGTGTCAAATACACTCCTCAATCAAATAACCTTGTACTCAATTCTAGCATAGGTACCTCAATCACTTATAAGCATGATTCCAACTTGAGGACCTTTCAATTTGAGTGACTCTAAATCAATCCAACGTTTATCACTTTTCTGGCAGATTTTGTACTCTTCAAAGAATATATCGTATCTCACAAAGTACATATCCAATGACCTTGAATTTTGGTGGAGATGTGCTTCACCGAGTCATCTAGCAGCCATAAAAATTTGAGCTTCATTGGACCACTAGATTGCTACCATATTTCACATCTTTCCACCTAGGTACATGCTGAAAACTGCTGCATATGTGTTGACAAGATCCACTCCACAACGAAGTTTCCCTTATCCAATACCCATGAAATTTAAACAGAAAATAATACCACAAATGTAGAGCATGCACACCAAATTTCAAGCCAATCCAAGTAGATTTGAATTCTCAAACATGGCTATGATTACAGCTAGCTCAGATTTTGAAAGATTGACAAGAGTTGACAAATTGAGCTATGCTTCTTCAAATTGAACTAAATTTGAATCCAACTTGTTTGAACACTCTTACAAGACATATATCCATTCAATCCTCTTACTAAAAGTAGTCTCATGATCATATTCATTCAAATCAACTCAAACTTGATCACTAAGCATTTAATCCATTCAAACATCTTATAGCAAGCAACTAGTGCACATATATATCCAATTCAAGCAACTCATATATATGCACTATGTGTATATCCAATTCAAATATCTTATACAAACCCAAATGAACTTGATCAACAAGAAATATACCTTATTTAGACCATGATCAATCCATTAGCAAGCTTCAACTTGGATAATTGCAAGCCTTCAAATAATCCAATCACCCACCACAACTTGATCATGCACTTGTATGTTGTAGCATTTGAACTTCATCTTTTGACTTGGCATTGGGATAAGGATAGCACTAAGCTTCATTACTTGACTCAATCATATGATGAAAAATATGCAATCAATTGAATCAAGTCTCCAATGCCCATGGTACCTATACACATTCATCCACTTGTTGATGGTACCCAAACTAGTTTGGGTCCTCTCAAGTTAGGTGCAACATACTTAGGCAATGCCTTAGTATGAATAGCGGGATGTTTTACAATAGCAACCATAGAGGTACCACTACCATCCTTTCTAAGCATATGATCATTATCAATTGAAATGATCTTAGAAGGCATACCTAGGGGACATGAATTAGCCATGTGTCCCCTTTCCCGACATGAGTAGCACACTCTCTTTGCTTGAGCCTTTTCTTCCTTGCTCATGTTGTGCTTCTTATTGTCTTGCCTCTTCTCTTTTGCTTGAATCTTTGTCTCAAGCTTGGTAGGACACTTCGAGGCAAAGTGTCCCATTTCTTCACACTTGAAGCACTTGATGTGAGCCAAATGATTCTTCTCTTGATCTTTGCTCATTATCATCTTGTTGGCATCATGAATAGGAGTTGGATGCCTTGCTCTTGCTTTTCCACCTCTTCTTGTTTTCTTCTTCTTTGTCATCCCCAAATCACCATCTTGATGGTTGATCTTGTATTTCACTTGGGGTTTGACTTGTGGCTTAGCTTGAGCATTCTTGGTTGGGCATACATTTGCAAGATGTCCCATTCCATGGCACTTGAAGCACATGAAATGAGATAGCTTCTTTTGTTCTTGCTTCTTCTCTTTCTTGCCCTTGCCCTTGTGGAAACCAATTCCACTCTTGTCACCATAGCTTCTCTTGTTTGTCAATATTTGCTCAAAGGTGACTTTGGAGTTGTAACACCTCTCTAGCTTGTTGCTCATGTTCTTCAATTCACTTTTGAGCTCATTGTTCTCCTTCAAAAGGTTAGTCTCACAAGACATAGAAGTAGAACAAGCATCTATATTTGAAGAACAAGGCATATCAAGTAAATCATCACAAGAGGTGGATACATTATTCTTCCCTACATCACAAGGGTTAGCAACAACATGTGATTGATCATTTGACACAAGTGATGAGCTCTCTTCATTTTTAAGATTTAGCAATTCATTAATGAGAGAACCATGTTTGTGAACTAAATTCTCATGAGACACACGAAGCTCCTCATGATCAAGTTTTAGTTCTTCATGTGAAGACTTAAGAACATCAAGTAAGTGCTTATGTTCTTCACATGAGTTCTTTAGAAGTGAGTTTTCATCTTTTAGTTTCTTAGTTTTGTTCAACTCACTTTATAAAGATTTGGAGAGTTTGCACACAAGCTCAAAGTTAAGGTCATCACAATCTACAATCATATTGTCAATTGATACCTTAGAGTCACCATGTGACATGTAGCATTGTGATGAAGTGGAAGAGATTGTGGAAGCATCACTCTCATAGCCCGAGCATGCAACATCATCATCATCATCATCATCATCATCATCATCATCATCAAGTGTGCTTGGAGTAGCATCATCAATTGCAATACTTGATGTTGGGCCTTCATTATCCTTGTCAAGTGATATTGTGGTAGATAGATCATCTTCATCATCATTTGAACATGAGGTGGAGCAATCTTTCACAACCACCAAGTTGTGGTCATGCTCAACATTCTCATGTGCCACCAACTTGGACACATCATCATCAATGTTTGGCACCGTCTCATATGTTTCAATGAGATAGGTCCAAATCTCATGAGCGCTCTTCATTTCCATTATCTCACCAAAGATATTATCTTTCATAGAATGGTAGAGAATGTTAGTAGCTTGGCAATCGAGATGTAGGCACTTCTTTTGTGCTTGAGTTGCATCCTCTCTCTCAATTACACAAGAGAGACCTACATCCACGGTCCACCACATTTGGGGAGAAATAAACTTAAAATTGCATGTCAACCAATTTCTCCACCGTGCAAAGTGTGTGCCATAAAAAATGTGTGGACACTCAACATCTAGCCCATAAGTCGCCATCCTCTCGGGTCGGTAAAGACCACAAATGAGAGACCAAGCTTTGATACCACTTGTAGGGTCGAGATGGAGGACTAGAGAGGGGGGGTGAATAGTCTTTTTTAAAAACTTAAGCGCAACGGCTAACCGAAACAAATGCGGAATTAAAACTATCGGTCTAGCCAAGACTACACCCCTCTATCTATAACTTTAGCACCTAGCAAAGTATACTAATTGGGCTCACTAAGGTGCCAATCTAGGAAGCTCACCTAAACAAGTCTAGGTTGCAAGGTCACACAAACCTAATTAACTAGTACTCTAAGCGCAAAGGGAGCTCCTACACATACTAGTAAGCAAAGCACAAAGCACCTAAGCTCACTAGCAATGCTCTCTAGCAAGACTACACAAGTCAACTAGAGAGCTCAACTTACTTAGCTACACAAACTAAGCAATGTAACTAACAAGGCTACACAAGCCAATTAGCCACTCAAGAGCTACTTCTATGCTACACAAGCTAGAAGGTAACTAGGCAAGCCACACAAGCTAAACTAGTTACTAAAGCAACCACTAAACACTACCACAAGTAAGAAATAATAAGTACAAGCTAGTGAATAGAGAATGCAAACCACTGATTTGTACTACCGGTGGCTGACCGGTACTACCGGTAGGAGACTGTTACTACCGGTGGCTCGCTGTAGCTCCGGGATCTCAACGTAATGTGCTTTGAATTTGGATCCGAGCTTTTCCCCACACTACTTGAGGTTGAGGGTGATGATGTTGAACTTTTCTTGGGTTGCTTCCTCACCAATTTGTAGATCGGGCCTTCCCAACCTATGAACTTTGAGGGAGAGAGGAAGAACACGAAGAACACAATAGCAAAGGATAGTCGAAGCTATCTCCACAACATCAAGCACACGAGACTCACGATTTATACCGATGTTCGGCAACTCTACTAGAGTTCCTACTCCTCGTTGTTGAGGTGACCGCGAAGGTCAGAGTCTCTTTCACCTCCTTGCCTCTCCCTTGAGGCCCACACAAAGAGTGCCCAAGGTTTTCACTAAGATCGAATGGGGATTACAAACACTTCGATTGCCCTCACAAATGAACAAATCATGGGCAAGCACGAAGAACGCCTAGCTGGCTAGGATTCCAAGAATCCAAGAGCAACAAATGCAAAGCAAACCGGCAAGAAGAGGGATTCGAATGCTCAAGTCGTAGATCGATCCTCTCCTCTCTCTAATCTCACTTCTCTCTCACAAATCCACCATGGATTGAAGTCTAGGAGCAAGGAGGAAGAGAGACAATCTTAGGACCCTTTTCTTAGATGTGGAAGTGGAATAATGGGGGTGACCGCCGCCCCAAGGGAAGGAGCGGCCTATTTATTCCCGTAGCTCCCGACGCACCACCGGTACTACCGGTGTCCCACCGGTACTACCGGTCCAAGGAATCCGACCATTGGAGCTACCCGACCGTTACAAAAAGGGAGTCTGCTGCTACTACCGGTCGCTCACCGGTACTACCGGTAGTTCAAAAAGGGTGATTCCTTCGCATGCGAGAAAGTCCTACCGGTAGCTGACCGGTACCACCGGTCTTCACCCGTACTACCGGTGGGAGCCCAGTAGTACTGGTGGCTCAGCAGAAAGCCACCAAATCACTCTTCTAAGAAAACGATTTGCACCACTTCTCTCAAACGTCTCTAGACTAGTAACTTGAGCACTCTTATCCTCATCAAGCTAGTATACTATGCATCCCTCTTGATAGTACGGCTTTTCCTATAACTCAACCCGGTCAAACACTTCTCTAAACCTCTATGACCGGTGAAATGAAATGCTCTAAGTTATACCTTTGCCTTGTGCATTCCATTTCATCTTCTTCTCTGATGTTGATGCAACATACGCACCAACCTATCACAAATGATATGATCCACTCCATATCATGACATGACCGTGTTGGTTCATCGATCTTGACCTCACTCGCTCTTTACCGTTGCGTTGGTCCATCGGCGCCAAGCATCACTCGCTTGCCCTTCACACTTGCAACCGGTCTATCAAGCCAAGCCTCATCCTAATCTTCTCCACCTTGATCACATGACTCCATGTCATGTACCATGTACAATAAACTCCTTTATCACCAAGTTGAGCACCATCAATATGCACAAGCCATCTCTCCACCATGACTTTATTGGTTGCTCACACTTGTGTACCTAAGGACTAAATCACCTGTGTGTCTCACATTAAACACATTTTAGTCCACCTAAGTTGACACTCAATTACCAAAATCACACAAGGACCTTTCAACTTGACACACTCAATGCCTTTGATTATTTTTCTACCATTGGTTTTACCTCCTTGAGTGTGTCCAAGCCCATCTTTGATTGATGGATGCCTTCCATCCTTGTATTGTATCTTCTTGGGCTCAACTTTGTCTTTGTCATTCTTCTTTGAAACTGAGATGACATTGTTGATCCTTGCTATTTCTTTCTTCATGGCCTCCATGTTGGCAAGGTTAGTGGAATAGGCATTCATATCAACATTATAGCATTTTCCACAACCTTGACTAGTGGATGGAGAAGAGGCATCATTTGCTTTAGAGAGATGTGAGTTGCCCTCCCAAAGAAGAAAGTATTGTGCCTCAAGCTCTTGATGCTTTTCAATCAAGACACAATGCTTTTGCTTGAGGTCACCACATGAAGGACCGAGAACGGCGACCAGAGGGGGGGGGGGTGAATGGGAGCCTCAAATTTCTCTCGAAATATTCGGGCCACTCTTCCCTAAAACAGCCCCAGCAAGTAAGCTAACTCCACAAACAAGATCACGACCCTAGAGAGGGTGGATACCTTTGGTGATGACCAATAGGTACAGTGGATCTTCCGGAAACCAAAGACTCAAACAAAGACACCGATAGTGAAGCTCTCACACCCTTAGAGAAAAGATAAGAGAGCTCACCCAAAATTACTTATGTGAACTGGTCTCACAAGTGCTTCATCAAATTCCCTGCGTGATTACGAAACCAACGCACCAAACGGAACTCAATTCGGAGTCCGAACGAGGAAGAAACAACCAAAACAACGATCAACAGTGACCACAAGACCACTTGCTATGGTCCGGTGGTAAGGTCCAAAGCTGAGGTCCAGAGCTAGGTGCGTTGCTGTAGTTTTTTGGCTGTACCACTGGACCACTCGCTATTGCCCGGTGCTATGGTCCGGTGGGTGGTTCGGAGGGTGGTCCCATGCTTTTTCCTCTCAAAAACAGCCCACGCAGTGAACTCCCAACCTCCGGACTAGTGGTCTGACGGTACCACAGGACTAGTCCGGAGCTTGGTCCGGAGCTAGGGGCTGTTCTGGACACTTTCGGCCAGACCACAGGACCACTCACCTATGGTCCGGAGCCTTGTCCAAGGTGGTCCAGAGGGTGGTCCGGAGCTCACGAACAGCGCACAGAAAACCCGCGAAAACCGATTTCACTCCGCCAAATCTACCCAAAACTCAACCAAATGAACTCCAACTGCAACCAAACTTTGTAGACATGATCCTTGTGTAGTTGGGGAGCTATCCCGAAGAAATCATTGCTCCATTTGGAGAGGATAAACGGGAACACTCGGATTTGGGGGAGAAAAGACAAAATGAAGAAAGCCGCAAAGAAATCGCCCGATCTACGCACTCGTGAGGTTTGAGGTGAATTCCTTCGGTGCAAAGATGCTCCTCACGAATACGAACAACTTGATTCGAGTTCTTACAGAGGTTGGTGAAATCAACCTAGGGATCTCATGAACTATAGAGAGGGTAGAGAGAGAGAGTTGGGGCAAATGATTAGGGTTCAAGAGATGGGATGAGGGATACCCCTTCACCCCCTACTTAACGGGCTTTGGCTATTTCCCAAAGACCCCCCTAGATACATTGAGTGAACTACCTAGCCTAAGCATTGCAGTCCAAGCTCATGGAAATATCTCTCGCATTTTGAATGGACGGCCCCGCTTCCTGCTGGGAGTTGCCGTCGGCTCGACGCAACCTCCAGGATTCCGCCACGTGCCATCCCCGCTTCCTCGGAAGCTCCGCCTAGGTTTTGAGGCCCAAACCCAGGAAACCCGCCACCGGTAGCTTTGGGCTCAACTACCGAACCCCGAGTTTTGCGGCCCAAACTCGGAAACCGACGTGGATGGTTTTTAGGCCCAAACCACTCGACGCGAGCCACCTTGTCTTCGCCCGGTCGGACTCCAAGTCCCCTGAGCCTCCTCTTGACTTGCGCGTCCACTGTCTTGACTCGTCCGACTCGGTCTACCTCCATGTCTTCTCGCACTCGCCGGTGCCAAGTACTAGTCACCATAGCTAGTCCGCCAGCGCCCATGGTCCCTCAGTCCGAGCCCCGCTTCCGCCCTTCACCGCTCTGAGTCAATCGGCACGGCAAGCCTCTACTCGACCTTCTCCATGCCATTGACCACTATCACTAGGCATAGCACCTGCACACCACAAGCCGATAGACAGGCACACACATGCTTTCGCAAGAGGTTAGAATAACCCGCTCAAACTAAAACACTCAAGTTTTGGTCAATCACTTATCATCAAAGCTGAACATCATGGGTACTTATCCACCATGTTTTCGCAATCTCCCCCTTGATGAGTGCATTGTCAACACAAGTGCATTTCAGATTTGAGCCACAAGGTAAAGCTCTTCAAATGACCAAAAAGCTAAGAAAGCCAAAACGGGGTCACTTGAGAGAAGCAAAGCGATTCCAAAACTTGGTTCCCAAAGACATGGGCAACGGCTCGACGCAACCAAGCTAAACAATGCTATCCCTCAAGAAGAGGCAGAGAACGAGCTCAACACCGCTAGCAAGTCCAAGATACCAAATAAATCAACTAAGGCTCAAAAAGACCAATCGAAACCTGTCGGAGCCAACAATGCAAGCTAGACCCTCCAGAAGAGGCAAAGGCTCAACACATCTAGCAAAAGCTCCCCCTGGGCAAAAGCACACTCAAGATACCAAGAAGAGTGAAACAAGCCAAGAGTGCAAAGAGATATCAATTGAAGGATCAAAGCTCAAAAGGCCACAAATTTCAATTTCTCCCCCTTGACTAATGCAAGTATGAAAATGCACTACTTTCTCCCCCTAGGTTCAATATGAATGAAATGCAACATTTCTCCCCCTTGTTGACACATGAAGCTTATCAAAACTCAAAACTCAAGATCCGTCCACAAATGCCATGATATGCAAAATGAGTGCAAAAAGCTTCATACTTAGAGCTAAGACAATGAATAGATGCTCTAAGTGATGTGATCCTGTGAGAATAGGAAAAGCTCTACGTGCCCAACAAAAACTCAAATTGAGCTTAAAATCACTTTAGAAGCTATTTTAGAGAGCATATCATGTCAGAGCAGAGAAAGGGTATCACCTCCTAGAGACAGCTAGACATGGCAAACAAGATAGGATCTATCTCAAAGCAATCTCATGTATAGCATGTAAAACTATCCCTTAGCAAAGTTCATACAACAAGCCAATGACCCAACTAAATGAATTTTCCAAATTTTAGAGTTTTGCAGCCAATTTTCAGTTTTAAGCACATTTAAGTTGTATGCGAGTGGTTGTAAGCAAAGTGATGCCACTGTTTACCGACCGGGCGAAGTCAAAGGACTTGACACACCGGTTTTGGTCATACACAACACCACTCAAGTATCAACCCATATGGGAAGCAGTCTCGAACACACGGTGAAGTGCTCACAATGCAGACCCAACTCGATCTTTCCAATTCACAAAACAGAGAGCAATTTCATTTTAGATATTAATCATGGTGCTCAAAGGTAGTGAATGAAACAATGAAGAGCCATAGTTACAAGCTATATACAAGGCAGCCAAGAAGGATCTTCAAAAGCCTACACATGCTAGTGCCATTTCAGAGGTGACATGGGTAATCTAAATTCAGTTTTATAGCTTTTCTAACTTAGCTCTATTGCATATCTAGAGATCAAAAAGAGTCTAAGTTAGGCAACACTATAGACACATAAAGCACCTCAAATAGAGCATAGATTCATTATATCGGCTATAAGTATGAAGCTTGAAGTGAACTATGTCACAAATGGAAATGAGATGCAAAATGCAATGACACCAACTAACACTAACAAGACACCAATTTAGAAGAAGGACAAAGAAAAGACAAAAAGAACCAAAAAGAACTATGAAACACAAAACTTTCCTCCTCTAAAAAGGAAAGCGAACACCCAACTCACCCCGAAGGCGAGAAAACACAGCTTGATCCAAAGGCTTTGTGAGAATATCCGCAAGCTGGTTGTGGGTCTCGACATGCCGGAGGTCAATGTCGCCCTTCTCGTAATGATCTCGCAAGTAATGAAAGCAGACCTCAATGTGCTTGGTCTTTGAATGAAGCACAAGATTTTTGGCCACACTAATTGCACTAGTGCTATCGCAAAGCAGAGGCACCTTAGTAAGCTCAAGACCGAAATCTTTCAAAGTGGCAATCATCCAAATCAACTTTGAGCAACAGCTAGCCGCGGCAACGCACTCAGCTTCGCACGTCGACTGTGCCACGCTAGACTGCTTGTGAGAAGACCAAGAAACCAAAGAAGACCCAAGAAACTGGCAAGTCCCAGAAGTGGACTTCCGATCAAGTCGGCAACCGGCAAAGTCGGCATCAGAATAACCGCAAAGCACAAGAGAGGAAGAGGTGGAAAACCAAAGACCAAATTCGGAAGTGAAGCGCAAGTACCTCAGGATGCGTTTCACCGCCTGCTTTTGCGAAGTCCGTGGGGACGCCTGAAAGCGAGCATACAGGCAGACGGCGAACTGAATGTCCGGTTGGGTCGCCGTCAGGTATAGAAGCAACCCGATCATGCTTCGGTACTCAGTCTGGTCCACCGCCTCTCCTTCCTCGTCGACATCCAAGGCAGTAGTAGTTGACATAGGCGTCGAGAGGGGCTTTGCCTCGCCCATGTCAAACGTCTTCAAGATATCCTTTGTGTACTTGTCTTGGTGCACAAAAGTCCCTTCCCGGGTTTGCTTGATTTGCAACCCAAGAAAGAAAGTCAACTCTCCTATCATGCTCATCTCAAATTCCCTGCTCATAAGATCTGCAAACTTGGCAACAAGAGCATGAGGAGAAACAATGTCTTATCTACCGATCCCATTTTAAAACCCTTAGCAAGCAAAAACGAGTGGGGTGGAAAAAGTTTCCTCATAGTCTAATGGCTAGAATATCGCCATTTTAAAACTTTTAACGTCCATTTGAAAAAGTTTAAAACCCTTAGAAGCCGCAAAAGCTAGAAGGATTCTAATGGCTTCTAAACGAGCTACGGGAGCAAAGGTTTCCTCATAGTCTATTCCCTCCTTTTGACAAAAGCCTTGAGCTACCAACCTAGCATTGTTGCGCACTACCACCCCATCCTCACTTTGTTTATTTTTGAAAACCCATTTGGTACCTATGGGGTGGAAACTAGGTGGTGGAGGAACTAAGACCCAAACATGGTTTTGCTCAAAGTTTTCTAATTCCTCATGCATGGCATTAAGCCAATCCGGATCCATCAAAGCGTTTACAACATCTCGGAGCTCAAAATAAGCGACAAAAGCTGAATGAGCAAAGTGAGAGAGATAGGACCTCGACCGCATGACTCGACGGTCAATGTCGCCGATGATGTTCTCCGGCGGGTGCTGCCGCTGGATGTGGCAGGGAGCCTGCCTGGACGAAGTGGCCTCCCCCTTGACAGCAGCTGGAGCTCCCTCAGGTGCAACGGGCACTGACTGAGGAAGCTGCTCGGATGGCCCCCATGTAGAGGAAGTAGTCGGATCGGGACCGTGAGCCGAAGTGGACGTCGCAGGGTCGACGGGGGCAGCCAGTGGAGTTAGCTCGGGATCACCCCAATCGGCATCATCCTGCTCCTCCTCCACAAAGATGCTAGTGTTCACCTCATCATCACCTGCAAGCTCAAAAACAGTGGAAACACAGGGCATAGTCTCATCGAAGGTAATCTCACAAGTCTCCATTACTCGGTTAGTCTCAAAGTTAAGTGCACGATAAGCACGAGAGTGAGTAGAATAACCAAGAAAGATACCATCAGAAGACCGTGATTCAAATTTATCCAACTTACCGCCCTTTTTGAGGATGAAACACTTGCACCCAAACACCCGTAGGTGACTTACCTTGGGTGGTCTCCCAAATCGCAGCTCATAAGAGGTCTTTTTCTTGAAAGCTTGGAGAAAAATGCGATTGGAAACATAGCAAGCAGAACTGAGTGCTTCGTCCCAATACCGCCTAGGAGTCCTATGCTCATCGAGCATCGTCCTGGCCATCTCAACAAGGGTCTGATTCTTGCGCTCAACAACACCGTTCTGCTGGGGAGTCTGAGGTGAGGAAAACTGGTGATCGAGACCCAAAGAAGAGCAAAGAGTTGCAAAGTGAGAATTCTTGAATTCTATGCCATTGTCACTGCAGATAGCTCTCATGGCATTCTTAGGTAGCTCATTTTGCAATCTCAAAATCAAATCTCGAACAAGTGGAAAAGCCTCATCCTTACTCTCCAAAAAGAACACCCAAGAGTATCTCGAGTAGTCATCAACGACTACAACCACATACCACTTCCCTCCTTCTGACCTGACCTGAGCTGGACCAACTGTGTCCATGTGTAAGAGCTCACCGGGTCGAGTGGTCATGACCTCAGTCACAGGAGGATGGGAAGCAGCAACCATCTTGCCATGTCTGCAAGGATGGCACACCAAATCCTTCTCGAACTTTAGCTTTGGCAATCCTTGGATAAGGTCCATTGAGCTAAGCCTTGCAAGCAAGTCAAAACTCAAATGTCCCAATCTCCTATGCCACTTCCAAAGCTCGGAAGAAGAACCAGCAAGAAGACAACGAGAAGGTCCAGAAGAGATAGAAAAATCCGCACGAAAAACCTTCCCGAAAGGTAAAATCTGGCAAACAAGCTCACCACGAGAGTCCAAAATCTGAGAGAGATTAGGCTTGAAACTCACTTCAAAACCGTCATCAAGGAGTTGCGAAACCGAAAGAAGGTTAAAATGCCAATTCGCAACCAACGCAACATCCCTGAGGACAAAAGAAGAGTTCACTCGGATCGACCCTCGGGAGACAACCTTACCTTTACTCTTGTCCCCGAATGTGATATACTCGGCGTGGCGCACGGGGTCGAGGCTGGAGAACAACTTGGCACTTCCGGTCATATGGCGTGAACATCCGGAATCCACAAGCCAAGTCTCCTCCAGTCCTCCTTCCTACATCAATAAAAAGACATAGGGTGAGCAAACAGACCAACACTAGGGTTAGTAAACTATGAAGGATACCAGTGTTGTCCCATTTGCCCAAAGAATGGGTTAGGAGAGAAACCAAACATCTCCTGTCCCATGGGAGGATAGCGATCACCACGATGGGGAAAACATGGTCCGCTAGCGAAGGGTGGAGTAAAGCCACCGCCACGAGGCCTGTAGTCGTATGGGTGACGACCGGTACCCCGCTGGGCACGATCACCATGCGGTCTCGCCTCCTGAGGCCTAGCACCTTAAGGCATTGTACCTCTTGGCCTAGTAGTGCGCCTCTGAACTACCGGTTCACGCACCCCAACTCGTGGGTGGTACATGTCCCGGTTGTTCAACTCAAACTGCCTCCGATCATCTCTCTTCCTCTTATAGCAAAACTCGGCCAAATGCCCATCCCGCTCACAATACTCACAATGGTACCTCACCGCACTCTTGGTAGGCACTCTCTTGTTGGGTTGGGTGGCTGTAGCTTTCTTAGGAAGGGGATCACTAGAGATGTCTGGCATTGTGTCAAGTGGGTTTGGCAATCCACACTTGCTTCTATGGAGTGGTTTTGGGTGGCTCTTCAAACACACCATCTCTCACAGGAAACTCAGAGGGGTTGGTAGGCTTAGGTGGAGTGATCTTGGTAAGCTTGGGAGTTGTGGTGGGTTTCTCATTCTCACTCAAACCACTGCACTCACCGATCTTACCGAACAAGCTATTGTCCTTCCCACCTAGAGCAAAGCCTACTCCCGTGCTGCCAGCCCTTTTGCATTGGCTAAGCATCATCCCCAACTGCGGCTCTCGGCAAGACACCCAGCTCAAGATGGACCGAAGGTATGTGTTTTCTTCCTCGGTACGCATCTTGTCATGTCTACACGACGCGATCTTAAGCTCCAAAGCCTCAAAGCGATCCGACTCTCTAGTGCTATCTGAGCTGACCTTCTCTAACACAGCGATCCTAGCATCCTTCTGTGCCAGCTCAGAACGCAAGCCTAAGCAAGACTTGCATGCACCAAGTAAGCTAGGCCTAGCCTTCAGCTCACTAACCTCCTTATGTGAATGGCGCAAGCATCACACTCTACCTCCTCGGTAACCACCACAGACGCCTTAGCAAAATCTAGCTCATGAAGCGCGCTAATGTACTTCGCCTTAAAGTCGTTCCTCTCACAAGCGACACGCTTGAGCAACGCATCCTGACTCATCAAGGTGTCGTTCAGAGACTCAAGCTCGAGAGAGAGGGACTCGACGGTGGGTGATACCTTGGGTGTGTCGGAGTCGTAGTCGTAGTCGGGGCCATCCTTGCGCTTGCCGACCTTACCTTCTTCAATCGCCATGGTGCAAAAGCCACCGTGCTTGGCGTCGGCATAGAAGCATAGGCCATTGAACTTGTCCTCAACCTTTCCCTTCGACTCATCATCGCTTGAGGAAGCACCTCCATCGGAGGAGGCATCGATGTCTGAAGGACCAAAAACGGCGACCAAAGGGGGGGTGAATGGGAGCCTCAAATTTCTCTCGAAATGTTCGGGCCACTCTTTAGATGAAAACGAAGAAAAGAGAGCTCACTCGCAGTGGAGAAAAATCACCGGAAACCCCAAAACACAGGTTCTCAACCCCTAGGGAAAAAAGGCAAGAACCTAGGCAAAACGGGAGAAAAACAGCAAACCACAGGAGGCTCCGGACTACCTTGGTCAAGACCACCGGACCAATGGAAGTGGTCCGGTGCACAGCAGGGCACCACCGGACTAGTCCGATGTCCTTTGAGAAGTCCGACGCCTGCCTAAAAAGCATGCAGTAAGTGCCTAGCCTCCGGACACCTAGTCCGATGCTCACCGTCGGACTATAGGAAGTAGTCCGGTGTACACACTCGCCATAGAGCAAAAAGAGTACAATAAGGACCCTGGCTTCGGACCACTAGTCCGGTGCTCACCGTCGGACCAATGGCTCTGGTACGACGCTCTGAACAGTCAGACATCCTCCCAGGCCTTAACCACCGGACCAGTGGCCTATGGTCCGGAGCCCAGTCAAAGTGGTCCGGAGGTTAGTCCGGGGCTCACGCTCAGAAAACTGTTCTTCGCGAAAACAAACTTCTCTCCGCCAAATCTTCCCAAAACTCAACCAAATGATCACCAACTGCAACCAAACTTTGTAGGCATGATCCTAGTGCAGTTGGGGAGCTATCCCGACGAAATCATCACTCAATTTGGAGAGGATAAACGGGAACACTCAGATTTGGGGGAGAAGAGAGCAAAACGAAAAACGCCACAAAGAAAACGCCTGATCTACGCACTCGTGAGGTTTGAGGAGAATTCCTTCAGTGCAAAGAAGCTCCTCACGAATACGAACAGCTTGGTTCAAGTCAATTTTGCAAAGCTACTCTCAGCAAAGAGAAATCATCTCGAAAAAAGAAGAGGAAAAGCAAAACGGGAAGAACACAAGCACACCGGGGACACAATCTCGAAATCGAAGCCACCATGGCTTACGGAGGTTACGGCCTCTGATTCCTGACAATAATCACAAGTTCTTACACCGGTGACACGGTGGATCTCAAGCAAGAAGGAGCTAGGGAAGGGAAAACCTAGGAATAGGTGGGAGAGAGAGTAATGCAAGAGATGGGATGAGGGATACCCCTTCATCCCCTACTTAATGAGCCTTTGGCTTTTTTCCAAAGACCCCCCTAGATACAAGACCGAATTATCTAGCCCTAAGACATTGTAATCCAAGTCGATACCTCTCAGCCACTCGTTTGAATGGACGGCCCGCTTCCTGCCGGGAGTTGTCGTCGCCTCGACACAACCTCCAGGATTCCACCACGTGCCATCCCTGCTTCCTCGGAAGCTCCGCCTAGGTTCTGAGGCCTAAACCCAAGAAACCCACCACCGGTAGCTTTGGGCTCAACTACCGAACCCCGAGTTTTGTGGCCCAAACTCAGAAACCGACGCAGATGGTTTTGAGGCCCGAACCATCAAACCACTCGACGCGAGCCACCTTGTCTTCGCCCGGTCGGACTCTGAGTCCTCTGAGCCTCCGCTCGACTCGCACGTCCACCATCTTAACTTGGTCAACTCGGTCTACCTCCATGTCTTCTCGCACTCGCCGGTGCCAAGTACTAGCCACCACAGCTAGTCCACCGGCGCCCATGGTCCCTCAATCTGAGCCCCGCTTCCGGCCTTCACCGCTCTTAGTCCATCGGCACGACAAGCCTCTACTCGACCTTCTCCACGCCATTGACCACTGTCACTAGGCATAGCACCTACACACCACAAGCCGATAGACAAGCACATGTTTCTGCTTTCGCAGAGGTTTGGGTAAGCCACTCAAACTGAAACACTCATGTGTTGGACGATCACTCATCATCAAAGCTGAACATACATGGGTACTTATCCACCATGTGTTCGCAATGTCGCTGAGGGAGGCGAGGAAGGCTCGGTGCTTGGCCTTCACCTTGTCGATCACCTTCTTGGAGGACCTTCGGTGGTAGCCACCCTTGGGCTTGTGCTTGTCCTTGAAGTGGTGCTCGCGCTTGTCCTTGCGCTTAGTGAAGTCACCCGTAGCTTTCTTGGGGCAGTTTGCGATGAAGTGATTCTCATCACCGCAACAGTAGCACCCCTTGGCTGAGCCACCATGCCAACGGTTCAAACGGTTGTTGTGAAACCGTGAGAACTTGGTGATGACCAAAGCTAGCTCATCATCTCCAAGAGCTTCCACTTGATCCTCTGTCACAGAAATCAAAGACAAAGCGAATAAAGACTGTGAAGGGTCAGAGGAGGAAGAAGACGTACCGCCGGGGCCAGAAACCAACGCCATAGATGGTTTCAACGGGTTTTCAAGCTTGGCCTGGGTCTTGTAGTCAATCTCCGAGGACTTGAGCTTACTGAACAGCTCGTCCACGGTCAGGGCATCATAGTCCGGTGACTCCTGAATGGCAGCCACCTTCATCTCCAACACCTTCCGATTAAGAGCATGCAAAAGCTTGATAGCCATCTCATGATCATCATAAGGAAAGTTGGCTCGATTAGCACACATCTTGTTGACGATAGATTGAAGCGAGTGAACATCCCGTCAATAGATTCGCCGACCAACTGAGAAAAGTTCTCGTACTCTCTACGGTATGTGTCGAAGAGTCTGGACTTGATCTGAGTGTTACCCTCATGATATCGCACAAGTGTTTGCCAGATCTCCCATGCCGTAGTGAGACTCGAAACTCGCTCAAACTCAGGAAGAGACAAACTCGAGAAGAGAATTCTACGGGCTCTTGCGTTTGATGCATGTTGTATGATTTGCAGCTCATTAATTCGAGCGCCAAGAACCACGTAGTCAGCACTCTCACAAATCTCCCAATACTTCGTATCAAGCCCTTGGAGGTAAGCGGACATGCACACCTTCCAATAGGCGAAGTTTGTTCCATCAAAGAACGGAGGTTTGCTAGCACCTCATTCCATGTCTCCTTCGCGGATCAAGAACCATGTAAGGTGGATTGATCCTTAACTAGCTCTGATACCAATTGAAGGACCAAGAACGGCGACCAGAGTAGGGTGGGGCGAATGGGAGCCTCAAATTTCTCTCAAAATATTCAGGTCACTCTTCCCTAAAACAGCCCCAGCAAGTAAGCTCACTCCACAAGCAAGATCACGACCCTAGAGAGGGTGGATACCTTTGGTGATGACCAAGAGGTACAGCGGATCTTCCGGAAACCAAAGACTCAAACCAAGACACCGATAGTGAAGCTCTCACACCCTTAGAGAGAAGAGAAGAGAGCTCACCCAAAATTACTTATGAGAACTGGTCTCACAAGTGCTTCATCAAGTTCCCTGTGTGATTACGAAAGCAACGCAACAAACTGAACTCAATTCGGAATCCGGACAAGGAAGAAACAACCAAAACAGCGATCAACAGTGACCACAAGACCACTTGCTATGGTCCGGTGGTAAGGTCCGAAGTTGAGGTCCGGAGCTAGGTGCGTTGCTGTAGTTTTTCGGCTATACCACCGGGCCACTCCCTATGGTATGGTGCTATGGTCCGGTGGGTGGTCCAGAGGGTAGTCCAACGCTTTTTCTTCTCAAAAACAGCCCACGCAGTGAGCTCCCAACCTCCGGACTAGTGGTCCGACGGTACCACAGAACTAGTCCGGAGCTTGGTCCGGAGCTAGGGGCTGTTCTAGACACTTTCGGCCAGACCACAGGACCACTCGCCTATGGTCCGGAGCCTTGTCAAGGGTGGTCCGGAGCTCACGAACAGCGCACAGAAAACCTGCAAATACTGATTTCACTCCGCCAAATCTTCCCAAAACTCAACCAAATGAACTCCAACTGCAACCAAACTTTGTAGGCATGATCCTTGTGCAGTTGGGGAGCTATCTCGAAGAAATCATTGCTCAATTTGGAGAGGATAAATGGGAACACTCGGATTTGGGGGAGAAAAGGCAAAACGAAGAACGCCGCAAAGAAATCATCCGATCTACGCACTCGTGAGGTTTGAGGTGAATTCCTTCAGTGCAAAGATGCTCCTCACAAATACGAACAACTTGGTTCAAGTGGATTTTGCAAAGCTCCTCTCAACAAAGAGAAATCAACTCGGTAAAAAGAGAGAGCAAAAGCAAAACGCGAAGAACACAAGCAACCAGGGAGACTCGATCAAGAAACTAACTGTGCCATGGCACTTGGGGAGTCGGGCCTCCGGTTCCCACCAAAAGATTCGAGTTCTTACAGAGGTTGGTGAAATCAACCTAGGGATCTCATGAACTATAGAGAGGGTAGAGAGAGAGAGAGTTGGGGAAAATGATTAGGGTTCAAGAGATGGGATGAGGGATACCCCTTCACCCCCTACTTAACGGGCTTTGACTATTTCCCAAAGACCCCCCTAGATACATTGAGTGAACTACCTAGCCTAAGCATTGCAGTCCAAGCTCATGGAAATATCTCCCGCATTTTGAATGGACGACCCCGCTTCCTGCCGGGAGTTGCCGTCGCCTCGACACAACCTCCAGGATTCCGCCACGTGCCATCCCCGCTTCCTCGGAAGCTCCGCCTAGGTTTTGAGGCCCAAACCCAGGAAATCCGCGACTAGTAGCTTTGGGCTCAACAATCGAACCCCAAGTTTTGCGGGCCAAACTCGAAAACTGACGTGGATGGTTTTGAGGCCCAAACCACCTAACCACTCGACGCGAGCCACCTTGTCTTCGCCCGGTTGGAATCCGAGTCCCCTGAGCCTCTGCTCGACTCGCGCGTCCACCGTCTTGACTCGGCCGACTCGGTCTACCTCCATGTCTTCTCGCACTCGCCGGTGCCAAGTACTAGTCACCACAGCTAGTCCGCCAGCGCCCATGGTCCCTCAGTCCGAGCCCCGCTTCCGCCCTTCACCACTCTCAGTCCATCGGCACAGCAAGCCTCTACTCGACCTTCTCCACGCCATTGACCACTGTCACTAGGCATAGCACCTGCACACCACAAGTCGATAGACAGGCACACACATGCTTTCGCAAGAGGTTAGAATAATCCGCTCAAACTGAAACACTCAAGTGTTGGTCAATCACTCATCATCAAAGCTGAACATCATTGTACTTATCCACCATGTGTTCGCACCACACTCCTTCTTTGTGAGAGCATGAGCTTCTTGTTCTTGGCCAAGGCCTTAGTCAAAGAGCTCACCTCACTTCTTTCTAATTCAAGAGCTTCCTCACTAGCAATGTAAAGATCCTCTTGTTTGATAAGAGTCTTTTCTCTAAATGCTAGCTCAGCTTTGGTTGCCTCTTATTCATCCAATATATTAGCAATGAAGAGTTTTGTCTTAGGATCCATGTTACTAGTTATTTCATTTATCTCTTCATCACTAGATTCATCATCACTAGAGCAATCACTAGAATCACTACTAGCGATGTCTTTGGGGGAGGAGCTTTGGCTTTGGGTTTTGATTTTACCTTCTCACCCTTTTCCATGAGACAAGTGTGAGGGAAGCCTTCATCATCGTACATGTTGTTGAAGAACCTTGGTGAAGTGGATGGCTTGTGAATAGCTATGGTGGCCATCTCCCTTTCTTGAAGTCACCCTTGTCTTCTCTCTTGCCTTTGCCAAATTTGTTGTCTTATTTCTTGTTTGGGAAATCGACAATGAAGTGTTTGGTGCTACCACACCTAAAGCAAGTTCTTGATTTCTTGTTGGAGAACTTCCTTCTTGTGAGCTTGTACCTATTGCTCTTTATCCCCTTGTTGAATCTTCTCATGAATAGGGCCATGTCATCTATGCTTTCTTCTTGCTCATTTTCACTTCCATCATCACTTGATGTTGAAGCTTCGGGCTCATGCTTGATGGTCTTGGTTGATTGAGCTTTGCTTGAAGA
Source organism: Microstegium vimineum (assembly GCA_022036555.1). Lineage (NCBI taxonomy): Eukaryota > Viridiplantae > Streptophyta > Magnoliopsida > Poales > Poaceae > Microstegium > Microstegium vimineum. The sequence goes on along the minus strand of CM039128.1, from coordinate 16,233,850 downwards.
TGCATGCTTGCTGTTTTTGGAACAGCTAGGGGTTGATTTCTTTGTGCTCTTGTTTTCCTTGAGATCCACATCCTTGATCTTCATGCCCTCCAACCTTGCTTGCATCTCTCCAAGCTTCTTCCTTTCTTGTGCTTCTTCTCTTTGTAGATAAAAGGTGATGATCCTTCCAAGCATATCACTTCGTGTGAAGTACTCAAACCTCTTCTTGTCTCTAATCAATGTTACCACGGTTTCATTTCTTGGAGAATAGGATTCAAGCATGATCTTGACAACCTTGTGGTCATTGACTTCTTCACCACCAAGTCCGCTTATCTTGCCAACCATAGTCATCAATCTATCAAACATTTCTTGTGGCCCTTCACCTTCATTGATCACGAAACGGTTGAGCTTGGCCATCAACTAATCAATCTTGGACTGCCTCACTTTGCTCACACCTTCATGTGCAAGGTGCAAGGTGTCCCATATCTCCTTGTCAACCTCCAAGCCCATCACCTTGTTGTACTCATCACCATCCAATGCACTTAGCAACACACTAGTTGCTTGTGCATTGAGTTGGATGCACCGGAGCTCGGTAGTGGTGGGGCTTGTGGGATCAACCGGAGGATCACATCCTTTGTGCACAATTTCCAAGCACCGGGGTGAAGACCTACAAGATAAGCTTTCGTCAAGTGTTTCCACTTGGCAAAGTCAGTCCCATCAAATGAGGCATGTTGCCCGCGGGAACATGGAATAAAGGTTTATGCTCATGTTTTAGAGATGGATGAATAATCGAAGGATATGGCGGAGTATTTCTTGCTGCCATCCTCCTCCTCCTTATTATTCTTCTTCTTCTTCTTCTTCTTCTTCTTCTTCTCATCCTTGTTCTCTATCTTGGAGGCACGGTATGATACATCATCATCACCGTCGGAGCTACTTGATTCAACCTCCGCTTGAGAGGCTTGCTCTTTGCTTTTCTCGAGCTCCTCCTCCTTTTCCTTGAGCTCCTTCTTGAGAGCTTTCACTTCTCTTCTATGAAGCTTCTCGGCAAGCTTCAAGCTCTTGGCTTCATTGAGAGCTTTTTCTTCCTTTTGCAATCTTTTTGCTTCCTTTCTCAATCTTCTAGCTTCTTTTCTTCGTGCTCTTTCTCTAGCGGACATGCTAGGAGTGGTTAGGTACTCCTCCGAGTATGCACTCTCACTATTGTTCGTGGAGTGCAAATTCACATCCTTGGGGTCAACCACCTTGGGGTCAACCACCGCAAGTTTACCCTCTTCGACCATTACCTCACACGGTTAAGTGCTTCTTGAGGTAACATTGATTTGATACCACTTGAAAGGACCTAATAGCCTAGAGAGGGGGGGTGAATAGGCCTGTTTAAAAACTATTTTGCAACTTGCTGTCAGCAGAGAGGCCGACACTGCTGGACTAAGGGCAGCAGTGCTGGTCACCAGAACAGATATATGCACAATTCAGAATATAAACTGAGAATGTAAATTGTGCTTTAATAGAAACCTTCCTAGAGGTGTAGGGAACCTCTAGCTCCACCTGAAAGTGGTAGCAACACACCCAACGAGTAGATCGGGTCCAAACCCTAGAAATCTCCTTGCACACAAGATATATGAAAGTAAAGTAACAAGCACACGGTGACACAAGATTTGACCCATGGTTCAGCTCGCCACCGAGGCTTGCCTATGTCCATGTTGTTGAGGTGCGCCATACAAGGCTCAAGCTCGCCTCACAAGGCTAGCTCTTTCCTCCATCTCAAGTCAAGGGGATGAACCCTTGAGATGAGAGAAGTGTATTAGCAAATAGATGGGTGATACAAACTTCCCTAGGCTGCCACACGAAGGAGGCAAGCTCAAGGGCAACCACTAGCCGGCTAGGAGCAAAGCTCCAAGAGTAAAGAACTCAAACCGCTGACCACCACGCAAACCAAATGCTTGTAGGAGTGAAGATCCGAGGGAGAAGCTTCTTCTCAAAGCTTGGAGGCTCAATCTCTCAAAGAATGATTGGAGATCAATGGAGGAGAGTGTTTGAGCACCAAGGGAGAAGAGAGAGAAAGAGAGGAGCTTCTCTTTCTGTTCTTGCGAAAAGTGAGAGTGAGAATGGCAGAACTAGCCGTTGGGTGTGAGTGAGGGGTATGAAATACCTCCTCACTGTCCACTGGCTGCATGAGTCGTGGCAGTGCCAGCCTGTGCCCGGCAGTGCCGGCCTGGGTAGAACAACACAGAAGTGATCTTCGAATAGCTAGCTGATTTGCTCACTATGTCTGTGGAGGTGTAATGTATTTGTAAATATATGCATTTGGTTCACTTGTTGGCATGTGTGTTGAATCCCTCTTTATAGTACGACATACCTAACTCAAATTCAAAGTATAAAAGAATTTAAACCCTTTGAGCTTGTTGCCATGCACTTTTGTAATTGGAGGGGTTCGCCAACCTGTTCATCAACCTTCTTAAGTTTAACCTGCTTGTCATACTCACAAAGTCTTATTAGTCTTCTAATTGCGTTGTCATGTCACCAAAACCAATTTAAGGCTTGATTGCACTTTCAAGGACGTGCTCGAAACTTTTTCAAATTTTTACCACAACATACGCACATGAAATCATGACACGTGCTCAAGTTTCGTGATTTTTGGAATTTGTTTGCATTTAATATAATTAAAAAACTACAAGCACCAAAGTTGGCGACGTTGCCCCGTGAGTACGTTGATCGAACTTTCGAGACAGGCCATGGATTTAGCCATCATTTACACTAACAAACAAGGATAACATTTTTAGAACAAAAGAAATCTATTATTTCATACACCTGTAGTTCAAATGAACATTAATTGGGAAAATTGAAGAAAACAAAATAAACTAAGGAAAAATATCAAAAAGCAATAAAAGCTTTCAAATTTGAACATGTTGTTTACAATAGTTCACTAAACACACACAAAAAATTAGGAGAAAAAAAAACAAAAAAAAATTAAATAAGTTGCCGAGTGTTAGGGTTGGCACTCGACAACTTAATTTAGTTGCCGAGTGTCTAAGGTTGGCACTTGGCAACTAAATTTAAGTTGCTGAGTGCCTAGGCTGACACTCGATAACTTAAATATATAGTTACTGAGTACTAGACGACAGACACTCGGCAACTTAAATGGAGTGGAATGGCGTTAGCTCTCGTGGTAAAGTGCCGAGTGTATTGTTTTTGCCGAGAGTCGGCACTCGGCAAAAAAAATTAAGTTGCCGAGTATTTTTTTTTCCGAGTACTAGGCACTCGGCATTTAATTATTTGCCGAGTGTTTTTTTTTGCCGAGTGTGACACTCGGTAACTAAATTAGTTGCCGAGTGCCCGATATAGCAGTCGGCGACTTGCCGTTTCCTATATGGATGTTTCCATGAAGGGGTGTTTGGATAGGCAAAGAAAAAACACAGGAATGTTAAAGGATTCTTAGGAGTAAATAGTGATTGTTTTCTTAATCAACCTAATTTATTCTATTCTAATCTCATGATTAGACAAGAGTTGGTCTCACAAATTCATTGTTTGCCTGGGTCCTTGTGCATAGGAATTTTTCCATGAGGTCTAAGTGGATTGTTTTTTTCTTATAGTTTTCCTATGGAATTGCTAGGAAAGGAAAGATTACACTCCTGAGTCTGTGTGTGTGAGAGAGAGATGGATTCGAGGCCGAGCTCTCTCACGATCGTCCACGACATCGATAGTAGTGAAGTGATCACATGACCACCTTTATGGTAGACACTAACCTTCACACAGGACTGTGCAATTATCCAACCAGAAATTAAAGGCCATCACGTCAATTAGATCCATCTAATCCGCTGATCCTATCTTAACTGAAACGCCATAAATGCCGTTTTACACTCTAACGAGCGTCTGAGCCTTTGACAACAGGAGCAGCCACCGATTTTTTAATTACTCAGTATTCACCAGTGTGGCCCTTCAGTTGAAGCAGAATTTTTCTGGATTCCAAGAAGCGCAGCATGCATGTGCAGCTTCATACTGTATTATTAATTACTACCTCCGTGCCCCAAAAAAATACAATTATTGTTTTTTGAGAAGTCAAACAGTTTGAACATTGACTGAATTTATATTAAAAAATACTAAAATTTGTGATATGAAACGAATATCATCATTAGATTAGTTATAGAATATATTTTCATAATAAAATTAATTAGAGACATAAATGTTAATAGTATTTAATATAAAACTGGTCAAACATAAGTAATATTGATTAATATTGACTGACACAGTTCCTACAATTACATTCTTTAGGGATGGAGGTAGTATGTTTGATTCCGTGGGATCTGTATGGGAGTTTTAGCTTTGGGCTAAAAGAAAGATTCAGTGTCCATATGTTACTCGCTTCCAAAGCTAGCTAGGTAAATTTGTATCATGAAGAAAATATACCTAAATTAAATTGGTAAGGTTGTATCATGATTCATGAATACTATTATGGCCGCCTAATAAGCTTAAATATAGACTCAATTTCCCGCAACTGGCGTCGTCTATATGATCGATCTAGCAGTAACTTATTTGTGCAAACAAGAGACCAGCCTCACTCGTAACCTTACAAGCCCAATCCTATGCTGTGTGAAGTGATGTTGATACAAACGACGCCTCACATGCACAGAACTAGCTCTAAGCTCCAAGCTATATATAATGAATACCGTCGCACGAACAGTGTTCTATTCTCAGCTTGCGTGCTCCACATGAGCCCCGGCACAGAGACAAATAACCAGCAATCATGCATGCGATGAAGCTCCTGCAAGTTTCCAAGAAGACCATGCATGTGCTGGAGCATCGTCGTTTCGTGTTGAAATGAGGCCGCCGTACGGTTGAGTGGGCAGTTTCCTGCAACCGTGCAACATGGACGTGTGTGTTCTTCGGGATGATCCGGATCGGAAGGCATCGTTGCAGATGGATGGGTCATGTCATGCCGGCCGGTCTGTCATGGCGCCTTGTGATGATTGAGGAGAGATCACAGGTTTCGCATGGCACACTTGCACGCAGCTCGGACATGCTGCTCAAGAGTCTTCTATGGGACCACTCGGATCCGGCGGATGGCTGCAGCATTAGATTTTTTATTTAACTCTTTTTAATAGTAATTACAAAATTAATATTTTTTCTATTTTTACATCTAACCTGGTTAGCGGTGCACCGCGCCACGCTGTGACTGACCTGCCCCGCTGACCGTTGATGTGTCTATCCTTGTCGCCGCGTCTGTCCACGAAACATGCGTCGTAGTCTACCTAGGGGATACCCTACGGTAGTAGATTGTTAGGCGAAGGTGTGGCGACGGCGATCAAGCCTAACACAGAGAGCGTAGACACGACGATTTAGACAGGTTCGGGCCGGCAAACCGCCGTAATACCCTACGTCCTGTGTTCTGGTGGCCGGATTGATCTTATATATCAAGTTACAAGATCTGTAGATGATCTGAGAGAGGTTGTCTAGGGTTTTTTGAGGGGGGTCCCTGCTCGCCTTATATAGTCGGGGAGTAGGGTTACAATTTTCATATCCTAACAGATTACGATCGGTTCCCTATGACAAGGGATCCGAGTCTATCTACTAGGATCTTCCTTGGCGAGCAAGTCTTCTTAGGAGTCCTTAGCGAGCACGACGGGCTGGTCGCGTGCCGCAAGGCCTCGTAGGCCGGGCCGTCTCCTCGTCGGTAGGCCCAAAAAGGTCCCTGGGGATATGCCGAGGTTATATCCCCAACAAGTCCCCGAGCACGTCATATTCTTCTGGCGAGCCCGTGGCGTCATCCTGAGAGGCGTCCAGCTGGTCGCCATCATGCGGGGTGGTCATCTTGGAGTCCCGATCAGCGTGGCTGGTCGAGGTGCTGCTCGGAGAGGTCTCCCGACCATGTCGATCTGGTCGAGAACATCGTAGCTTGGCGCACGAGCTGGTCACTTTGCCGAATGCTGCGGCCGCTTGTTGGAAGAATGTGGCGTGCTGAAGAAGAAAAAACTTTTGAAAGGTCTTTCCCTGGTGAAGTGTATCCACTTAGGCTCTGCAAAAACCGCACATTAAAACAGCAGAGCTTTGCTTATGAACAAGATTAGTACATTCACCGCAAGGTAAAGTGTACCCACTTAGTCCCCAAGCATGGTAGCAGGTGAAGTATGCACGTGGTGCCATGCTCTATAAAACGGTGCACAAAGTAAATAAATAGAGATTGGAGCATAAATTTGAAAAAGCGACTGCGAATACCCGTAGTCCCTAAGCCAGATGGAAGGAGCTTGGAGAGATTCTTGTATCGGGGTCTCTTGTTTTTTATTCGCAGTCCCCGGGCGTCAATCCCCGGGTATTCTCCATCTAGGCGTTATTCTCTGGCATCCTGGTCGCGGTCCCCGAGCGTTGCTCGATGTGGGACTAGACGAAGTCTGCGAGCCTGGTCAGGACTACAACTGACATTGAGGGTGGTAGGTGGTGTTGACGGAGTCCCCGAGCGCGTTTGTGCATGTAGATCTGTCGACCGTGTCAGCCAGGTTGCTGTAGTTATATCTTCTTCCTGAAAAATAACAAAGATGCGCGTCCAGTCCGCGGGACTGTAGCATTGGTAATGTTGCACAGAGAAATTATTAGCCGTAAATCATGTGATTGACTGTAGGCGAAAGTTAATGGAAGGGGTGGTAAATGGGCCGAAACAACCGGTGAGGACGGTGGCCCAAGTCACGGCGCAGAAAGTGGGCGTGGTGGTTTCTTGTTTGGTCTGCGCGGTTTCCCAAAAACTATAGAATGGGAAGCGTTGCGCCCTGAGACATAAGAGGGAACGGCGGCGGCGACGGTTTTTCATTAGCGTTGTGGCGAGGAATCCTTTGTCTTTCGCCGCAATTATCTCCTCATATCAGTCGTTGCCTTGCCGATTATCCCGCCATAGTAGTCTCTGGCCGCTCTATCCGCTGTAGATGGCGCCGAAGAAGGGTCGTCATCGGCGGTCAGGGGAGCCTCTGTGCCATTGCCCCCAAATGCTAGTGTCGAGGATTTGGTGGTGCCGCCCTAGGCGGAGTACTGGACTCGGAGTACGTTGAAGGAAGACGACATCAATGCTCTTGTTTTTGACGGTCTTCTTCCAGATAAGGAGGTCGGTGGGTGGCGGCCAGCGTTCGGTGAGTCATATCCGACGCCGGACACTGGTGAGCTTGTGGTGTTTGAACCTTTCTTTCGCTGCGGACTCGGGATTCCGGTTCATCCTTTCCTTCGTGGCCTGTTGCGATACTATGGTATTTCACTCTACAATCTGAACCCCAACTCGATCGTTCACATTGCGACGTTTATTCATATGTGCGAGGTGTTTATTGGGATCTATCCCACTTTGATTTGTTATGGTACTTCTTTCGTTTGAAGATAAATCTCGATGCCGTTGCATTCCAAATTTGCTGGACACAAGTCTAGGTGGTTTTATGTCCATCAGGAGGAACCCTTTGTGCCATGTGATCCTTCGCTAGTGCCAACAGTTTTGGAGACCTGGTCGGACCTACCCTCTGGGGCCAACTTGGATACCGTGAACTTACTTTTGGAGCTACTCGACCGCCGCACTCTTGATGGGGTGGTGGTAGCTTGTAGTCTTATTGCCAGGCGATGTCAGCCTTGCAAGGACAGAGTGCATCTAGCTTTTGAGTATACTGGAATTGTTGATGGTACCCACGAAGCGCCGGAGAATATTGAGAGCACAGTTGGTGAAAAGCGTCTGCACTACATCTTTGACCTGTCGAAGCGTTCGCAGCCACCGCATTCGAGGGAGGCCTTTTCTCTTTGTCGTCCTCCTCCTCAGGTTTTGATCCACATCTTGCTCTGTGTTGTGTCATTGTGGCTAGTGGTGTACTTATGTGCCTCTGTTATGTAGGTTTGTGGTGAAGACCGTGCTCACTAGTTTGCCATCTTACCGAACCCTGGTCTGTTGCCAGAGTTTTGTACGCCCTTGGTAGGTTCTGGTCGTTTGAGGGGGTTGATGATGAGGGGCTTGTCGGCGAAGAGCTTCCCGACGTTGGGATGACTGTTGTCGATCCGGAGCCTTTGAGGTCAGAGCCCTGGGCGTCAGATCCCCCGGGACTTGATAGTGGACTTGCTTCTTCAGGGAGTCCCGAGATACCTTTAGGTTTTGCCGCCAAAATTGATGATGATGATGTGCCACTGGCGTTTACCTATCGTCCGAAGAGGAGGAAGCGGTCTTCTGTTATAATTGAAGATGATGTTGTGGGAATGTCTCCCCCGCCGGAGGGTATTGTCAACCATGAAGATTCTAATTCTGGTCGGAGCATCTTCAGTGGTGTGGAGGTGAGTCGTCAGCTTGTTTTCATCATGAACTGGCCGCATGCTGACGCTTGTTTCATAGGCGTTACTAAGAACTGGTCGGGAATGTAAGCTTCGCATTGCGTCTTTGGAGAGGTCTTTGCGGGAATCTCGTGCACGAACGCATGAATTGGAGAGGGCTCTACTGGAGAAGGATCGCGGCATCGATCGTATTTCATAGGCGAAGAAAGGTTGGCTCGTAAGTTTCTATGGGGTTCTTCTAGTTGTTGCTTTTGTACTTACTCCTTTTGTTTCTTATAGAACTGGAGGATCAAGTTGTTGCCTAGCGTCGTCGGTTTTGGGGTGTGATTGAAGAGGTAGGCCCGGTGGTGGCCTATGTCGATGATGTTGCCTTTACTTCTGCTCCTGCATTGGATGATATTGTTGACGAACTTTCGGCAAAGGTCCAAGGCTTCTGTGGTCGCTTCAAAACGTTTGTGACTTTGGTAGCGCAGGAGATGCTTTCCCATGGGTTATCGATGTTGCAGTCGCATTGCCCGCACGTCAAACTTCAAAGGTTGGAGACTGGTTATGCGACCGGTATTTTGGACTCTGATATTAGTCGTTTGGAGGGGGAAGCCGACGTGGTAGCTGAAGGTTTGCTTCGTGATGTGGAGTTCTTTGCTACTAGATAGCTGTTGTTGTATGTGATTGGGGGTTGGTATGGACGTGTAAGTGAAATGTGTCAAAGCTTTTGTTTATCCGGGTGGTGAGCTTTTATTTCACTTGTATGTCCCTTCATACCTGCTGAGTCGTGAGCCGTAGCGAATCAAGCGTTCTGCCTTGGGTCTCAAATGGTCCAGATCGTAGGGCTATCGCCACTTCACGCGTAGGGTACAAAAGGACTCCCAAGGAGGCACACTGTTGGCAATCCGCGGCGTAGAGGGCGAACAGCTCATGCACGCTTTGAATGATACCAGAGTCAGGGCCCTTTTCTGAGAGGCTCTATTGTGGCGTGACCAGGGCCCGTGGAGACCGTTCCTGCAGACGGTGAGCGCAAAGCCATGCTGCTTGTAGAGTTGTCGACCGTTCCGTGGTCGTATACAGATTCTGGGTGCATAACCTCATGGCCTCCGACCCAAATGATACCGCCCAGTTTATGGGGAAATATCAGTTGGGAGTTCTGTCACCGTGGTCGTAATGAGTAGGGTACCTACTTCTATTCACTATGATCCGTTGGCAGACCAGCTTCGGGGGCTTTCTGGTTGTGGCCAGGCTGTTTGGAGAACGCCGCGATGCGTTTGGAGGGATCGTCGAACACTGTGGGAGTGTTTTTGGGAGGGTCGTCGATTGCCATATGCGTTTTGTAGTGGTCGTCAGGCGATGTAGTCGTGAAATAGATGACAAAAAGGTAGAGCGTGTATGGGCGAGATCGTCGATCTTTATTGATATGGGTGGGAGAAATCATACAAGTATTCAAGCGTAAAAACGTCTGAGGTGTTCTATGCTCCATGAGTTAGGTACGTCGATGCCTTCCTGGTCGGCGAGCCCGTAAGACCCTGGTCGGGTTACCTCTTTGACGACGTAGGGGCCTTCCCAATGTGACGAGAGTTTGTGCATGCCTTCGGTCTTGAGTTTCCTTTTGAGTACGAGATCTCCAGTGGTGAATGATCTGTTATTGACATTGCAGTTGTAGTATCGTCGAACGCCTTCTAGGTACTTGGCCGTGCATGTTGACACCGTTTTTTGTATGTGTCAATATGAACCGGATCCACTGATTAGTAGAAGGATGGTTGTTTCTCCTTATCGGCAGTAGAATATCACCAATCAGATTACCGATAGAAGCAGGAGATTGAAGAAACGTCAAAGATAAAGAGAAGGGTATTTGCCGATTGAAAGGTATTGTCGATGGAAACAGGAGAACGTTGCCGATCCGGAATGTTGCCGATGGATGCGGGATATAGCTGACGTCGGTGGAAAGATGCCGATGGTAATGGAAGAAGGTTGCGGATGGAAAGAAATCTGCCGATTGGAAATGTCGTCGCGAAGAGAATAGATAAGGAAACTGGTGATTTTATACCAGTATTATTATATCAGTTTGAGTCCGACTCTTGCACGAGTCATTTATTTCCTTGAAAGTAGGAGTTTTGTTTAGGTATGAGTCGTGTCTGTGTACAAATATGTACCTAGGACCCGTATGAGAGATATTTAATACAATCAAATAAATCTATTATTTTTGTCTTACTTTTCAGCATCTACTTTTTTCGCATTAGTTATAGTTTATCTATGAGTTCTTACGATCTCGACGGGCTGCATCTACAAGATCTTCGTATACCTCGCGAGTTCCGCTTTTTGAGCAACCTAAGCCTTGATGTTCGGGCGTATCGCTGTCGTCTCGTTCATCGTTGTTCTAGTTATCGTCCTTGTTGATTAACTGGTCAAATCAACTGGCACACCTTTGGATATCGAGTTCGCGTATAAGCCCGAGGTGTTCACAGATCCGACGCTTTTTGTGTCAACAGTGCGTATGCACGAAGTTAGCCTTTGCTCTTCTAGATGGTCGATGTCACCGATGCGGGCCTGGTCGGATGCTTCTTCGTCGTAGTTTTCCACACGTGGAGAGCCAAAGGCGACATTAGTTGGCATTACTGCTTCTGAGCCGAAAACCTTGAAGTACGGGGAGACGCCGGTGTTTCGACTGGGTTGCGTACGTAGTCCCCAAAGCACTGCGGGTAGTTCGTGTAACCAGCGACCTGCGTTCTTCTCTTCCTCCTGGTATAGTCTTTTCTTGAGTGCGTCTAGTATCATTCCGTTTGCGCGTTCGGCCTGGCCGTTTGCTCTTGGGTGGGCGACGGAGACCTACTTGACCAGTATTGACATCCGGGCGTATCGCTGTTGTCTCGTTCAGCTCTGCTCTAGTTATCCTGATCAAGTTCCAATCTTGGCATCCGGGCGCATCGCCGTTGTCTTGATTGAATCTTGTTCTAGTTATCGTCCTTGTCGATTAACTGGTCAAATCGACTGGCACGCCTTGGATATCGAATTTCGGGTATAAGCCCGAGGTGTTCACAAATCCAACACTTTTTGTGTCAACACCTCTTTTGGCACACCCGATGGGACGCTAGATATATCTCTTGATCAAGATCATGGGTGGTTCTACTGACGTTGATCCAAAGAACGTCATTGAAGTCTCCGAAGCAGATCTGAAAGATGATCAGAAGCAAGCTATGGAGCAGGCTATGGAGGAATACAAGCAGCTATATCTGAAGTCCTTCAGCCTAAGCAGGAGCGGCGAAGCTATCCAGAAGCACGACCCGCCGTTGCCGCGGCAGGTCACTTTCGACGCCAATCCTGGTAAATTACAAGAGATGGTTAATTCTGCATTAGATCAAGCGTTAATTAACCACTCTGCGGTGTTGTCCAATACTGTATACAATGTCGTTATGCAATCTTTCAAAGAAGGATAGACACCCCATTACGTTGGTCCGGCGTATCATTAACCTAGATCGACATCTACTGTGACTCCATCGGCGGTCCCCGCGGCATCTTCCCAACCTGCGAAGCCGTCTGCCGGTGAAATTACTCCACCTAGATCAAGCCCTGTGAGCGTCGTTCGGCTAAATACAGATCCGATAGCGTCAGAGATGTCAGGACCCATGATCCAGAGTCAACCAATTCCTTCTAGCTGGTGGGGATACAACATGCCTCCAAATTCGTCTCCCAACGCTAAGTTGATCCGAGGTGACAATGCGGCGGGGGAGGCCCCTGTGGAATCGGCAATATCAGCACAACCGACGGATCCAGTGGCACGTTATGCTACGTCTTCGCCAAATATGCAGTTGCCACCAGAGAATCTCCAGATGGTCGTGCCCAAAGTGCCTTACGGGCAACCATCAGAAAGTTCTTTGCCGATGCAACAAGATTTGGCAATGGTAAACCACCCCATGATGATGCCAAATCCTTACCCTGGGGCACCGATGCACCAAGGAGGCCAATTTGATTGTTCCAGGGTAACCATCAATTATCGGCAAATTATACGCCGATAACTTATAATCCCGTGTGGACCAGTCCAATTCAACAGCAGGCGGTTCAACCTGGATACCAGATAGCGGGAGTACAACAATACCATTATCCGACGAGCATTCAGAATGAAACATCGGTGCATCGACCGATGAATATCATGCCGCGGTATGGTGCCGCACCTGCGCCGACCGGGCCAATTTACTCGCCACAAAGGCAAGAAGGAATGTATCCGCCGGCCTAGCCAGTTAATATTCAGCCGATCCATCGGCAAGATCAGGATGCGTACTAGGTCGATAAAATAGCCGAAGTGATGAAAGTGCAGTTCGGCATCAAGCCTAAGGTCAATACGTACTCTTATCGAACGTCGTACCCTCAGGCCTACGACCTGATTTCTCTCCCAAATCGGTACAAGGTGCCAGATTTCACATAATTTTCTGGCCAAGATGATACATCGACGATGGAGCACGTCAACCGCTTCATTATCCAATCTGGAGAGGCAGCTAGCAGAGATGAGCTAAGGGTGAGATTGTTCTCATCATCTTTGTCTAGATCGGCGTTTACATGGTTTATCTCGCTTCCTCCAAATTCTGTGATTACTTGGGCCGATCTGGAGAAACAGTTTCACAAGTACTTCTTCTCTGGCGTTCATGAGAAGAGGATTACCGATTTGGTCAAGCTGAAGCAGTGCAATGACAAATCGGTAGAAAGCTTCGTCCAAAGGCTTCGGGATGTAAAGAATAAATGTTACAGCTTAGTACTGGATGATCAGCAATTGACGGATTTGGCTTTCCAAGGATTACTGCCACACATCAAGGATAAATATGCATCTCAAGAATTCGAAAGCCTCAGCCATCTCGTGCAGAGAGTTGCCGATCAAGAAGTTAAAGCCTTCGAACCTAGAAAGACTTGGAACAAGAAGGTGTCTTTCATTGAACAAGAAGAAGATTCTGAATCAGACGAACGGACGGATATCGGCGTTGCTGAGTGGGTAAAAGATAAGAGGCCGATATCCTGTCCGTTTGGTCAGAAGGAGGCTGAAAGATTTACTTTTGATACTGCTAAAGTCAATAGGATACTTGATCTGTTGCTTCAAGAAGGGCGCATTAAGCTGGCGCCTAATCAAGTGATTCCATCGGCTGAAGAACTTAGAAGGATGAGGTACTGTAAGTGGCATGATGCAACCTCACACAGTACCAATGATTGCAAAGTCTTTAGGCAGCAGCTGCAGTCAGAAATAGAGTCTGGGCGAATCAAGTTTGAAAATTCCGGAGCTCAGAGGCCGATGAAAATTGATCAGCATCCATTTCCAAATAATATGGTGGAAACCAGTGGAAAAGTCAAAGTGCTGACATCTGAAGTAGCCAATAAAAATTCATCAGTGGACCCTGAACATCAAATAGCTATGCAGGATGTAAAAGGAAGGAAGCTTGCCGATGAAAGAAAAGGTAAAAGAACTGCCGGTGACAGTGGCAGCTCCGGGGGGCCTCAAAGACGTGCATCATATGGTGTTGTAATCATGCACAGGAGGCCACAACGGGAATATGAACGTTTGCGAGAAGAGCAACATCGGCAGCAGGAAGAAGAGAAACGCTAGGAGTGGTATCGGCATAAAGATCATTGGAAGTGCCCCTTCTTCGTCCATTGTTGGGAAGAAGGGACCAAATTGCCTACTGCCGATAATTGTCCTGAATGCAACGGGTACTATCCTCCTGATCGGTCGGAGAAGAAGTCTCGTTTTGAAGGTCAGGGATCAAGCTATGCTAGGCCAATCAAAGGAAAAGAATCAGTACATGATCGGCTTGGGGGCAAACTCAGTGTACATGACAGGCTTGGCAAGCGTATCCGTCAAAAGGAGATTGAGGAGAGGGCTAATGCAAGGGTGCCCGATGAAGAGATATTCTCTAGAGATCCAAACATAAGGGGTAACACAAGCCGACACAGTGAGAAATAGTACCAACCTGTTTGGAAGACTAAGCTTCCTCAATGGTGTCCCAAAGGCCTGACAAAGACTCAAAGAAGGAGAATCCAGCGTGAACGCCAGAATGATCTGGGTCATGGCTCTTCGAAGGGAGAACCTCTAGTCTGGGAGAGGAGGCCAAAACACCAGGAAAGGAGTCCATCGGAAGAAATCAACATGGTCGTTATGTTGTCGATGGAATTTATGGCACCCACTGATGCTGACGGAGAAGTTGCTGATATGGCTCAGCTAGTGCTAGATCCTATGGCAGCTGTCTTTGAAAAGCCTGCCGATGATGAGAGGCAGCATCTGAGAGCCTTGTTTGTCAAAGGCAAAGTCGATGGGCAACCAGTGTCAAAGATGTTATTCGATGGTGGAGCATCGATTAATATAATGTCGTATGTTATGTTCAGGAAGCTTGGGAAAGGTGACCAAGACTTAGTCAAGACGGACATGAATCTGAAAGATTTTGAGGGCAATGTGTCACCAACTATGGGAGCAATATGCGTAGAATTAACTATCGGCAACAAAACTTTGCCGACAACGTTTTTTGTGATCAGTGGCAAGGGGACCTACAATTTGCTTCTGGGAAGGGATTGGATTCACGCCAACTGTTGTATCCCTTCTACGATGCACCAAGGCCTTGTGCAATGGGTTGGAGACAGAATTGAAGTCGTTCAGAGTGAAGTACCATCAATTGTTGCATCGGCGGAATCGCAAACCTATGAACAGACCAAGTGCATATCTGGTGAAGCTTGGCTTACAGAATTCCTCAAGGTGGCCGATTACCAGATTACACCGGTCCAAGCAGTCGGTTCTAAAGAAGAGATTTAATGGATCAATTCGCCGATGATGGAAACTTGGATAAGGGTTCACATCAGTCGATGATTTGCTAGAAATAGGCATCGACGATGGTAGCAAGCCTAGGCCAACTTTTATTAGTGCCAAGTTGGAATCCCAATGTAAGCAATAGTTGAGTGATATGTTTAGAAAACATAGGAATTGTTTTACTTGGGACTATACAGAAATACCTGGTTTAGACCAAAAAATAGTCGAACATCGGTTACCTGTTAACTTGGTTCCAGCTATATCGGTAATCAATACATCGATGTAATCTTGATGTAATGATCGGTTTTAAAATACAAAGTTGAATAAAGCTTCATGGTCGTTTCAGATGATATGCCGTGGAGCAATCAAAATACTTATCCAGATGGATGCATAAAAGAGATGTGAATGCAAATACCGATGATAGAATTATCGTGCAAAACATCGGTAGAAAGGCGTACTAACATTATATTACAAGCAAAATCAATTGTCAGAGGTTACAGTTGCGACACGATAAATTACAACAAAGATTGGATAGACGAGATCGCACGAAGGCATATTTGGTCCGCTTCCTCTATCTCCTTGACATCATCATCGGCAGTACCCTCAGTTGGCTTGATTTTTCTTCTTAGTAAGAGAGCCTGACAGGCGTCAGTATCCCTCTCTTATTGTAGAACTTTGACAGGATCGGGAAGTTGGGTCTTCTTTTGGTTGTCTGCGTTTAGGGCCTCATCAACCTTCTTTAGCTTTGCTATCAGTTCTTCTTTCTGTGTCGATAGATGGTTGATCTCCTGTTCAAGCTCCATGCTAGAGGCTTCCAGGCGACCGATGTCTCTATGCTTCTCTTCAGCGGTTTGCTTGAATTTAAGCATTTCTTCTTCAAGCTTCGATTGAGGAACTCTATCGGCAATACGTCGTGAAGCTTTCTGATATTGGAGTTCATGGCTCTCAAGGTACGCTGCTTGGAAAAGGATTTCTTCGGTATCGGCAGGCAGATGACCTTGAATTGCCTTGAAAGGTATCCTTACTGCGTTAGAATCTTGGACTAGTTCGGATGTGCTTTGTTGCAGTAAGGGTAGCATTGCTTCAAGTTGGGATTTCACTTCTGCTGATATAGCGCTTGGATGTTGGGCGGAGCTTTCTTCTTCTCCATTGTTGTCTGGTATGTTGATGACAAAGGAGAAAAGGTTGTTTGGAGAGTCTTGGGCCTGAAGAAGAAAAGGGTTAGAGTTTGTCGATTGGTTTGCCTTGAGTTTGTGGCAGACAATTGATTTACCTGCTTCAGAGCAATTTCTCGCCGTGGACTTGGTGGAGCAGCTAGCATATATGTGTCTTGAGGGGTGATAGTAACTGCCGATGAACCTGCCTCTGTGGATGGGACCGCTGATACCGATTTCGATGGCGTGTCCACTGTTGTGATAATCAACTCGTGCGGTGCCGATTCCGTCCCTTGGATGGAAGCTTCGACTGATGCTGTGTTAGGGATGGGTACCGATGCTTGTTCATGTGATGACACGTTGGCAGGGGGTGGAGAAGATGTTGCCAACGGTGTAGCTGGAGTTGATGGCGTAGACAGAGTTGATGTCCTTAGGCGTTTCGATTGGGGAGCAGTACTTGATGGACCTTGGCGTTTGGACTTTTGCACTTCGGAGGCATCGACAACATGAGTTAGAAGAGCTTGTGCACTTGGAGCGGTTGCCGATGGACTTGATTGCTACAAAAATTTAATACAGGTCGATAGTCGAATGGAAAGCTACCGATGGAAATATGAGATCGGCTTAAAAAGGAAAGGGTAAGAACTTGTTACTGCAAAAGCTTGCACCAAGACAGCAGTAGCTGCCGATGGAGTGACAATAGCCGAAGTTGGTGTTGACTTGGGCTTGATGGTGACCTTGGGGGTTGCCCTTCGATGCATAAGGGAGGCCAATGAAGGGGCCCTGCTACCGATTACCGATGTGGGATTCATCGGTTGTAAGTTGAAGTCTTTGCCGCTTCTGCTCTTCTTTGGGATTAGGTCATTAACCTGTTGATAGAAAATTAGCTGCTGATGCATTTGGAAGGAGATGACAGAGAAAATAATATCAAAAGTGATCTTACCGCATCATCGGAAATGATATCATCAGTATCAATCAAATGCCGATAGTGGTGTGATGATGTGGCGAACAGTTGGTCCTTCCACTCTTGCCACCAGAGCTTATATGACTTGGTGATGAAAGAAATTGGCGCCCAAGTAGATAATTCGATATTGGTTGTATCAGGATGAGGGAGAAGTCTGACGATTTTATTCCAGGCCAAAACACTGGTAATGACCTCTCTGGGCTTCACCACATTGGCATAGCAGAGCTTGATCGACAGTTGCCCGAATGCTAGTTGCCTTGCCGCTGCCGATGGGTAATAAAACTCATAGGAAGCCTGTTTATTTTTCCCACTTCCGAAGATGTTCACTAGGATTGCACGGGGAGTGAGGATGGCCCTCATGATTCCCTCATCCTTGTCTAAGTCTGCATCGGCAATGTTGAAGGAAAGAGGGAACCTGTTTTCGGCATCGACGTAAGGCCACCAAGCCCGGTCTGCAGAAGGGATTCCGCAGTAGAATCTCTGAAAGAATCTACCGATCTGGTCCTCATTGGCCTTGGTCCCGGGTAAGATTATGATGGCTTTGCCGAAGTTGAGAGGAGAACGTGTTGCTAATTCATCATCGGCAAGTGTGTGGTCTTCAGCTAGGTCCCATGGAAATTCTTGGTTGAACAGGTCAAATTGGAGGACCTTGTGCATATGAGCGTTCAACCACATGTTCACAAACCACCAGGGCCCTCCAATGTTGCCGATGGGTTCGCCCAGTAGTAACTTCTCTGATACTTGATGCAGAAGATGGTAGACTGCACCAAGGAGATATCGACCGAGGGGAAGTCGTACTCCATTGGCTAAGAGTTCTGCTGTAGGGAGATACATGTTGGTTGGTCCAACTGTCCTGCCACAAAATATGAATTTCTCCAGCCACATATTTAGAAAGGTGGCGTGTTCCCTCTGGCCTACCGATCCGGTCTTTTGGTATTCTTGAATATATCCAGTCCAGCCGCCGATGTTGCGAGTAGTTACCCAATGGTCGGGTTTTCTGTTAAAGAGGATGGCATTATCGGCAGAGGAGATATCAAGGCCTGTGAGCATGTATACATCAGTAAGTGTTGGGGTGTCTGGTCTGTGTCTGAATAGGAATTCATTCATGGTGTTGGACCAAAAGTAGGATGCAGCGATCATCATGGATTCGTTTTTTGCCATATCGGCAATAGATAGCTTGATACATTGATCCAATTGGTGCTCCGTCCAGTAAACTTGCTGCGATCTAGCCATCCTGAGGTACCAGTTTTTCCACCCTTTGGTGGGTTTGGGCCAAGAACGGAAGAGGTCTGCCCATAACACTAAATCAAAGTGTGCGGCTCTGAAAGAGACTCGGTTGATTTCTACGTTGATGGTTTCAGTTGGATCGGCATTCCCCGTTGGACCCAAGCAGCAAACGTGTGGTTGATCGGTGGGGATTACTATTTTATTGCGCATCTCCTAGATTCAGAAAACAAAAAGGGAAAGGAAAAAGAGATTACAGGACGATGCAGAAGAAAAATCGCAAGGGATGAAGTGAGAAGGGAAGAGATTGACCGTGGGGACGGTGAAGTTGATCACCATTGGATCGAATGAGATTCTTGCAGGTTGCGCCTTGCTGGTAGGAGGAGAAGCCGCCAGTTGTTGCCGGAGTGTTCCTCGAAGAGCCGGTAAAGTGGGAAATGAAGGTGAAAGTGTGAGCTCAGGGTAAAAGAGAGGACGGACGGTGGTTTTTATAATCCTAGGTTAAAGGGCATTTTCGAGTTTTCTTTTTACTGAGAAGAGATAAGGAAGGATATTGCAGTGAATTTGCGCGGTGATCGAAGAGTTCATGCTACAGTGGCTGGGGTTGTTGGTAATTTTCAGTTTTTGCGCGTGGTAATCAAGATGATGGCACAGGCATTTTGGAGGGAAAGATTACAATAGAGAAAATTTCGGTGCATAAGATATTTTATACTCCGAAATTGGGGGGCATGTGTTGACACCGTTTTTTGTATGTGTCAATATGAACCGGATGCACTGATCGGTTGAAGGATGGTTGTTTCTCCTTATCGGCAGTAGAATATCACCAATCAGATTGCCGATAGAAGCAGGAGATTGAAGAAACGTCAAAGATAAAGAGAAGGGTATTTGCCAATTGAAAGGTATTGTCGATGGAAACAGGAGAACGTTGCTGATCAGGAATGTTGCCGATGGATGCGGGATATAGCTGACGTCAGTGGAAAGATGCCGATGGTAATGGAAGAAGGTTGCGGATGGAAAGAAATATGCCGATTGGAAATGTCATCGCGAAGAGAATAGATAAGGAAACTGGTGATTTTATACCAGTATTATTATATTAGTTTGAGTCCGACTCTTGCATGAGTCATTTATTTCCTTGAAAGTAGGAGTTTTGTTTAGGTATGAGTCGTGTCTATGTACAACTCCTCCTACCGGAGTATAAATATGTACCTAGGGCCCGTATGAGAGATATTTAATACAATCAAACAAATCTATTATTTTCGTCTTACTTTTCAGCATCTATTTTTTTCGCATTAGTTATAGTTTATCTACGAGTTCTTATGATCTCGACGGGCTGCATCTACAAGATCTCCGTCTACCTCGCGAATTCCGCTTTTTGAGCAACCTGAGCCTTGACGTCCGGGCGTATCGCTGTCATCTCGTTCATCGTTGTTCTAGTTATCGTCCTTGTTGATTAACTGGTCAAATGACCTGGCACACCTTTGGATATCGAGTTCGCGTATAAGCCCGAGGTGTTCACAGATCCGACGGTTTTTTGTGTCAATAGTGCGTATGCATGAAGTTAGCCTTTGCTCTTCTAGATGGTCGATGTCATCGATGCGGGCCTGGTCGGATGCTTCTTTGTCTTAGTTTTCCACACGTGGAGAGCTAAAGGCGACCTCAGTTGGCATTACTTCTTCTGAGCTGAAAACCTTGAAGTACGGGGAGACGCCGGTGTTTCGATTGGGTTGCGTACGTAGTCCCCAAAGCACTACGGGTAGTTCGTGTAACCAGTGACCTGCGTTCTTCTCTTCCTCCTGGTATAGTCTTTTCTTGATTGCGTCTAGTATCATTCCGTTTGCGCGTTCGGCCTGGCCGTTTGCTCTTGGGTGGGCGACGGAGACCTACTTGACCAGTATTTTATTGTCTTCGTAGAAATCCCAGAAAGAGGTTCTGATGAAATTTGATCCCAGGTCGGTGATGATTGAATTTGGGACGCCGAATCGGTGTATGATCTCATCGATGAAAGTTACCGCGGTTCCGGCCGATGCCTTGGTGATTGGTTTGACTTTGATGCACTTGGAGAACTTGTCGACGGCCACGTAGATCCATTTAAAGTTTGTCGGTGCTGGTCGGAAGGGACCTAGCATATCCAAGCCCCAACAAGCGAAGGGCCAAGAGGCCGGTATTATTTGCAATTCCTGGGCGGGACAGTGAGTTTGTTTGGCGAAGAACTAGCACCCCTTGCAGGTTCGCACCATTTGCTCTGCGTCGGTGACCGCCGTCGGCCAGTAGAAACCTGCTCGGAAAGCTTTTCGTACTATTGTCTTTGCGGTGGCATGATTCCCATAGGTGCCGGGGTGGATGGCATGCAGGATCGCCGCGCCCTGTTCCTTGGGGATGCATTTCCGTAGTACATCTATCTTGGAGTTTCTCCTCATGAGCCCACCGTCCACTAGGACATAGTTGTGGGCTCGACGGGTCAATCGTTCTGCTTCTGTCTCATCTGATGGTACTGTGTTGTTAGAGAGGTACTGGACGAAATCGTTTCACCAGTCGAATGGCTGGCTGGTGTTTGCGACGGTGAGTATGCTGGCCTGCTGTGGTGGTACTTCCTCAGGTGGAGCTGCACGCTCGTCGGCGATTGACAGTTAATGTAGGTCTTGGATAAAGACTCCCGTCGGGATGGGCGATCGTGATGATCCTAACTTGGACATTTCATCTGCAGCTTGGTTTCGATCTCACGGAACATGATGGTATTCGATCCCGAAGAACTTGCCTTCTAGCTTTCGGATTGCGGAACAGTATACGTCCATCTTCTCATTGGAGCACTTCCATTCTTTGTTGAGTTGATTGATTACTAGGGCTGAGTCACCGTAGACGATGACGCGCTTTATTCCGAGTTCGTTTGCGATTCTGAGCCCGTGAAGGGCTGCTTCGTATTCTGCGGCGTTGTTGGAGGCTGGAAACAATAGCCGTAGGACGTATCGTAGCTTATCGCCGGATGGTGATATGAAAAATAGGCCGGCGCCGGCCCCGTGGATGGATAGTGATCCGTCAAAGAATAGGGTCCAGTAGTGTTCAGGGACGTCGGTGCTTATAGGGACCTGTATGTTGGTCCATTTAGCGATGAAATTAGCGAGTGCTTGTGATTTGATCGTATGCCTCCCCTGGAAGGCTATGTTGAAGGTTCCCAGTTCCATCGCCCATTTGATTATTCGCCCGGTGGCGTCCTTGTTACGCAGTATGTCGCCTAACGGGAACTCAGTGATGACTGTCACCATGGTTAATCGTTCGAAATAATGCCAGAGCTTGCGTGCTGTTATGAGGACTGCATATAGTAGCTTCTGGACCTGGGGGTATCTCGTTTTTGACTCGTTCAGTACTTCGCTTACAAAATAGCACGGCCGCTGGACCGGGTATACACGTTCTCTTTCGTTGCGTTCGACCACCATGACGGTGCTGATGACTCGATTTGTGGCGGCGATGTAAAGCAACATTGGCTCGTCTCTCTTTGGTGCGACCAGGACTGGTGACACAGTTAGGTACTGCTTAAGATCGTTGAATGCGCAATTTGCGTCGTCGTTCCACTCAAACCTTTGTCCGCCCTTGAAGAGTCCGAAGAATGGAAGTCCTTTCTCCCCCAAGCGAGAGATGAAGCGGTTGAGGGCAGCCATGCACCCTGCGAATTTTTGTACGTCCTTTGCATTGGATGGAGGTTGCATTTGCCGAACTACGGTAGTTTTTTCGGGGTTGGCTCGAATGCCAGTCTGACTGACGATGTTGCCCAGGAGGTTCCCTGAAGGTACCCCGAAAATGCACTTCTTTGGGTTTAGCTTCCATCTGAACTCATTGAGGGCCTTGAAGGTTTCCTCTATGTCGGTGATCAACGTTTCAACGGAGTGCGTTTTTACGACTACGTCGTCTATGTAGGCTTCGACTTTTCCCGGAATGAGGTCTTTCAAGCATTCTTGTATGGCACATTGGTACATGGCGCCGATGTTTTTTAGCCCGAAGGACAGTGTCGTGTAACAGTAGACGCCGAAAGGCGTTATAAACGATGTTTTGATCTGATTTTCGACCTTCAAGGCTATTTGGTGGTAACCGGAATAACAGTCGAGGAAGGAGAGGAGTTCGCATCCCATAGTAGAGTCGATAACTTCATCGATTCGCGGCAGAAGAAAGGGGTCGGGGGGTAATGCTTGTTGAGACTCGTGTAATCCACACACATTCTCCATTCATTATTCTTTTCTCGTACAAGGACTGGATTGGCCAGCCAGTCTGGATGATTTACTTCACTAATAAATCCCGTGGCTAGGAGCCGGGTTATTTCGGCTTTTATTGCTTCCTTGCGATTTGGTGCGAACCTTCTAAGCTTTTGTCGAGTTGGCTTGGCTCCTTCAACCACGTTTAATGAGTGCTCGGCACGGTCCCGGGGGACACCTGGCATATCCGCCGGTTTCCAGGCGAAGATGTTGATATTGCGCCGCAGGAAGCTAACGAGTGCGCTTTCTTGTTCGGGGGCGAGGCCGGTGCCTATCACAACGGTCTTCTCTGGGTCGTCGTCGATCAGGGCCACAGTCTTTGTTTCCCTGGACTTTTTCGAGGCGCGTGTAGTTGGAGGTTCTGGGATGTCAAAATCCCCTGTGTGAGGCTTGGCCGCATCGGACAGGCAGATCTGCGTGCCATGTAGATGTTCACGACTGGTCGTGTCTTCGATCACCTCTTGTTCACACTCGTAGGCAATTTGTAGATCGGAGCGTATGCTAATGATGCCTTGCGGTGTCGGCATCTTGAGCAGTAAATACGTATAATGTGGTATCTCCATGAGCTTGGAGAGTGCGGGCCGTCCGAGGATGGCGTCATATAGAGTATCAATGTCGGCGATCACAAAGTCGATGGGCTCCTCGCAGGTTAGTCTGTCAGAATCAAATCGCACCAGGAGAGTGATTTGTCCGAGCGGTGACGACTTTTCACTAGGGATAATGCCGTGAAGGGAGAAGTTCACTAGTCGGAGATTGCTTTTACGATACTCAAGCCGCTGAAGGGTGTTTGGAAATATGACGTTGATGGAGCTGCCGCCGTCGACAAGTATCTTCTTGAAGAGACTAGGTGAAATAGCCATGCCTACGACCAGTGGGAAGCGACCAAGGTAGTGGTGATGTACTTGGTGGTTATCTCTCGAAAAGTCGATCCGCTGCTTTGTCCAATCTGGAGAAGGGACGAGAACGTTGTTGCAGTTGTAAAAGGAGCGACGACGCTTACCGTTATCACCTGGGTGCCCGCCGAATATGGGGAAGATGCGCGCGGCCTTCGTGAAGCCAATAGTCTGAGTTTCCGTCAAATCTCCCTTCGCTAGAGTATTGTCGGATCGTTTTGAGTTTGCCTTGCTCTGGAAAGCCTCCTTAAGGGTGATGCACTCCTGCAAGGTGTGTTTTCCCTGTCCGTGAAGGGGACAGGGACCGTCGAGGACCTCTTTGTACCCGTTACCGCGTCAGCGCTTTCGCCCGGTGCCGTGGTCGA
This sequence comes from Microstegium vimineum, assembly GCA_022036555.1. Classification (NCBI taxonomy): domain Eukaryota; kingdom Viridiplantae; phylum Streptophyta; class Magnoliopsida; order Poales; family Poaceae; genus Microstegium; species Microstegium vimineum. The sequence continues at coordinate 16,209,993 of CM039128.1, read as the reverse complement.
CGAGGTCGGGCGCCGAGTGCTGCAGTGATGCTTCGGATTTGGTCTTTCATGAAGCCAACGCGTGTGAACGAAGTCGGCGATGAGTGATGCCGATGAGGCTGATGCATTCGGCGAGGTCTTCATCAACCTGGTCGACGGCGCTCGCACAGTCATCACGGGTAGTATGGTCAGGGGTGTTTTGAACCGCCTTAGCGACCGGGTCTTCGTTGGGAGGAGAATTATGCCCAAGAAGTTGCGTTGATTCCAACGTTTCAGTGATGGAGACGGTGCCATGGATGGTACAAATCATAGATCCAATCTGGAGGGTGGCGTCGCCTGCGGGGATAACCATGGATCCGGGAAAGGTGACCGCTTGATGAGCCATGAAGTCGATGCACACACCCCTACCTGGCGCGCCAACTGTCGATGAAATATGCGTCGCAGTCTACCTAGGGGATACCCCACGGTAGTAGATTGTTAGGTGGAGGTGTGGCGACGACGATCAAGCGTAACACAGAGAGCGTAGACAAGGCGATTTAGACAGGTTCGGGCCAGCAAACCGCCGTAATACCCTACGTCCTGTGTTCCGGTGGCTGGATTTATCTTGTATATCAAGTTACAAGATTTGTAGATGATTTGAGAGAGGTTGTCTAGGGTTTTTTGAGTGGGGTCCCTGCTCGCCTTATATAGTCGGGGAGCAGGGTTACAATTTCCATATCCTAACAAATTACGATCGGTTCCCTATGGCAAGGGATCCGAGTCTATCTACTAGGATCTTCCTTGGCGAGCAAGTCTTCATAGGAGTCCTTAGCGAGCACAATGGGATGGTCGCGTTCCGCAAGGCCTCGTAGGCCGGGCCGTCTCCTGGTCGGTAGGCACAAGAAGGACCCTGGGGATATGCCGAGGTTATATCCCCAATCGCGTCACTAAGTGAGATACAGATTCGCCAGACGATCCTTCCCTTCCCTCTCTTCTCATCTTCCTCTCACACGACCTCTACCTCCATTTACTGGTGGTGTGCCACCGCCGCCCCTCCCTCCGCTTCTATCCGTCTCTGTCCTCTTCCCTCCGCTTCTCTCCCATGCGCCCCTTACTCCTTTGCACCATCCTACCGCTGCCGCCTGTTGACGGTCCTTAAGTATCAATTTTAACCGTCAACTAAACATTAGAAATGATATATTTGCAACACACCACCTAGACATAGGGTTTATACTAATAGAATTCCACGAGTTTTGGTGAGTGTCTGTTTCTGCAGGGGGTTATCAGGAAATATGGAGGAAAGGCCCACATGTAAGGTTTACATAGAGATAATTATCATTCGTAGGAAAAAGAACAATCCAGAAAGGTCAAGAGGGCGCGGAAAGGAGCGAGAGGGCAAGCGGGCCCATAGCCAGGGCACCCGCCCTACCCCTTAGGGCGCCCTCCCTGACCCAGCAACCAATCAGCGCCAGTCTCACGGATTAGGTTTCCACCGACTTTGTGGTTCAATCTAACCCTCCATTAAGGTCGGTTTGATCCGACGTCTGACAATCATTTGAGAGGGCTATATAAGGAGGACCCCTGGCCCCCTGGCAAAAGGCAATCCATTATTCATTTACATATTTTCCAAAGAGGATTCGCCAGAGAGGATCCCTTATGGATCTATTCTCTAGGGCTTAGAATTCAAGAGAAACTATCCTTAGTTTCTATGTGAGATTAGAGTTTACTCTTCTAGATTGAGAGAGTTAGAGTGGAGGTGTGGATTGGAGGAAGCCCGGCCTGTCAGTGTCTCTTCTCTAGTTTGTATCGACGAGATCAAGTCTCCTAACCCGAGGCTTGCTCCTAGGATTTCTTCGGTAATTCGACTTCTAATTCTAGTAAGTTCCATGTTTATTATTTTTTGGTTTGTCAGTTTAGTTTATTCTCTTTGCATTGAGAGTAGGATAATCGTCCTTAGCGTAAATGTGGTGTTTGGGCTAAGACCCTCATAGATATCCTCTGTCTAGCCGGATCTGTGGTAGTGGCTCGGAAAGTAACAATTCCGTAGATACCTTTGGAAACCACAATCCCGTTAGAAGGACTAGTAGGGTTTATAGGCCGCGTGGTAAGCATTCTCTGAGGTGTCTCTTATCATGACAGTTCTCCTCAATAGAATAATAACACATATCTTATATAGACTAGAACGAGACTACAGTCGCAGTCTTCTCTAATCGCTCATATCAAGATCATCTTGTTTGTAGCCTAAGGGTTAATAGCATAGATTTGGTTAGTCAGATGCACCCTTTCTCCCTGTGGATAAATAAATACGATACTCTGGATAATCTCCCGGGTGAAGTCCTCACCGGTATCCGTGCGCTTGCGGATTACTTCCTAGTGATTTCTCTGTTTGCGTTAACAAATATCAACAAGCATTTCTGGCCCCGTTGCCGGGGAGAAAGACAGTTTGCTGAGATAACCTTGAATCTTGCTATTAGCTTGTACCTATACTTTTATCTTTTCTTATCTTTTCATATTCTTTATTTCTTACCATTTTCTTCTTGCCACATATATAAATATTCTACTCCAAAGGGAGACTTGTTGGAGACTCCACCATCTTCACACATTATTCTTATAAATGGCTATGAGCTTCGCCCTGCTTGTAGAGCCATGGTTTGGGAGAAATATTTCTCTAGTCTTGGTTTAGTTTTAACTCCATTTGAAAATCTGAATTATGCAAGTATAGAGGCAGGAGGCCCCAAACAAGACCAATTTGAGAGTTACCAATCCAAGTGGAAATTTGAACTTGCATGAAGAATCAACCATAGAGATTGGAGAGGAAGATGTTATTAATGAGCATGGAATCTATTCCATAACTATCTCTTTAAATCCATGCTCATATGAGACATCTCCCATACCCAGTGGTCTCTTTATCATTACCATTTATGTCATCTTCAACCCCCTCACTTTTTCTGTTTACAAAAACTTTAAAAGGGTGGTTTTCAATGCATATGTCTATCATAAATTTTGTAGATCTCATTGTGTAAATCTTGAGATAGGTAAAGAAGGGGAATCTGTTTTTCTAAAAGCACATCTTAAATGGTTTCCTGGGATAACTTAATCATCTCTCGGAGCTTAACATGAGTATTCACCATTTTTGTTGCCCACCTTATGAAACGAGCATAGAAATATATGATTATATTCCCTCGAGTATTTTTGTCACTAACCTTTCCAGGTATAGAACAGAAAGAATGAAGGAATAACAAGCATAACGTATGTCCAACCAATCATCATGCAACATTGAATTACATTCATCGAATCTTGATTTTTTGCAAAATTCAAGCTTGGGGGATAACCCCATCATACAAACATCTCTTGCCATGTTGCTACATCATCTTATTTGTACCTATACCTTTAAGGCATGCTCAACTACTAAAAAAAGAAAAAAGAAAAAAATCATCCTAATCTTTCATCTTCACATGAGTAAATCTCCATAATACTTTCATGCTACCTTTGTTTGCTATAGTATATGTTTAGGTTTTGAAGAATTTTCATATATCTTTTAAATTATGCATGGTGCTTAGTTTAAAGGTATTTGGATATTACTTCGAAATGCTTTTAAACTAAGCGTCGTGCTTAGGTTAAAATGTCTTCCTAAGTGAAATTGGACGTGGTGTCTAGGTTGATTTTTGAACTGATAATATGTTGTAGTAGATATCGGATATTTTGTTGGACTGACCCCTGTAGGAAAATTTTCAATATCAAATTGGGAAGTCCTGAGAGAAACTCACATTGGAGGTGAAGAGAGACACATGAACTTCAACAATTTTCACAAGAGAGACACAACTAATTCATCAATAGATGAATTCCATGGAGTAAGGAGAAGACAAGGATAACCTTATACCACTCAATCCATGGAGAAGGTGAACAAACTTCAAGACAATACAATGAAAAGACCAACAAGATCAGAGGAACAAGGATGATGAGTGGAACAAAGGAGACAAGCTATTAATGCTCAACCAACCGATCAAAGGAAGTTTCCATGAGGTGTTACAAGCCCATCATTCTTCAAAATTAAAGGTAAGTAACTATCACTCTAAAAGCATTTCTTTGATTCTGGTATTCACATAAATAAATATCTAAAACATGTTGAGCTACAACATTATTTTATCCAACCTCATAAACTCAACATGTTAGTTCTTTAAAGCTTGTTCCTACTGCCACATTCTTGTTCTCACAAATTTAACCATATGGGCTGAAATATTGCACATCCAACTTTGGAAGATGATAATCTCAATCATATAAAATTTATTCATAGACAAATCCTTCTACATGCTCAAGCAATTTTAATTTGCTAAGTGTTGTTGAAGTGCTACACTCATACTTATCTTTTGAATTTTCACCCATGTTATGGTTGAACAAAATACTTAATTTTGTTTGATGTGTTTAGGCTAGAGAAGAATGAATAAAACTTTGGTTCTGTTGGTGTTTTCTCACCAACAGAGCCCATGCACTTGATCTCTGCCTTGTTTATTTGAGAAGGACACTTCTTCACCATGCCATCAAGAGCATGGGTGGATGACACCCCACCAATGGAGATAGGAGATTCAAGACCTATCATCCCAATCTCCATTAGAGCTTACACTCTTGAAGAAGCTGTCTATGACCTTGGAGCAAGTGTCAACACCATGCCAAGCTTGCAGATCAGACACTATGCTACCCCAAGGCAATTCCTTAATATATCAGCATACGAGTTGGGCACTCGTTCGTACCAGTAAACCTTATGATTGGAGAAACAGATAGAGATGAGAAATCCCTCATTATCTTGGGCGCCCATTCTCAAGAACAGCTAATGCCATCATCTACACGGATAGCGCCAAGATATGTTTCCCAATCAAGGATGAGAAGGAGAGGTTCACTTTCAAGAAACATAAACTCAAGGTTCCTACTCATCCTTAGAGGCCTACATATACAAGGACACGACTGTTGCTACAAGGAAGTAGAACAATAGAAGAAGGAAGAGTAAAGCTCAACAACCAAGAGAAGACCCAGATGATCAACACTATTGATTTAGGGTATGGCCAACTCCTTCTATCAAATCCCTCGCTAAGCTTGATGATCTAGGAGTACCTACCATTGATTGCAAGATCAAGGAAAGTACATCCCACACATTCTACAACATTGGATCAAGTGGCAACACAGTGTCTGTGGTAGCCTATAAACATTTATATGACAGTAGACCACTATACCAGACATATGTACAGCTTCAGCTAGCAGACCAATTAGTCTAATCTCCGGAGGGAATAACAAAAGACATCATAATCAAAGATCACTATGTTCCTGCTGACTTCATGGTTTTATGGGAGATAAAGATGGAGTCCACCTTATTCAAGGAAGATTTTTCCTCAACACCGCCAGCACAATCATTTTCATATCAAAAGAGGACTACTTCCAATTTCTTGAAGAGAAGACGTATTGCTACTTCAATAGCCACACCACTTATGAGAAGACAAGGAAGCATCGCTCTCAATGCCAAATGAAACAAGCCACCAAGGATGGATGGACATATTATCCAAGAAGAAGTCAATATATAAAGACCAATCCAATAATGAAGATAAAGATCTCCTGAGTAAGAAAGTTGTACCACCAACGAAGGATGTATCACAAGCTACAGAGAGAAAAGAAGAAGTGGGACATCAAAACAATGAATCGCATGAAGTAAAACCTCAGATTAAGAAAGGGTGGAAGAAGAGACTTCATCAAAACATTAACACAAGGTGAACAAACATCCAAGTCCTCATCAGGATTGGATAACACTCCTGAAGATATTTTAACCAGAAGAGATGTCCGGATCGACAGACCTAAATCTTCGAACCTTGGTCGAAAGGTAAATTCGGTAAGTTATCTGCATATTTAATTATGCATTCCACCATCATAATTAATTCTAGCTCTATTAACCAACATAAATCAAATTTGCATATTTAATTTTCACACTGCATTAGTTTAGCTTACACACTTGAAATTTCCAGTGTTGTTTTGCTCTACTATCATCCATTACATAATCACCTTCATAAACCTAAACAAATCCTTAGCGCCAATCTATTAAGATACTTAATTGCATTAATTGCATCCTAGCATTATTTTCATTCATCAGACCCTCCATTGCATAATCATCTTTACCACGACATATCTACATTTCTGCATTACAAAAAGAAAATCTTTAAGCCCCATGTGAGAGAACTTATGGTAATACCATAAGGGAATTTACTATGGTGACAGAAAATTAATTTTTATTTTTCTCTTGCATCATAAAATAGAAAATTCTAAAAAAAGAGATGAGATAAACAATTTCTACTAAAACATATTAAAATTTAAATTAGCTCATAAGAATACTCAATTACTCTTTTGGATAACCGCTAACCCATTGTCATAATGAGCCTCGAGTTTTGTTTGTTCTTGTCGGAGTATAATCATGTAGGATTAAAAGCACCAAAGAGGAGTGAGCCCAACCAGGAGACTACTTCCAAAGATCATTCAAAGCAACTATAGCAAACATCCAGCTTGGGGATGCGAACACATGGTGGATAAGTACCCATGTATGTTCAGCTTTGATGATGAGTGATTGATCAACATGTGAGTGTTTCAGTTTGAGTGGCTTACCCTAACCTCTCCGAAAGCAGAAACATGTGCTTGTCTATCAGCTTGTCGTGTGCAGGTGCTATGCTTAGTGACAGTGGTCAATGGCGTGGAGAAGGTTGAGTAGAGGCTTACCGTGCCGATGTACTGAGAGCGGTGAAGGGCGGAAGTGGGGCTCGGACTGAGGGACCATGGGCGCCGGCGGACTAGCTGTGGTGGCTAGTACCTGGCACCGGCGAGTGCGAGAAGACCTGGAGGTAGACCGAGTCGACCGAGTCAAGACGGTGGACGCGCGATTGTAGCGGAGGCTCAGGGGACTCGGAGTCCGATCAGGCGAAGACAAGGTGGCTCGCGTCGAGTGGTTTGGTGGTTTGGGCCTCAAAACCATCCGCGTCGGTTTCTGAGTTTGGGCCGCAAAACTCGGGGTTCGGTAGTTGAGCCCAAAGCTACCGGTGGCGGGTTTCCTAGGTTTGGGCCTCAAAACCTCGGCGGAGCTTACGAGAAAGCGGGGATGGCACGTGGCGGAATCCTGGAGGTTGCATCGAGGCGACGACAACTCCCGGCAGGAAGCGGGGCCGTCCATTCAAAATGCGAGAGATATTTTCTGGAGCTTGGACTACAATGCTTAGGCTAGGTAGTTCACTCAATGTATCTAGGGGGTCTTTGGGAAATAGCCAAAGCCCAATAAGTAGGGGGTGAAGGGGTATCCCTCATCCTATCTCTTGAACCCTAATCACTTGCCCCCACTCTCTCTCTCTCTCTAGTTCATGAGATCCCTAGGTTGCTTCCACCAACCTTTGTAAGAACTTGAGTTTGTTGCGAGGAATCGGAGGCCGTAACCTCCGTAAACCATGGTGGCTTTGATTTCGTGATTGTGTCCCCATTTTGCTTGTGTTCTTCGCGTTTTGCTTTTACTCTCTCTTTTTCCCAAGATGATTTCTCTTTTGTTGACACAGTTTTTCGACACGTGTCAAATGGGCTGAGGCTTGACTGGTCAATGGTCGTTTTCCATCGGCATCGGTAAAGTATGAGCCAATATGGCCGACGGGAGAGTGCTGTGGGAAGACTAAGGGAGTTGCCGATGTAGGCTGGGTGATCTTTGCCGACAAAGGTTAATAAATGGTCTTGCTGAAGCTAATTGCCGATGAAGAGTCATTGCCGATGGCCGATGAAGAGTTATTGTCGATTGCCAATAAGCTGCTATTGCCAGTTGCCGATGAAGGGCCCTTGCCGATTGCCGACGAAGAGATGCTGCCGATTGCCGATTGGGAAAGTATTTCCGATGCCGATGGGTATGACTTAGCACTTAGTGGCAGTGGAGGATTACGAGTGGCCAAAGAAGGAAGGTGCGGATTGAAGGGATCTGCCGATGGAAAGTTTTCATCAAGGAGGAGAGTAAGGAAACTAGTGTTTTGTACCAGTATTATTATAGTAGTTTGAGTCCGACTCTTGGATGGGTCATTTATTTTTCCTTTAAAATAGGTGTGTTTGTTTAGGAAATAAATATTGTTATCCGGCTCCTGCGCGAGTCAGTTTCCTTAAAAGTAGGAGTTTGTTTTAGGAAGGATATGTGTCGTGTCTTTGTACAACTCTCCATGCGGGAGTATAAATATGTGCCCGAGGGCTATGGAATAAAAACAATCAATCCAATTCAAAACAAACCAATTTTATCTTATTCTACCTTTTATCGCAATTTACCCTTTTTATGCATTAGTTATAGCTTTAACGAGTTCTTCAAGCTTTCGACAGGCTGCATCACCTTGATCTCCGTCAAATCCTTGCTAGTTCCGCGTGGGAGTACCTCTAGGCTTTGGCAATCCGGGCGCATCGTTGTTTGCCTCGTCTAGCTCTGCTCTAGTTACCCCTGATCAATCTGAGCCTTGACGTCCGGGCACATCGCTGTCGTCTCGTTTAGTTTGTTCTAGTTATCATCCTTGTCGATTGATTGGTCAAATCGACTGGCACGCCCTCGACATCGAGCTTTGGGTAATAGCCCGAGGTGTTCACAGATCTGACGCTTTTTGTGTCAACACCTCTTTTGGCACACCCGATGGGACCTGATTATACAAATCTACACATCCGGCATGGCTGATCACACCGATGTTAACCAGAGGAATGTCATTGAAGTGTCTGAGGCCGATCTGAAAGATGATCAGAAGCAGGCCATGGAGCGGGCTATGGAGGAATACAGGCAGCTGTATCTCAAATCCTTCAGCCTCAGCAGGAGCGGCGAAGCAATTCAGAAGCAGGATCCGCCGTTGCCATGGCAGGTCACGTTCGACGCCAATCCTGGTAAGCTACAAGAGATGGTTAATACTGCTGTAAACCAGGCATTGATTAACCAATCCAGCGTGCTGTCCAATACCGTCTACAATGCCTTCGCGCAAACATTCAAAGAAGGGCACGCACCGCAATATG
>CM039128.1:16129274-16200905 GCA_022036555.1 Microstegium vimineum | reverse complement strand
ATTCCTTAATATATCAGCATACGAGTTGGGCACTCGTTCGTACCAGTAAACCTTATGATTGGAGAAACAGATAGAGATGAGAAATCCCTCATTATCTTGGGCGCCCATTCTCAAGAACAGCTAATGCCATCATCTACACGGATAGCGCCAAGATATGTTTCCCAATCAAGGATGAGAAGGAGAGGTTCACTTTCAAGAAACATAAACTCAAGGTTCCTACTCATCCTTAGAGGCCTACATATACAAGGACACGACTGTTGCTACAAGGAAGTAGAACAATAGAAGAAGGAAGAGTAAAGCTCAACAACCAAGAGAAGACCCAGATGATCAACACTATTGATTTAGGGTATGGCCAACTCCTTCTATCAAATCCCTCGCTAAGCTTGATGATCTAGGAGTACCTACCATTGATTGCAAGATCAAGGAAAGTACATCCCACACATTCTACAACATTGGATCAAGTGGCAACACAGTGTCTGTGGTAGCCTATAAACATTTATATGACAGTAGACCACTATACCAGACATATGTACAGCTTCAGCTAGCAGACCAATTAGTCTAATCTCCGGAGGGAATAACAAAAGACATCATAATCAAAGATCACTATGTTCCTGCTGACTTCATGGTTTTATGGGAGATAAAGATGGAGTCCACCTTATTCAAGGAAGATTTTTCCTCAACACCGCCAGCACAATCATTTTCATATCAAAAGAGGACTACTTCCAATTTCTTGAAGAGAAGACGTATTGCTACTTCAATAGCCACACCACTTATGAGAAGACAAGGAAGCATCGCTCTCAATGCCAAATGAAACAAGCCACCAAGGATGGATGGACATATTATCCAAGAAGAAGTCAATATATAAAGACCAATCCAATAATGAAGATAAAGATCTCCTGAGTAAGAAAGTTGTACCACCAACGAAGGATGTATCACAAGCTACAGAGAGAAAAGAAGAAGTGGGACATCAAAACAATGAATCGCATGAAGTAAAACCTCAGATTAAGAAAGGGTGGAAGAAGAGACTTCATCAAAACATTAACACAAGGTGAACAAACATCCAAGTCCTCATCAGGATTGGATAACACTCCTGAAGATATTTTAACCAGAAGAGATGTCCGGATCGACAGACCTAAATCTTCGAACCTTGGTCGAAAGGTAAATTCGGTAAGTTATCTGCATATTTAATTATGCATTCCACCATCATAATTAATTCTAGCTCTATTAACCAACATAAATCAAATTTGCATATTTAATTTTCACACTGCATTAGTTTAGCTTACACACTTGAAATTTCCAGTGTTGTTTTGCTCTACTATCATCCATTACATAATCACCTTCATAAACCTAAACAAATCCTTAGCGCCAATCTATTAAGATACTTAATTGCATTAATTGCATCCTAGCATTATTTTCATTCATCAGACCCTCCATTGCATAATCATCTTTACCACGACATATCTACATTTCTGCATTACAAAAAGAAAATCTTTAAGCCCCATGTGAGAGAACTTATGGTAATACCATAAGGGAATTTACTATGGTGACAGAAAATTAATTTTTATTTTTCTCTTGCATCATAAAATAGAAAATTCTAAAAAAAGAGATGAGATAAACAATTTCTACTAAAACATATTAAAATTTAAATTAGCTCATAAGAATACTCAATTACTCTTTTGGATAACCGCTAACCCATTGTCATAATGAGCCTCGAGTTTTGTTTGTTCTTGTCGGAGTATAATCATGTAGGATTAAAAGCACCAAAGAGGAGTGAGCCCAACCAGGAGACTACTTCCAAAGATCATTCAAAGCAACTATAGCAAACATCCAGCTTGGGGGATGCGAACACATGGTGGATAAGTACCCATGTATGTTCAGCTTTGATGATGAGTGATTGATCAACATGTGAGTGTTTCAGTTTGAGTGGCTTACCCTAACCTCTCCGAAAGCAGAAACATGTGCTTGTCTATCAGCTTGTCGTGTGCAGGTGCTATGCTTAGTGACAGTGGTCAATGGCGTGGAGAAGGTTGAGTAGAGGCTTACCGTGCCGATGTACTGAGAGCGGTGAAGGGCGGAAGTGGGGCTCGGACTGAGGGACCATGGGCGCCGGCGGACTAGCTGTGGTGGCTAGTACCTGGCACCGGCGAGTGCGAGAAGACCTGGAGGTAGACCGAGTCGACCGAGTCAAGACGGTGGACGCGCGATTGTAGCGGAGGCTCAGGGGACTCGGAGTCCGATCAGGCGAAGACAAGGTGGCTCGCGTCGAGTGGTTTGGTGGTTTGGGCCTCAAAACCATCCGCGTCGGTTTCTGAGTTTGGGCCGCAAAACTCGGGGTTCGGTAGTTGAGCCCAAAGCTACCGGTGGCGGGTTTCCTAGGTTTGGGCCTCAAAACCTCGGCGGAGCTTACGAGAAAGCGGGGATGGCACGTGGCGGAATCCTGGAGGTTGCATCGAGGCGACGACAACTCCCGGCAGGAAGCGGGGCCGTCCATTCAAAATGCGAGAGATATTTTCTGGAGCTTGGACTACAATGCTTAGGCTAGGTAGTTCACTCAATGTATCTAGGGGGTCTTTGGGAAATAGCCAAAGCCCAATAAGTAGGGGGTGAAGGGGTATCCCTCATCCTATCTCTTGAACCCTAATCACTTGCCCCCACTCTCTCTCTCTCTCTAGTTCATGAGATCCCTAGGTTGCTTCCACCAACCTTTGTAAGAACTTGAGTTTGTTGCGAGGAATCGGAGGCCGTAACCTCCGTAAACCATGGTGGCTTTGATTTCGTGATTGTGTCCCCATTTTGCTTGTGTTCTTCGCGTTTTGCTTTTACTCTCTCTTTTTCCCAAGATGATTTCTCTTTTGTTGACACAGTTTTTCGACACGTGTCAAATGGGCTGAGGCTTGACTGGTCAATGGTCGTTTTCCATCGGCATCGGTAAAGTATGAGCCAATATGGCCGACGGGAGAGTGCTGTGGGAAGACTAAGGGAGTTGCCGATGTAGGCTGGGTGATCTTTGCCGACAAAGGTTAATAAATGGTCTTGCTGAAGCTAATTGCCGATGAAGAGTCATTGCCGATGGCCGATGAAGAGTTATTGTCGATTGCCAATAAGCTGCTATTGCCAGTTGCCGATGAAGGGCCCTTGCCGATTGCCGACGAAGAGATGCTGCCGATTGCCGATTGGGAAAGTATTTCCGATGCCGATGGGTATGACTTAGCACTTAGTGGCAGTGGAGGATTACGAGTGGCCAAAGAAGGAAGGTGCGGATTGAAGGGATCTGCCGATGGAAAGTTTTCATCAAGGAGGAGAGTAAGGAAACTAGTGTTTTGTACCAGTATTATTATAGTAGTTTGAGTCCGACTCTTGGATGGGTCATTTATTTTTCCTTTAAAATAGGTGTGTTTGTTTAGGAAATAAATATTGTTATCCGGCTCCTGCGCGAGTCAGTTTCCTTAAAAGTAGGAGTTTGTTTTAGGAAGGATATGTGTCGTGTCTTTGTACAACTCTCCATGCGGGAGTATAAATATGTGCCCGAGGGCTATGGAATAAAAACAATCAATCCAATTCAAAACAAACCAATTTTATCTTATTCTACCTTTTATCGCAATTTACCCTTTTTATGCATTAGTTATAGCTTTAACGAGTTCTTCAAGCTTTCGACAGGCTGCATCACCTTGATCTCCGTCAAATCCTTGCTAGTTCCGCGTGGGAGTACCTCTAGGCTTTGGCAATCCGGGCGCATCGTTGTTTGCCTCGTCTAGCTCTGCTCTAGTTACCCCTGATCAATCTGAGCCTTGACGTCCGGGCACATCGCTGTCGTCTCGTTTAGTTTGTTCTAGTTATCATCCTTGTCGATTGATTGGTCAAATCGACTGGCACGCCCTCGACATCGAGCTTTGGGTAATAGCCCGAGGTGTTCACAGATCTGACGCTTTTTGTGTCAACACCTCTTTTGGCACACCCGATGGGACCTGATTATACAAATCTACACATCCGGCATGGCTGATCACACCGATGTTAACCAGAGGAATGTCATTGAAGTGTCTGAGGCCGATCTGAAAGATGATCAGAAGCAGGCCATGGAGCGGGCTATGGAGGAATACAGGCAGCTGTATCTCAAATCCTTCAGCCTCAGCAGGAGCGGCGAAGCAATTCAGAAGCAGGATCCGCCGTTGCCATGGCAGGTCACGTTCGACGCCAATCCTGGTAAGCTACAAGAGATGGTTAATACTGCTGTAAACCAGGCATTGATTAACCAATCCAGCGTGCTGTCCAATACCGTCTACAATGCCTTCGCGCAAACATTCAAAGAAGGGCACGCACCGCAATATGTCGGTCCAGCGTACCATCAACCTGGATTGGCATCTGCATGCCCATCGGCGGCCCAGATGGCGTCTTCCACCCCTGTGGAACCGTCTGCCGATGTGGCTACATCACCAAGACCGAACGCCGGCGATACTACCAAGTTCAACGCAGATCCAGCCGCGTCGGCAACTTCAGGACCAGCCCCCGCTAACTGGTGGGGATACGGTATGCCTCCGAATCTATATGCTGGCTCTAATCTGGTGCAGGGAGACGGTTCAGCCTGGAAGAACTCTACGGCATCGGTAGCACAGCCACAGTCGATGGCTCATATGATGCACAACTCTACGCCTGCTCCAACCATACAAGTGCCAAAAGATGATCTCCAAGTAATCCCCAAGATACCTCTGATGCCACCATCGGCAAGCTCTGTGCCGATGCAACACATTATAACCACCGGCAGTCAATCTCTGGCGGCAAACTCTCAAGCTGGAGCTCCGTATCCCCAAGGTAATCTGGTGATCAATTGCTCTAGAATTCAAGAGCCAGCTGCTCCGGTCAGCTATCAACCATCGGCAAGTCATATGCCGATGCTTTATAATCATGGATGGGTCAATCAACTACCAGCTCAGCAGCCTGGTGCGCCGATGTATTATTATGGAGGCTCAGCCTACATTCAGGGCGGATCATCGGTACAGCAACCGATGAATATTACAGTCCAGCCGACTCCGCCAAGTATGCCAAATTATCCATCGGTAAGTCAACCGATGCACAGCATGCAGATGACCGGTGCTGCGCCCACGACGACGGCACGCCTTCAAGAGGCGCATCAGCCGACTCCGCCAAGCATGCCAAACTATCCATCGGTAAGTCAACCGATGCATAGTGTGTAGATGACTGGTGCTGCGCCCGCGACTACTGCACATCTTCAAGAGGGGCGTCAGCCGACTCCACCAGTCGACAATCAGCCAATGAGTCGGCAAGAGCAGGATGCGTACTGGGTCGGCAAGATTGCCGAAGTCATGAAGGAGCAATTCGGTATCAAACCCAAGGTCAACACATACTCCTATCGGACCCCGTACCCGCCTGCATTTGACTTGATTCCTCTTCCAAATCGGTACAAGGTGCCTGATTTTACCAAGTTCTTCGGCCAAGACGACACGTCAACAATGGAGCACATCAACCGCTTCATTATCGAGTGCGGGGAAGCTGCCAGCAGGGAGGAATTGAGGGTGAGACTGTTTTCTTCATCATTGTCTGGATCGGCATTCACGTGGTTCATATCATTGCCTCCAAATTCTATAATTACATGGGCCGATCTGGAGAGGCAATTTCACAAGTACTTCTTTGCTGGCATACACGAAAAGAAGCTTACCGATTTGGTCAAGATGAGGCAACGCAACGACGAATCGGTAGAAAGTTTTGTGCAGAGGCTGCGGGACATGAAGAACAAGTGCTACAGTCTGGTGCTTGATGATCGGCAACTAGCAGATTTGGCCTTCCAAGGGTTGCTGCCGCACATCAAGGACAAGTACGCGTCCCAGGAGTTTGAGAGCCTAAGTCACCTGGTGCAGAGGATTGCCGATCAAGATATCAAAGCCTTTGAGCCCAGGAAGACTTGGAACAAGAAGGTGACCTTCATCGGGAAAGAAGAAGACTCTGGATCGGATGAAGAGATGAACGTCGATGCGGCCGAATGGGTGAAGGATAAGAAGCCTGTGTCTTGCCCGTTCGGCCAAAAAGAAACTGAGAGGTTCACCTTTGACATCACCAAGGCCGATAGGATGTTTGACCTATTGCTGCAAGAGGGGCGAATCAAGTTGGCGCCCAATCAAGTGATTCCATCGGCCGAAGAGCTCAAGAAGATTAGGTACTGCAAGTGGCATAATGCAACCTCACACAGTACCAATGACTGCAAAGTATTCAGGCAGCAGTTGCAGTCGGAGATCGAATCTGGGCGTATCAAGTTTGAAAGCTCTAAAGTCCAGAAACCGATGAAGATAGATCAGCACCCGTTCCCAAACAACATGGTGGAGATCAGAGAAAAGACCAGAGTGTTGACATCGGAAGCTGCCAGAAGGAACTCATCGGTAGACCCTGACTACCAAGTGCCTAAGCACGACGCAAGGAGGTTTGCCGATGACAGAAGGGGTAAGAAGGTTGCCGATGAAGGTAACAGTGCCGATAGGGCTCCTGGGGTTGTGATCACGCACAAACAGCCAAGGCGAAGTTATCGGCAATCACGGGAAGAACGGTATCGGCAAGAAGAAGAGGAGCATCGGGAATGGCTTCGACACAAGGACCACTGGAGGTGCCCCTTCTTCGTTCATTGCTGGGAAGAAGGCATCAGGCTGCCCACTGCCGATAACTGTCCAGAGTGCAATGGGTACCACGCTGCCGATCGGTCAGGTAAGAGGCCTTGTTTTGATGATCAAGCACCTAGATACGCCAGGCCGCTCAGAGAAAATAGATTGGCACATGACCGACTGGGGGGCAAGCTCAGTGCCCATGATCGTCTTGGCGGGCGTGTTAACCAAGGGGAGCTGGAGGAGATGGCCAATGCTAGAGTACCCGATGAGGAGGTATTCTCCAGGGATCCCAACATCGGAAGAAGTGCCGATGCAAGCGGTGAGAAGCAGCACCAACCCGTCTGGAAGACCAAGCTTCCTCCCTGGTGCCCTAAGGGTTTGACTAAAACCCAGAAGAGGAGGATTCAGCGCCAGCGCCGCGACGACCTGTATGACAGTGCAGAACCCTCGGGAGAGAAGCAATGGGGGCTGAAGCATAAGGATAGAAGCCCATCGGCAGATATAAACATGGTGGTCATGTTGCCGATGGAGTTCATGGCGCCCGTCAGTGATGATGAAGAAGCTGCCGGTATGGCGCAATTGGTGCTGGATCCGATGACGGCTATCTTTGAAAAACCCGCCAAAGATGAGAGGCAGCACTTGAGGGCTCTGTTTGTTAAAGGCAAAGTGGATGGCCAGCCGATGACTAAAATGTTGGTGGATGGCGGCGCGTCGATCAATATAATGCCCTATGTCGTGTTCAGGAAGCTTGGCAAAGGTGATTAGGACTTGGTCAAAACCGATATGAAGCTTAAGGACTTCGAAGGCAATGTGTCAACTGCCATGGGAGCCGTATGTGTGGACCTAACCATCGGCAGCAAGACTTTGCCGACAACATTCCTCAAAGTTGCCAATTACCGCATCAAGCCGATCCAAGCAGTCGGTCCTGAGGAGGAGTCTTAATGGATCAGTTCGCCGATGACAGAAAATTGGGGCAGGGCTTTACGTCGGCCGATGACTTGCTCGAAATCGACATCGGCGATGGTAGTAAACCTAGGCCTACTTTTATTAGTGCTAAGTTAGGTTCCCAATGTAAGCAGCAGTTAATTGATTTATTAAAAGAAAATAAAGATTGTTTCGCTTGGGATTATACAGAGATGCCTGGTTTAGACCAATCGATAGTTGAACATCGGTTACCCATCAAGTCTGGTTTTCAGCCACATCGGCAGCCGGCCCGCCGATGCAATCCTACTATCTTACCCGATATTAAGGCTGAGATTACCAAGTTGATCGAGGCTGGATTGATTCGGCAATGCCGATATGCCGATTGGATTTCTAATGTGGTTCCTGTGTATAAAAAGAATGGAAAACTTCGTGTTTGCATTGATTTCAGGAATCTGAACAAGGTTACGCCGATGGATGGCTACCCGATGCCGGTTGCCGATCTGATGATCGATGCTGCTGCTGGACATCAAATTATTAGCTTCATGGATGGTAATGCTGGGTACAATCAAATATTCATGGCTGAAGAAGACATATCCAAGACTGCTTTCCGATGCCCCGGTCACGTTGGCTTGTTTGAATGGGTAGTCATGACTTTTGGCTTGAAGAATGCCGGTGCTACTTATCAGAGGGCAATGAATTTTATCTTTCATAAGTACATCGGCACAATCGTTGAAATCTACATTGATGACGTGGTGGTTAAGTCCGGAGACTTCAAAAGGCATCTTGCCGATTTGCGGAAAATATTGGAGTGCACGAGGGAGCATGGGTTGAAGATGAATCCTAACAAGTGTGCGTTTGGCGTATCGGCAGGGCAGTTTCTGGGCTTCATGGTGCATCAGAGAGGCATTGAAATCGGTAGAAAGTCTATTGATGCAATTAACAAGGTAGTTGCTCCCACAAACAAGACTGAGTTGTAGTCCCTGATCGGCAAGATTAATTTCATTAGAAGATTTATATCCAATCTGTCTGGTAAGATTAAATCTTTTAGTCCTCTGTTAAAATTGAAAGCCGATCAAGAGTTTATATGGAGAGAAGAGCAGCAGACAGCCTTAGAAGAGATTAAAAGATACTTGGTAAATCCTCCAGTCTTAGTTCCACCTCAACACGGGAAGCCTTTCAGGTTATATTTGTCTGCCGATGACGGTGTTATCGGATCAGCCTTAATTCAAGAATTTGAGGGAAAGAGCGTGTAATATACTACTTGAGCAGAAGATTGGTGGATGCTGAAACCAGGTATTCGGCCATAGAAAGATTGTGCTTATGTTTATACTTCTCTTGCATTAAATTAAGACATTATTTACTGTCGGCCGAATGCACTGTTGTCTGCAAAGATGATGTGGTCAAGTACATGCTGTCAATGCCGATTTTGAGTGGACGAATCGGTAAGTGGATTCTGGCACTATCAGAGTTTGACCTAAGGTATGAATCGGCAAAGGTTGTTAAAGGTCAGGTGATGGCCGATTTTGTCACTCAGCACTGCAATATGGTGAGCTTTGTTGAGATTGCTCCTTGGGCTCTATTCTTTGATGGGTCTACATACAAGGGTGGAGCAGGTATCGGTATTCTGTTGATTTCACCCCAAGGACAGAGGTATGAGATTTCATTGCCGATTGTTGCTACTTCGACAAACAATCAGGCTGAGTACCAGGCTTTGCTTAAGGGGTTGGAACTACTCAGGGAGGTACGTGCTGATGCTGTTGAAATCTTCGGTGATTCCATGTTGGTGATTAATCAGTTGATTGGGACATATGAGTGCCGAAGCGAAGTGCTAATTGCAGCCCATGAGCGATGTTTACAGTTGTTAAAGGAGTTCAAAGAATACCGCCTTGAACACATTCCAAGGTTGCATAATGAAGAGGCTAATCGGTTAGCACAGAATGCTTCAGGATATCAGCCGATTCAAGAAATAGCGACATCGGTAACGGTTGCCGATGACTGGAAAAAGGAGATTGCCGATTACTTGAGGGATCCATCCAGGAAAGTTGAAAAGCGTCTAAGGTTCCAAGCCACTAAGTATGTGCTCCTTGATAATGAGTTGTATTATCGGACAATTGATGGGGTTTTACTTAGATGTCTTGGCAAAGAGGAATCAAAAGAGCTGATGGGTGAAATCCATGAGGGCGTATGTGGAGCGCATCAATCGGCATTCAAGATGAAGTGGATGATTAGGCGGAATGGATATTATTGGCCGACGATCCTTGAAGATTGCTTCAAATATTTCAAAGGGTGCCAGGACTGTCAGAAGTTTGGTAATGTGCAAAGGGCACCTGCATCGGCAATGAATCCTATAATCAAGCCTTGGCCGTTCAGAGGATGGGCTATTGATCTCATCGGCCAGATTTATCCGCCGTCGAGCAAGGGGCACAAGTTCATACTTGTTGCTACCGATTACTTGACCAAATGGGTTGAGGCAATCCCTTTGAAGAAGGTGACATCGGCAAACATGGTGGATTTCGTTAAGGAGCACATCGTTTACCGATTTGGTATTCCTCAGACCATTACTACTGATCAAGGGACCATGTTCACATCGGGAGAGTTTGATGACTTTGCTGCTAGCATGGGTTTCAAGGTGTTAAATTCTTCTCCTTATTACGCTCAAGCTAATGGTCAAGCTGAAGCGACTAATAAAGGAGTCATTAAGCTTATAAAGCGCAAGATTGAAGAGAACCCTAGAAGGTGGCATGTGGTATTAAACGAAGCCTTATGGTCATATCGGATGGCTTGTCATGGTGCAACCAAGGTCTCGCCGTATCAGTTGGTTTATGGACATGATGTTGTCCTACCTTGGGAAATTAAAACTGGTTCTAGGCGATTATCTTTTCAGGATCAATTGACGACCGATGATTATATTACTCTGATGAAAGATGAGTTAGAAGATTTGGCAGGTCATCGGTTGAGGGCATTAATTAGTATTGAAGAAAATAAGAAGAGGGTTGCCCGATGGTATGACAAGAAAGTAAAGGTGAAGGAATTTGCCGATGGCGATTTGGTTTGGAAGTTGATTTTACCGATTGGGACTAAGAGCTTTAAATTTGGGAAGTGGTCCCCTAATTGGGAAGGTCCTTATCGAATAAAACAGTCTGCTCCTGGTAATGTGTATATTTTGGAAACTCTCGAAGGAGTGGCATTTTCTAGGGCGATCAAGGACAAATACTTAAAGAGATATTACCCTAGCATATGGGTAGATGCATAGTGCTCAGTCGAATGCCGATGAAGAGAAAAAATTATAAAAAAAACATCATCGGTAAAAACAAACTAGCATTATATTACAAGACAAGATCAAGTATCAGGTTACATCCTTGCCGATACAACAGACATTACAATAAGGAGTGGATAACTGTTATCGCACGCAGGCGAATTTGATCTATTTCATCCATCTCCTTGGCGTCGGCATCGGCAGAACCCTCAACTGGCTTGATTTTCTTCTTCCATAGGATGGCTTGACAGGCATTATGATCTCTTTCTTTCCGCAAAGCCCCGATGGAGTCGGACAGTTGGGTATTTTGTTGGTTGGCAGCCGTCAGATCCCCTTCAACCTTTTGCAACTCCGCCAGTAGCTCCTCCTTCCTTGCCGACAGTCGAGAGATTTCCTGGTCAAGGTTGCCGATGGAAACTTTGGCTTGACCAATGCTTCTGTGCTTCTCATCGGCAAGGTGTTTGAATTTGAGCTTCTCTTCCTCGCTCTTGGCTTGGGCCGCTCTATCGGCAATGCGACGAACAAGCCTCTGGTACTGGATCTGTTTGATGTCAATGGAGGCTGCCTGGAGGAGGGTTTCTGCTGCATCGGCGGAAAGATGGCTTTGGATATCTTTGAATATAATCCTTGCCGCCGATGAGTCCTGGACGAGTAGAGAGGTGTCTTGCAGCAGCAAGGAGAGCAATTCTTCAAGTCTGGACTTGACTTCTGCCGATAGAGCCGGGATGGAGCTTTCCTCTTCATCGTCATCAGGGACGTTGACGACAAAGGAAAATAGGCTGTCCGCTTGAAGACGGCCTTGGCGTTCATCTTCATTCTGAAGGTTTAAGCTGTAGGAGAAGAGACTGTCTGGAGAGTCTTGAGCCTGAAAACAGAGAAGTTAAAATATGCCGATTGTAAAATTATACCATGAGCTTTAAGGTAATCGACCTACCGTCTTGAAGCAGATCTCCTGCCTAGGGCTTGGCATACTGGATGGTCCAGCTTCATCCTGAACATCGGCAGCAGATGCCGATGACTGGGCCCTTGTTGGGGAGGCAGCCGACGCCGCTGGTGCTGGTGTAGTTGTTGCTGGTGTCGCCTCCGACGTGGTGGCAATTTCTTGTGGTGGCACTCTGTCATCGGGGACATGGGTCGACGGTGCCGATGCCGAAGTCGCTGCTGCTGCGGAAGGTTGAGTGGTTCCTTCGCCTGGTAGTTTGGCTGACGATGCTGATGCTGTCTCCGCTGCTACGGCAGGAGTTATTTCTTCATTCAGCGTAGCCGGTACCGATGCCGATGCCGCTTCGGTTGTTGCAGCAGCTTCTATCTCCTGGGCAGTGGCGTCATCCATCAGTTGATCAGGCACAGAAGCCGATGGAGGTTCTGCCGATGACCCGCCGGTAGGTGGTGCAACTGGAGCCAGAAGCAATCTTGCTGGTGACGCGTCGACAGCTGATGGTGCAGGTGGAGCCGATGGTGGAGGAGAAGCCAGCCTCAAGCGCCTCTTCTTTGTCGGCGCAGCAGCAGGGGAGCCGACCCACTTGGATGTAGACCGGGGGGCATCGGCAACCGGGCTGGAAGGCGTTTGCCTGCTGGAAGCAGATGCCGATGACCATAGTGCCTGAAAATACAAAGCGAGTTATGCAAGATAAATGTTGCCGATGAAACAGCATGTAATCGGTATAAGTAAAGATGAGTTTACTGCATAAATTTGCGTCAAGGCAATAGCAGTAGCCGATGTAGCCTGAGCTGTTGTGGGCGTCGGCATAGGTACCTGTTGAGGCGTGAAGGCAGCCAACGTCGGAGCTTTGTTGCCGATGATCGATATAGGGCCCATCATCCGAAGATTAAAGGGTCTACCGCTGTTGCTCGTTGTGAGGACTGGATCATCGGCCTGTCAAGCGCATGGGTGCAAAGGAGTTAGGTATTGATACCGATGACAAATAAAGTATTGATAGCAGACTTACTGCGTCGTCGGGGATAAGGTAATCGGCGTCGATCAAGTGCCGATAATAGTGCGAAGACTTGGCAAGTAGCTGGCACTTCCATTCTTGCCACCAAGACTTGAACTCGTTGTGATGAAGGAGGTTGGTGACCAGGAGGACAAGTCAAGGTCTGAAAGATCGGCATCGGCAGGGAGGCTGATGACTTTATTCCAGTCTAGATTGTTGGAGATTGCCTGCCTGGGTCTTACTACCCTAGAGTAGCACAGCTTGATCGGCAGTTGGCCAAATGCCAGTTGTCTCGCCGCTGCCGATGGATAGTAGAACTCATAGGATGGTGGGGCATTCTTCCCAGATCCAAAGATATTTACTGGAATGGCTCGGGGAGTAATGCTGGCCCTCATAATTGCTTGGTTTTCGGGCAGGCTCATATCTGTCAGGTTGAACAGCAACGGGAACTGGTTGTGTTCATCAAGATACGGCCACCAAGTCCGTTCCGAGGAGGGAAGTCCGTTGTAGAACTTCTGGAAATAGTAGCCGAAGTGCTCTACATCGGCATCGGTACCTGGCAGCATTATGATGGCCTCTCCGAAGTTAAGCAGAGCTCGAGTTGCCGATTCGTCATCGTCGTATCGGTAATCTTTTGATATGTCCCTCGGGAATTGTTGGGCAAATAGATCAAACCCGAGAGCCTTGTGCATGTGTGCATTCAACCAGAGATTAACAAACCACCAGGGGCCTCCGAGATTGCCGATGGGCTCTCCTAGCAGTAGCTTATTGGATACTTGATGCAGCAATCGGTAAACTGATCCGAGGAGATACCTGCCTAAAGGGAGCCTCGTTCCATTGGCAAGCAGTTCAGCCGCTGGGAGGTGCATAGTGGTCGGGCCGATGGTTTTGCCGCAGAAGACAAACTTTTCCAGCCACATGTTTAAGAAGATGGCATGCTCCCGTTGGGTTACCGATCCGGTTTTCTGGTGTTCCTGAATATAACCTGTCCAGCCGCCGATGCTACGGGTGTTCACCTTGTACTCAGATTTTCTGTTGAAGAGACTGAGCGTATCGACAGAGGTGATATCCAAGCCGGTCAGCATGTAGACATCGACAAGGGTGGGAGTAGCTAGTCCGTGCCTGAAGAGGAAAGCGTTCATGCTATCGGACCAGAAATATGAAGCTGCTATCATCAAGTTTTCATTCCTCTCTGCGTCGGCAATTGAAAGCCTAATGCATTGATCCAAATTACGCTCCTGCCAGTACACATGCTATGATCTGGCCATTCTCAAGAACCAGTTCTTCCATCCTTTAGTGTGCTTGGGCCATGAGCGGAATGTGTCCTTCCACAGTCCTAGATCGAAGCTCTCAGATCTAAGTGGTACCTGGTTGGTTTCTGCGTTAATGATGGAGGTGGGGTCTGGATTGCCCATTGGGCCTAGTCAACTGAGATTGGAACCAGCGAGGGGGATGATTACTTTGTTGTACAGCTCCTAGGGTTCGAAGAAGAAGGATGAATCAGAAAGAAGAATGGGGATAAAACCAGGCTTTTGCGGGGAAAAGAACCATGCAGAGAGGTTGGATTGAATGGGGAATGAGTTTTACCTTCGGGATGTTGACTTGGATCGCCATTTGGAGTCGGAGAGATGCTTGGTTCGTCCTTGGATTGCGAAGGAGTACTGTTGCTTGAGCCTGCATTCTTCAGAGCAGCCGGAGGTTGAAGACGAAGGCAGGAAGGTGAAAGTAAAATGAGCTCGGGTAAAAAGGACGGTGTGGATCCCAGTAACTTTTATAAGCCTGTTCAGGGGTATTTTGGAGTTCTGTTTCACACTGTGCAAGAATGTGGAGAGGCCTGCGGTAGATACGTGCGATGATCGAGGTGGTCTGTAACTGTTTGTGCTACAATCGAGGGATTTTATTATTAAATTGGGGTTCCACACGCGGGGATCGAGGAAACCGTACATCTATCTCGGAGGTAACGGCTACAGGAACGGCTACAACAACGGCTACAGTGGAGAGAATTTCGGCGCGTAAAGTTATACGCTCCGAAACTGGGGGGCATGTGTTGACACCGTTTTTCGACACGTGTCAAATGGGCTGAGGCTTGACTGGTCAATGGTCGTTTTCCATCGGCATCGGTAAAGTATGAGCTAATATGGCCGACGGGAGAGTGCTGTGGGAAGACTAAGGGAGTTGCCGATGTAGGCTGGGTGATCTTTGCCGATAAAGGTTAATAAATGGTCTTGCTGAAGCTAATTGCCGATGAAGAGTCATTGCCGATGGCCGATGAAGAGTTATTGCCGATTGCCGATAAGCTGCTATTGCCAGTTGCCGATGAAGGGCCCTTGCCGATTGCCGATAAAGGTTCTTTGCCGATTGCCGACAAAGAGATGCTGCCGATTGCCGATTGGGAAAGTATTGCCGATGCCGATGGGTATGACTTAGCACTTAGTGGAAGTGGAGGATTACGAGTGGCCAAAGAAGGAAGGTGCGGATTGAAGGGATCTGCCGATGGAAAGTTTTCATCAAGGAGGAGAGTAAGGAAACTAGTGTTTTGTACCAGTATTATTATAGTAGTTTGAGTCCGACTCTTGCATGGGTCGTTTATTTTTCCTTTAAAATATGTGTGTTTGTTTAGGAAATAAATATTGTTATCCGGCTCCTGCGCGAGTCAGTTTCCTTAAAAGTAGGAGTTTGTTTTAGGAAGGATATGTGTCGTGTCTTTGTACAACTCTCCATGCGGGAGTATAAATATGTGCCCGAGGGCTATGGAATAAAAACAATCAATCCAATTCAAAACAAACCAATTTTATCTTATTCTACATTTTATCGCAATTTACCCTTTTTATGCATTAGTTATAGATTTAACGAGTTCTTCAAGCTTTCGACGGGCTGCATCACCTTGATCTCCGTCAAATCCTTGCTAGTTCCGCGTGGGAGTACCTCTAGGCTTTGGCAATCCGGGCGCATCGCTGTTTGCCTCGTCTAGCTCTGCTCTAGTTACCCCTGATCAATCTGAGCCTTGACGTCCGGGCGCATCGCTGTCGTCTCGTTCAGTTTGTTCTAGTTATCATCCTTGTCGATTGATTGGTCAAATCGACTAGCACGCCCTCGACATCAAGCTTTGGGTAATAGCCCGAGGTGTTCACAGATCTGACGCTTTTTGTGTCAACATCTTTGTTGAGAGTAGCTTTGCAAAATATGCTTGAACCAAGTTGTTAGAGATCGTGAGGAGCTTCTTTGCACCAAAGGAATTCCTCTCAAACCTCACGAGTGGATAGATCGGGCGATTTCTTTGTGGCGTTCTTCGTTTTGCTTTCTTCTCCCCAAATCCGAGTGTTCCCATTTATCCTCTCCAAATTGAGCGATGATTTCTTCGGGATAGCTCCCCAACTGCACTAGGATCATGCCTACAAAGTTTGGTTGCAGTTGGTGATCATTTGGTTGAGTTTTGGGAAGATTTGGTGGAGAGAAGTTCGTTCTCGCGGGGAACAGTTTTCTGTTTGTGGGCGTCGGACCAAACTGCCTGTGAGCACCGGACCATTGCAAGTAGTCTGGTGGCTCTGCTGAGGGTTTCACTCACGCGTCGGACCAGGCCCGTTAGTCCGACAGTGAGCGTCAGACGAGGTGTCCGGAGGTAGGCTGCTTGCTGTGGTATTTGGTCTGTGGCGAGTGTGTGCACCGGACCACTTCCTATAGTCTAACGGTAAGCGTCGAATTAGGTGTCCGGAGCCTAGGCACTTACTGCATGTTTTTGGGGTGAGCAACTTTGCCTATTGGAAGGTGCGCATGTCGGCTTACCTCCAAGGGCTTGACACAAAGTTTTGGGAGATTTGTGAGAATGAGAACTATGTGGTTCTTGAAGCTCGGATCACCGATGCCTAGATTACACAGCATGCGTCAAATGCAAGAGCCCGTAGCATTCTCTTCTCTTGTCTGTCTCTTCCAGAGTTTGAGCGGGTTTCGAGTCTCACTACGGCACGGGAGATCGGGCAAACACTCTTGAGATATCATGAGGGAAACCCTCAGATCAAGTCCAGACTCTTCGACACATACCGTAGAGAGTACGAGAACTTTGCTCAGTTGGCCGACGAATCTGTTGACGGGATGTTCACTCGCTTCCAATCTATCGTCAACAAGATGCGTGCCAGTCGGGCAAACTTTCCTTATGACGATCATGAGATGGCTATCAAGCTTTTGCATGCTCTTGATCGGAAGGTATGGGAGATGAAGGTGGCTGCCATTCAGGAGTCACCGAGCTATGATGCCCTGACCGTGGACGAGCTGTTCAGCAAGCTCAAGTCCTCGGAGATTGACTACCAGACCCGGGCCAAGCTTGAAAACCCGTCGAAATCCTCTATGGCGTTGGTTTCTGGCACCGGCGGTACGTCTTCTTCCTCCTCTGACCCTTCACACTCTTTGTTCGCTTTGTCTTCGATTTCTGTGATAGAGGACCAAGTGGAGGCTCTTGGAGATGATGAGCTGGCTTTGGTCATCACCAAGTTCTCACGATTTCACAACAACCGTTTGAACCGTCGGCGTGGTGGCTCAACCAAGGGGTGCTACCGTTGCGGTGATGAGGATCACTTCATTGCAAACTGCCCCAAGAAAGCTGCGGGTGACTTCACCAAGCGCAAGGACAAGCGTGAGCACCACTTCGAGGACAAGCACAAGCACAAGGGTGGGTACCACCGAAGATCCTCCAAGAAGGTGATCGTCAAGGTGAAGGCCAAGCACCGAGCCTTCCTCGCCTCCCTCAGCGACATCGATGCCTCCTCCGACGGAGGTGCTTCTTCGAGCGATGATGAGTCCAAGGGAAAGGTTGAGGACAAGCTCAACGGCCTATGCTTCTACGCCGACGCCAAGCACGGTGGCTTTTGCACCATGGCGATTGAAGAAGGCAAGGTCGGCAAGCGCAAGGAAGGCCCCGACTACGACTACGACTCCGACACACCCGAGGTATCACCCACCGTCGAGCCCCTCTCTCTCGAGATTAAGTCTCTGAATGACACCTTGATGAGTCAAGATGCGTTGCTCAAGCGTGCCGCTTGTGAGAGGAACGACTTTAAGGTGAAGTACCTTAGCGCACTTCATGAGCTAGATTTTGCTAAGGCGTCAGTGGTGGTTACCGAGGAGGTAGAGTGTGATGCTTGCGCCATTCACATGTCCGATCTTGTCACTCTCCAGGACAAGTATGGCACTCTACTTGAGGAGGTCAGTGAGCTGAAGGCTAGGCCTATCTTACTTGGTGCGTGCAAGTCTTGCTTAGGCTTGCGTTTTGAGCTGGCACAGAAGGATGCTAAGATCGCTATGTTAGAGAAGGTCAGCTCAGATAGCACTAGAGAGTCGGATCGCTTTGAGGCTTTGGAGCTTGAGATCGCGTCGTGCATACACGACAAGATGCGTACCGAGGAAGAAAACACATACCTTCGTTCCATTTGGAGTTGGGTGGCTTACCGAGAGCCGTAGTTGGGAATGATGCTTAGCCAATGCAAAAGGGCTGGCAGCACGGGAGTAGGCTTTGCTATAGGTGGGAAGGACGATAGCATGTTCGGTAAGATCGGTGAGTGCAGTGGTTTGAGCAAGAGTGAGAAACCCACCACAACTCCCAAGCTTACCAAGATCACTCCACCTAAGCCTACCAACCCCTCTGAGTTTCCAGTGAGAGATGGTGTGTTTGAAGAGCCACCCAAAACCACTCCACAGAAGCAAGTGTGGATTGCCAAACCGAACCACCTTCGCAACCCACTTGATACAATGCCCGACATCTCTAGTGATCCCCTTCCTAAGAAAGCTAGAGCCACCCAACCCAACAAGAGAGTGCCTACCAAGAGTGTGGTGAGGTACCATTGTGAGTATTGTGAGCGAGATGGGCACTTGGCTGAGTTTTGCTATAGGAGGAAGAGAGATGATCGGAGGCAGGTTGAGTTGAACAATCAGGACATGTACCACCCTCGAGTTGGGGTGCGTGAAACGGAAGTTTGGAGGCGCACTACTAGGCCTAGAAGTACAATGCCTGAAGGTGTTTGGCCTCAGGAGGCGAGACCACGCGGTGGTCGTGCCCAGCGGGGTACCGGTCGTGACCCATACGACTACGGGCCTCGTGGCGGTGGCTTTACTCCACCCTTTGTTAGTGGACCACATTTTCTCTATTGTGGTGATCGCTATCCCTCCGTGGGGCAGGAGATGTTTGGTTTTTCTCCTAACCCATTCTTTGGGCAAGTGGGACAACACTGGTATCCTCCATAGTTTACTAACCCCAGTGTTGGTCCGTTTGCTCACTCTATGTCTTTTTATTGATGTAGGAAGGGGGACTGGAGGAGACTTGGCTTGTGGATTCCGGATGTTCATGCCATATGACCGGAAGTGCCAAGTGGTTCTCCAGCCTCGACCCCGTGCGCCACACCGAGTACATTACATTCGGGGACAAGAGTAAAGGTAAGGTTGTCTCCCGGGGGTCCATCCGAGTGAACTCTTCTTTTGTCCTCAAGGATGTTGCTTTGGTTGCGAATTTGCATTTAAACTTCTTTTGGTTTCGCAATTCCTTGATGACGGTTTTGAAGTGAGTTTCAAGCCTAATCTCTCTCGGATTTTGGACTCTCGTGGTGAGCTGGTTTGCCGGATTTTACCCTTCGGGAAGGTTTTTCGTGCGGATTTTTCTATCTCTTCCAGACC
Source organism: Microstegium vimineum (assembly GCA_022036555.1). Taxonomy (NCBI): domain Eukaryota; kingdom Viridiplantae; phylum Streptophyta; class Magnoliopsida; order Poales; family Poaceae; genus Microstegium; species Microstegium vimineum. The sequence continues at coordinate 16,181,529 of CM039128.1, read as the reverse complement.
TTCTCGTTGTCTTCTTGCCGGTTCTTCTTCCGAGCTTTGGAAGTGGCATAGGAGATTGGGACATTTGAGTTTTGACTTGCTTGCAAGGCTTAGCTCAATGGACCTTATCCAAGGATTGCCAAAGCTAAAGTTCGAGAAGGATTTGGTTTGCCATCCTTGTAGGCATGGCAAGATGGTCGCCGCTTCCCATCCTCTTGTGAATGAGGTCATGACCACTCGACCCGGCGAGCTCTTACACATGGACACAATTGGTCCAGCTCGGGTCAGGTCGGAAGGAGGGAAGTGGTATGTGGTTGTAGTCGTTGATGACTACTCGAGGTACTCTTGGGTGTTTTTTTTGGAGAGTAAGGATGAGGCTTTTCCACTTGTTCGAGATCTGATTTTGAGATTGCAAAATGAGCTACCTAAGAATGCCATGAGAACTATCCGCAGTGACAATGGCACAGAATTCAAGAATGCTCACTTTGCAACTCTTTGCTCTTCTTTGGGTCTCGATCACTAGTTTTCCTCACCTCACACTCCCCAGCAGAACGGTGTTGTTGAGCACAAGAATCGGACCCTTGTTGAGATGGCCAGGATGATGCTCGATGAGCATAGGACTCCGAGGCGGTATTGGGCCGAGGCACTCAGTTCTGCTTGCTATGTTTCCAATTGCATTTTCCTCCGAGCTTTCAAGAAGAAGACTTCTTATGAGTTGAGATTTGGGAGACCACCCAAGGTAAGTCACCTACGGGTGTTTGGGTGTAGGTGCTTGATCCTCAAAAAGGGCGGTAAGTTGGATAAATTTGAATCACGGTCTTCTAACGGTATCTTTCTTGGTTATTCTACTCACTCTCGTGTTTACCGTGCACTTAACCTTGAGACCACCGAGTGATGGAGACCTGTGAGATTACCTTCGATGAAACTATGCCCTGTATTTCCACTGCTTTTGAGCTTGCAGGTGATGATGAGGTGAACACTAGCATTTTTGTGGAGGAGGAGCAGGACGACGCCGATTGGGGTGATCCCGAGCCGACTCCACCGGCTGCCCCCGTCGACCCTAGGACGTCCACTTCGGTTCACGGTCCCAATCCTACTACTTCCTCTACATGGGGGTCGTTCGAGCAGCTTCCTCAGTCGGTGCCTGTTGCACCCGAGGGAGCTCCAGCTGCTGTCGAGGGGGAGGCCACTTCATCCAGGCAGGCTCCCCGCCACATCCAGCGGCAGCACCCGCCGGAGAACATCATCGGCGACATTGACCGTCGAGTCACGCGGTCCAGGTCTTATATATCTCACTTTGCTCATTCGGCTTTTGTCGCTTCTCTTGAGCCCCGAGATGTTGGACACGCTTTGATGGATCCGGATTGGGTTAATGCCATGCATGAGTTAAAAAACTTTGAGCGAAACCGCGTTTGGGTCTTAGTTCCTCCACCACCTAGTTGCCACCCCATAGGTACCAAATGGGTTTTCAAAAATAAACAAAGTGAAGATGGGGTGGTAGTGCGCAACAAGGCTAGGTTGGTAGCTCAAGGCTTTTGTCAAAAGGAGGGAATAGACTATGAGGAAACCTTTGCTCCCGTAGCTCGTTTAGAAGCCATTAGAATCCTTCTAGCTTTTGCGGCTTCTAAGGGTTTTAAACTTTTTCAAATGGATGTTAAAAGTGCTTTCTTAAACGGCTACATAGAGGAGGAAGTTTATGTTAAACAACCTCCCGGCTTCGAAAATCCCAAGTTTCCAAACCATGTTTTTAAACTTCACAAAGCTTTGTATGGTTTGAAACAAGCACCTAGAGCATGGTATGATAGGCTAAAGACCTTTTGCTTGCTAAGGGCTTTAAAATGGGATCGGTAGATAAGACGTTGTTTCTGCTCAAGCAAGGCAAAGACACTCTCCTTGTCCAAATATACGTGGATGATATCATCTTTGGTGGTTCTTCTCATGCTCTTGTTGCCAAGTTTGCAGATATTATGAGCATGGAATTTGAGATGAGTATGATGGAGAGTTGACCTTCTTTCTCAGGTTGCAAATCAAGCAAACCCAGGAAGGGACGTTTGTGCACCAAGGCAAGTACACGAAGGATATCTTGAAGAAGTTTGGCATGGGTGAGGCAAAGCCCCTCTCGACGCCCATGTCGACTACGACTGCCTTGGATGCGGACGAGGAAGGAGAGGCGGTGGATCAGACGGAGTACCGAAGCATGATCGAGTCGCTTCTGTACTTGACAACGACTCGATCGGACATTCAGTTCGCCGTCTGCCTGTGTGCTCGTTTTCAGGCGTCCCCATGGACTTCGCACAAGCATGCGGTGAAACGCATCATGAGGTACTTGTGCTTCACTCCCAAATTTGGACTTTGGTTTTCCACCTCTTCTTCTCTTGAGGTTTGTGGTTATTCTGACGCCGACTTTGCCGGTTGCCGACTTGATCGGAAGTCCACTTCTGGGGTCCTTTTTGGTTTCTTGGTCTTCTCACAAACAGTCTAGCGTGGCACAGTCGACGTGCGAAGCTGAGTATGTTGCCGCGGCTAGTTGTTGCTCGCAGTTGATTTGGATGATTGCCACTTTGAGATATTTCGGTCTTGAGCATACTAAGGTGCCTCTGCTGTGTGATAGCACGAGTGCAATTAGTGTGGCCAAAAATCTCGTGCTTCATTCAAAGACCAAGCACATTGAGGTCCGCTTTCATTTCTTGCGAGATCATTATGAGAAGGGCGACATTGACCTCCGACATGTCGAGACCCACAACCAGCTTGCGGATATTCTTACAAAGCCTTTGGATCAAGCTGCATTTTCTCGCCTTCGGGGTGAGTTGGGTGTTTGCTTTCCTTTTTAGAGGAGGAAAGTTTTGTGTTTCATAGTTCTTTTTGGTTCTTTTTGTCTTTTCTTTGTCCTTCTTCCAAATTGGTGTCTTGTTAGTGTTTAGTTGGTGTCAATGCATTTTGCATCTCATTTGCATTTGTGACATAGTTCATTTTAAGCTTCATACTTATAGCCAATATAATGAATCTATGCTCTGTTTGAGGTGCTTTATGTGTCTATGGTGTTGCCTAACTTAGACTCTTTTTGATCTATATGATATGCAATAGAGCTAAGATAGAAAAGCTTTAAAACTGAATTTAAATTCCCCATGTCACCTCTGAAATGGTACTAGCATGTGTAGGCTTTTGAAGATCCTTCTTGGTTGTCTTGTATATAGCTTGTATCTATGGCTCTTCATTGTTTCATTCACTACCTTTGAGCACCATGATTAATATCTAAATTGAAATTGCTCTCTGTTTTGTGAATTGGAAAGATCGAGTTGGGTCTGCATTGTGAGCACTTCACCGTGTGTTCGAGACTGCTTCCCATATGGGTCGATACTTGAGCGGTGTCATGTATGACCAAAACCGGTGTGTCAAGTCCTTTGACTTCGCTCGGTTGGTAAGCAGTGACATCACTTTGCTTACAACCACTCACATACAACTTAAATGTGTCTAAAACTGAAAACTGGCTGCAAAACTCTGAAATCTGGAAAATTCATTCAGTTGGGTCATTGGCTTGTTGTATGAACTTTGCTAAGGGATAGTTTTACTTGCTATACCTGAGATTTATTTGAGATAGATTCTATCTTGCTTGCCATGTCTAGCTGTCTCTAGGAGGTGATACCCTTTCTCTGCTCTCTCATGATATGCTCTCTAAAATAGCTTCTAAAGTGATCTTAAGCTCAACTTGAGTCTTTGTTGGGCACGTAGAGCTTTTCCTATTATCACAGGATCACATCACTTAGAGCATCTATTCGTTGTCTTAGCTCTAAGTATGAAGCTTTTGCACTCATTTTGCCCTTCATGGCATTTGTAGCCGGATCATGAGTTGTTGATGTTTGATGAGCTACATGTGTCAACAAGGGGGAGAGATGTGCATTTCATTCCATTTTCAACCATCTACTTCCAAGGGGGAAAAATAGTGCATCTCTTTGGTTTCATTGGTTTAGAGCCCATTTGGTATCTTGAGTGTGCTTTTGCCCAGGGGGAGCTTTTGCTAGATGTGTTGAGCCTTTGCCTCTTCTAAAGGGTCTAGCTTGCTTTGTTGGCTCCGACAGGTTTCGATTGCTTCTTGAGCATTAGGGGACGTAAGTGGTTTCAATTGGTATCTTTTGAGCTCCCCTAGTGTTTAAATTGGAAGTCTGAGCTTTGAGAGCGGTGACTGGTATCTTGGACTTGCTAGCGGTGTTTAGCACGTTTCTGTCTCTTCTTGAGGGCTAGCTTTGTTTCGCTTGGTTGCGTTGAGCGTTTGCCCATATGCTTTTGTTTGGCATCAATAAGTGGCTTTGTCATGAGATGTTTTGAAGGATGCTTTTAATTGGTATCATTTTTTGCCTCTCTTTTAATTGGTATCGTGTTTGCTTCTCTCAAGTGACCCCGTTTTGGCCTTCTCAGCTTTTTGGTCTTTTGGAGAGCTTTACCTTGTGCCTCAAATCTGAAATGCACTTGTGTTGACAATGCACTCATCAAGGGGGGGATTGCGAACACATGGTGGATAAGTACCCATGTATGTTCAGCTTTGATGATGAGTGATTGATCAACACGTGAGTGTTTCAGTTTGAGTGGCTTACCCTAACCTCTGCGAAAGCAGAAACATGTGCTTGTATATTGGCTCGTGGTGTGCAGGTGCTATGCCTAGTGACAGTAGTCAATGGCGTGGAGAAGGTCGAGTAGACGCTTGTCATGCCGATGGACTGAGAGCGCTGAAGGGCGGAAGCGGGGCTCGGACTGAGGGACCATGGGCGCCGGTGGACTAGCTGTGGTGGCTAGTACCTGGCACCGGCGAGTGCGAGAAGACCTGGAGGTAGACCGAGTCGACCGAGTCAAGACGGTGGACGCGCGAGTCGAGCGGAGGCTCAGGGGACTTGGAGTCCGATCGAGCGAAGACAAGGTGGCTCGCGTCGAGCGGTTTGCTGGTTTGGGACTCAAAACCATCTACGTCGGTTTTCGAGTTTGGGCCGCAAAACTTGGGGTTCGGTAGTTGAGGCCAAAGCTACCAGTGGCGGGTTTCCTAGGTTTGGGCCTCAAAACCTAGGCGGAGCTTCCGAGGAAGCGGGGATGGCACGTGGCGGAATCTTGGAGGTTGCGTCGAGGCGATGGCAACTCCCGGTAGGAAGCGGGGCCGTCCATTCAAAATGCGAGAGATATTTTCCGGAGCTTGGACTGCAATGCTTAGGCTAGGTAGTTGTAGGGTCGAGATGGCAGACTAGAGGGGGGGTGAATAGTCTTTTCTAAAACTTAATCGCTTTGGCTAACCGAAACTATTGCGGAATTAAAACTATCGGTCTAGCCAAGACTACACCCCTCTATCTATTACTTTAGCACCTAGCAAAGATGTCTATTATGTTACTTAAGGTGCTAAGCTAGGAAGCTCACCTAAATAAGTCTAGGTTTCTAGGTCACACAAACCTAAGCAACTAGTACTCTAAGCAAACCGGGGAGCTCCTACACATACTAGTAAACAAAGCACAAAGCACCTAAGCTCACTAGCAATGCTCTCTAGCAAGACTACACAAGTCAACTAGAGAGCTCAACGTACTTAGCTACATAAACTAAGCAATGTGACTAACAAGGCTACTCAAGCCAATTAGCCACTCAAGAGCTACTTCTAAGCTACACAAGCTAGAAGGTAACTAGGAAAGCTACACAAGCCAAATTAGTTACAAGAGCAACAACTAATCACTAGCACAAGTATGAATAAATAAATACAAGCTAGTGATTTGGAGAATGCAAACCACCGAGAAGATGTACACAAGGTTGACACGGTGATTTTTCTCCCTAGGTTCACTTGGTTGCCACCAAGCTAGTCCCCGTTATATTGGCTCACTCACTTGGAGGTTTATGACTTTTTACAGGCCTCACTGCCTAACCCCCTCAAGGGTTGCCGCCTAACCAACACAAGATGAGGGCACTCAACGATACCTTCAACTAGAGTTGCTCTTCACGATCTCCCGCGGGGCGAGCACAACACCCCTCACAAATCTATTCTCTCGAGCCATGCACAAGCTTCCTGCGTGCTTCGACGGAGCCACAAGCCCCCAAGCCGTCTAGGAGGTGGCAACCTCCAAGAGTAACAAGCACCACGAGCTTGCAAGTCGATCACCTAGTGCCACACAAAGCTATCTCTCAAAGCAACGCACTAGTAATCGCTCTCTCACACAATCAGATGAACTCTATCAAGTATGTGTGAGTTAGAGGGCTCCCAACCAAGCACAACTAAGGGTAACACAACCCCAAGGGCCGGCCACGAGCTATTTATAAGCTTCCCCACGAAACTAGCCGTTTTGCCCACTCACTAGGCTTCCTGCAGAGGGTCCGGACGCACTGAACAGTGCGGGTCTGGACCATGCAGCTTGCATCCCGTCCCTTCTTCCCGTTTGAAAGAGCCATTGGCGCGCTCGCCGATCGCTGCCACGCGTCTCCGGACGCTACTGTTCACCGGGTCCGGTTCAATGCTCCGTGCGACCGGAGCCAACACAGAGAGCACCCAAGAGCACACAACAGTCCGGACTGCGTTCGGATCCTTGCGTCCGGACCGCATACAGCGTCCGGACCTTCACTCCGAGCGGTTACAGAGAGCTCCAACCTCCATACGCTGCGTCCGGAGTTCACCGTCCGGACGACGAACAGCGTTCGGATCACCTCTGTCAGCATAGCGCAGTCAGAGGGGGTGGCGTCCGGACGCATAGCCAATGGTCTGCACCGCCCAAACCCCTTACGTCCGGACTCACAGACTCGGCCGAGACCTAGAGTTTGGTTCCGGACCCAAACGCAATGGTCCGGACCCCATAGGCCCTTGCGTCCGGAGCTCGGTTTTCAGCCGAGACTCCTCCGCACTTCTTCCTCTACTTCGCATGTGCTAACACAAATGTGTTCACCACCTTGTGCATGTGTGTTAGCATTTTCACAATCATTTTCAAAGCATTTTTCACTTGCTTCTCACCACGCCACTCGATCCTAATTCATCGCAAAGTTAGATCGCTCACGGTGGCACTAGATAACCGATATGCAAACAAGTTTGCTCATCTTGATAGTACGGCTATCTATCCTAAAACCCGGTCATAATCTTCTCTACACATCTATGACCGGTGAAATGAAATGCCCTATGGTTATATCTTTGCCTTGCGCATTCCATTCCATCTCCTTCTCCAATGTTGATGTAACACATGCACCAACAACTTGTCAAATGATATGATCCACTCCATATCATCACATGACCGTGTTGGTTCATCGACCTTGACCTCACTTGCTCTTCACCGTTGCCTTGGTCCATCGGCGCCAAGCATCACCCGCTTGCCCTTCACACTTGCAACCGGTCCATCAAGCCAAGCCTCATCTTGATCTTGTCCACCTTGATCACATGACTCCATGTCATGTCTCATGTGCAATAAGCTCCTTCATCACACAATCACTTGTGAACTAATCTCCTGTGTATATATTGTAGGGTTATGAGGTTGCTACGCTAGCCAGAAAACAAAATTTTTCTACCCCATAAACCAGGAACTAGTGCTAGTTATAGATCACGGGGTTACCACTAGACGCGTAGGCGCAGCGGAAGCGACATGATGTAGTCGTGCACGTCGCAGTAGTGCCTTGCAGTTCTGAGGTCGTCCGTCTCAACGTCTCTTACTCGCGGTTCGTCCTTGTGCTCCAGATGCAGCACCTCCAAGGAATCCCACACGTGCAGGGAAGAAGCGTCACCCCTCTGGACTGCTAGGTCCACGAGGAGTACTAGGCGCGAGCGTGGGGAGGGCGACGGCGGCTGCCAAAGGATGTGAGTCTAACTCGCCCCGCGCCTCCCCTTGCTTATATAGGCGTCCCAATGAGCTCCCACGTTGGAGGCCCATTAGCAACCCTAAACCTAGTCTAGGCTTCCAGCCCCTTAAGCGTGCGACCCTATGGGCTCACGCACACATAGACATGGCCCAAGTACTCTTACTCGACCAATAGTTGATAGAGGCCTCTAGCAAGGCGTGTCAACTCCTATGCATACGTTACGATCATATCAGACGAACCACAACAATACAATATACATGTTATTCCTTTGCCTTATGATATTTGGTCCAACTCGTGGGTTAACACTTAACCCAAGCACGGCCATGCATTTCGTGATCTAATCATTTGAGTGATCCAGTGATATCTTTCTCATATGGAGAGTGGCAAATTCCATCTTGATTGACTATGTCTAACAGCATGTTTCCTGACAAACCCGAAAGCTACCTTTATAACTACCCACTCACGGAGTAGCGTTTGGTAGTCTCTAAGTAGGTTGTTTCACATCTTGAGTACATACGACAATCTCAGGTCTAAGGACATAACGTACATGATGTGTATAGAGACAATCTCATGTCGAGTCTGTCTAGCTCCATGCCATACATCTGCCCACATTATTAGCTTGACATCTCATGTCCATGACTTGTGAAACATAGTCATCAACTAATAATGTGCTGATCTAATATTCATGTGCATTCTTGCACGAACTCCGATCAGGGACAACTTTTATAATAACCATACAAGTAAAAGAGTTTCACAAGAAATTCACATAATTGCTAATCGACACAAGTTGTCTTTAATGGATATTCATAACATGTCATGGATACAAGGAATACATCATCTCTATGATTACCTCTAGGGTATATTCCCAACATATATATCACTTAAACACATATTAGTTCACCTAAGTTGTCACTCAATTACCAAAATCACATAGGAACTCTCAATCTCCCCCTTTTTGGTAATTGATGACAACTCTACAAAGATATGGAATTTAAGATCAAATTTTGGATATTATGCCATTTATCCAACATTTAAGCTCTATGTTATGATTTGGATAAATACCACAAAATCTGACTTGGTAGTGATAGCTCCCCCTACATGTGTGCTCAACAAGATTTGGTTTAAGCCTTGCACACATGCATAAATAGGAATTTTGGGAGTGCTAGCACTACTAAGTGATGCTAAGGGTTATAGGATAAACCTTTGAAGATACTCATTATAGTTCCACTTGAAGTTCATCCTTAGCCCCACCATGGTTAGCTAGATAGCACAAAAACACTAGAAACCCCGTGAGATCAACATTATAAGCAAGGGTTCTAGATACCACTTATTAGAACAACTATCTAGCTTACCAACCTATGCATGCTAGTTTATCAAGTCATCATGTAAATCCTATAACTAGCATACACCACACAAGCATGCATATAAAGATAATACTTATGCAATATGCAAGCAAGCACATGAATATATGCAGATATCAAATGCAATCAACCAAGTTCATGAGCTTGCTCCCCCAACTTGTGTGCATCACTTAGTCCAAGACTTTGATCCTTTCATCTTGTTCCCTTGTCCATGTCTATGTCTCTTTCCCTTTTAGTGCATTTTCACTATATACTCATATCTTTGCACTAATCTCTCCCCCTTTGTCATCAATTTCCATAAAAGGTAACACTTCTTTATTGATGCAAAGGTTGCACTAGGGTAGATGGTTGATACTTTTTGATGGACACTGACACATATGTATTGGATGATTCTTCATGTAATATCATTGCCCATTATACCATTGAGTAGGGCAACTCCCCTTTGGTCAAAGCAAATGTCATCCAAATAAGCTTTGCAAGCAAGAGAACTTTGATTTGATCACTTAAAGTTGAGGATCACTTGTTAGCTTGTAGGATATCACTTGTGAGATTACCACTTGTAGAATTATTTGAATTAACTCAATGTGGATCATCACAAGTATGCTAGAACTAGACATCTTTTGCAAGTACCAATATGAAAGTTGATACTCTTTGAAAGATTAGCATAAGTCTAGATACCATTTGTAGGTTACATCTTGATATCCATTTGCATAGTTGTCTTGTGCTTGAACTAGATTTATCTTCATGAGCTTCTATGTTGGACTTGAACTAATATGAATAGCATGAGCTTCCAAGTCCGGTTTAAACCCTCTCTAAGCTTGTTCACACGCATTGAGTAGTTATCTTATAGAGGTTGTACTTATCACTTGATTGCAATCCAAAATAGATCAAGTACTTGGGTTTAACTAGCTCATGAACAAACTCATATACTACCACTAGATCAAACAACTCAATCAAGCTATAGTGGTAGGCTATAAGCATAAAATTCATTTGATTTTCAATGAATGATCACTATGTATGATTATATGCACTAAACATGTCCTAGAGCAATATGTATGCATATGTCAAACAATTTCACCTTTGCTATGTTGGAGTAGAGGATAGTCATATAGATTTCATATCCAATTAGCAATGTGAATTCTAATTAAAAGCATGGTGAAGACCAATGAATACCACTTGGAATGTTACTCTTCACCCATATGATTTGAGTCCCACTAATGATCAAGTGCACTTTCTTGTTGTGGTTGACTTGCTTCTTTCTTGATCTTTGCTTGCATGAGAGAATACCAAATGATGTACCACTTGTAGAAGGTGATACCACTTGAAAGTTAAGATCATGAATCTCTCTTGGGTGTTGCTTGCTTTCGTTTGATCAATCCTATTGATAGCTTTCAACTAAGCATCTCCAAATGATCCCTAGATCACCACTTCCATGTTAGCCTTCCAAGTAACGTTCTTGGTTTACCTACAAAAGGCGGCAAGCCCCTACAAAAAGGAGAAGTGACCTCTTTCTATAAACCATCCTTGATACTCACTTGAAATTTGCTTTGTTTGATTGATCTTCATCTTGAGTACTAAACATGTGCAAAATACACTCCACAATCAAATGTCCTTGTACTCATTGCTAACATAGGTACCTCAATCACTTATAAATATGATTCCAACATGAGGACCTTTCAATCTTAGTGACTCTTGATCAATCCAATGGTTGTCACTTTTCTGGAAGATTCTATACTTTCTAAAGAATATATCATATCTCCCAAAGTACATATCCAATGATCATGAAATTTGGTGGAGATGTGCTTCACTAAGTCATCTAGCATCCATAAAAATTTGAGCTTCATTGGACTTCTATATTGCTACCAGATTTCACATCTTCCCATATAGGTACATGCTGAAAACTGCTGCACATGTGTTGACAAGATCCACTCCAAAACCAAAGTATCCCTTATCCAATAATCATGAAACTTTCACAGCAACTCATAATATAAGTGTAGAGCATGTGTACCAAATTTCAAGCCAATCCAAATAGATTTGAACTCTCAAATATGGTTATGATCACAGCTAGCTCAGATTTTGAATAAAAGACAGATTTTGACACATTGAGCTATGCTTCTTCAAATTGAACCAAACTTGATATCAACTTGTTTGAACACTCTCAAGATACATATATCCATTCAATCACTTACTAAAAGTAGTCTCTAGATCACATCCATTCAAATCAACTAAATTTAATCACTAAGCATTAAACCATCCAAATAGCAAGCAACTAGTGCACATATATATCCAATTCAATCAACTCATATGCACTATGTGTATATCCAATTCAAATCACTTATACACACCCAAATGAAATTGATCGACAAGAAATATACCTTAGTAGATCATGGTCAATCCATTAGCAAGCTTCAACTTGGATAATTGCAAGCCTTCAAATAATCCAATATATCACCACACCTTGATCATGCACTTGTATGTTATAGTACTTGGACTTCATTCTTTTGACTTGGCATTGGTATGAGATATGCATTAAGCTTCACTACTTGACTCAATTATATGATGTACAATATGAAGCATATTGAATCAAGCCTCCAATGCCAATGGTACCTATACACATTCATCCACTTGTTGATGGTACCCAAACTAGTTTGGGTCCTCTCAAGTTAGGAGAAACATACTTAGGCAGAGCCTTAGTATGAATAGCGGGATGTTTTGCAATAGCAACCATAGATGTACCACTACCATCCTTTCTAAGCATATGATCATCATCAATGGAAATAGGCTTAGAAGTCATACCTAGGGGACATGAATGAGCCATGTGTCCCCTTTCTCGACATGAGTAGCACACTCTCTTTGCTTGAGCCTTTTCTTCCTTGCTCATATTGTGCTTCTCATTGTCTAGCCTCTTCTCTTGTGCTTGAATCTTCGTCTCAAGCTTGGTAGGACACCTCGAGGAAAAGTGTCCCATATCTTCACACTTGAAGCACTTGATGTGAGCCAAATCTTTCTTTTCTTGATTCTTGCTCATCATCATGTCATCTTGAATGGGAGTTAGATGACTTGTTCTTGCTTTGCCACCTCTTCTAGTCTTCTTCTTCTTTCTCATCCCCAAATCACCATCTTGATGGTAAATCTTGTTTTGCACTTGGGGTGTGACTTGTGACATAGCTTGAGGCTTTACTTGTTGCTTCACCAATTACTTGGTTGGGAACATTGAGGTGAGATGACCCCAAATGTGACACTTGAAGCATTTGACATGCTTTAGCCTCTCTTCTTCTTTCTTCAACTTGAGCTTCTCTTTGTTTGGGCAACCATTTGCAAGATGTCCCATATCATGGCATATGAAGCACATGAAATGAGATAGCCTCTTTTGTTTTTGCTTCTTCATCTTCATCCTTTTATTGCCCTTGCTCTTGTTGAATCCAACTCCACTCTTGTCACCATAGCTTCTTGTGTTTGTCATCATGTGCTCAAAAGTGACTTTGGAGTTGTAGCACCTCTCTAACTTGTTGCTCATATTCTTCAATTAATTTTTGAGCTCATTGTTCTCCTTCAAAAGATTAGTCTCACAAGACATAGAAGTAGAACAAGCATCTATATGTGAAGAACATGGAATATCAAGTAGATCATCACAAGAGGTGGATATATGCTTCTTGCCTGCATCACAAGGGTTAGTAACAACATGTGATTGATCATTTGACCCATGTGATGAGCTTTCATCCCTTTTAAGATTCATCAAATCACTTATTAGATCACCATGTTTGTGAACCAAGGCCTCATGAGATACACGAAGGTGCTCATGATCTAGCTTTAGTTCTTCATGTGAAGATTTAAGAACATCAAGTAAGTGCTTATGTTCTTCACATGAATCTTTTAGAGTTGTGATTTTATTTGTTGAAGCTTTAAGGAGTGAAGCATGCATTTCAATTAATTCTTCATGAGAATCAACAAGTTCCTCATGAGTTTCATTAAGCTTTTTTAGTGAACAACTAGAAGTGTGAAACATTTTTTTTTGTTCACAAGTTTTCTTTAGTGAAGAGATTTCTTTTTCCAAAGACAAGGTTTTAGTTTTCTCATTCACTAAAGACATGGTCATGCTAGCAAGTTTATGTACAAGCTCATCATATGAATCAACATGATCACAACATTGCTATTTGATACCTTTGTGTCACCTTGTAACATAGAGAAATGTGGTGATGTAGTAGAGCTTGTGAACCATCTTCATCACCACCAAGTGTGCATGAACCATCTTCATCACCACCAAGTGTGCATGGAGTAGCATCATCATTTGCAACACTTATGGCATCATCATCAATCTTGTCAAGTGTGCTTGTAGTTGATCTTTTATCATCATCACTTGACCATGAGGTGGAGCAATCTTCCACAATCACCAAGTTGTGGTCATGCTCAACATCCTCATGCGCCACTAATCCATCACCATCACTTGAGACCGTCCCATATTTTTCAATGAGATAGGACCAAATCTCATGAGATGTCTTCATGTCCATGATCTCTCCAAATATTCCTTGAGTCAAAGATCTATACATGATGTTAGTAGCTTGGATCTCAAGATCTAGGCATTTCTCTTGTGCTTGGGTTAGGTTCTCTTCATCCCACACATGAGAAAAGCCTACATCTACAATCCACCACATTTGAGGGCCAATAAATTTGAAATTACACACCATCCAATCATTCATCATGCAAAGTGTGTGCCATCAAAAATGTGTGGACAATCAACATCTAGCCTATAAGTCGCCATCCTCTCGGGTCGGTAAAGACCACAAATGAGAGACCAAGCTCTGATACCACTTGTAGGGTCGAGATGGCGGACTAGAGTGGGGGTGAATAGTCTTTTCTAAAACTTAATCGCTTTGGCTAACCGAAACTATTGCGGAATTAAAACTATCGGTCTAGCCAAGACTACACCCTCTATCTATTACTTTAGCACCTAGCAAAGATGTCTATTATGTTACTTAAGGTGCCAAGCTAGGAGGCTCACCTAAATAAGTCTAGGTTGCAAGGTCACACAAACCTAAGCAACTAGTACTCTAAGCAAACCGGGGAGCTCCTACACATACTAGTAAGCAAAGCACAAAGCACCTAAGCTCACTAGCAATGCTCTCTAGCAAGACTACACAAGTCAACTAGAGAGCTCAACCTACTTAGCTACACAAACTAAGCAATGTGACTAACAAGGCTACTCAATCCAATTAGCCACTCAAGAGCTACTTCTAAGCTACACAAGCTAGAAGGTAACTAGGAAAGCTACACAAGCCAAACTAGTTACAAGAGCAACAACTAATTACTAGCACAAGTATGAATAAGTAAATACAAGCTAGTGATTTGGAGAATGCAAACCACCGAGAAGATGTAAACAGGGTTGACACGGTGATTTTTCTCCAAAGGTTCACTTGGTGGCCACCAAGCTAGTCCCCGTTGTATCGGCTCACTCACTTGGAGGTTTACGAATTTTTAGAGGCCTCACTGCCTAACCCCCTCAAGGGTTACCGCCTAACCAACACAAGATGAGGGCACTCAACGATACCTTCAACTAGAGTTGCTCTTCGCGATCTCCCGCGGGGCGAGCACAACACCCCTCACAAATCTCTTCTCCGGAGCCACGCACAAGCTTCCTGCGTGCTTCGACGGAGCCACAAGCCACCAAGCCATCTAGGAGTGGCAACCTCCAAGAGTAACAAGCACCACGAGCTTGCAAGTCGATCACCTAGTGCCACACGAAGCTATCTCTCAAAGCAACGCACTAGTAATCGCTCTCTCACACAATCAGATGAACTCTATCAAGTGTGTGTGAGTTAGATGGCTCCCAACCAAGCACAACTAAGGGTAACACAACCCTAAGGTGCTCAACCAGCCCCAAGGGCTGGCCATGAGCTATTTATAAGCTTCCCCACGAAACTAGCCGTTTTGCCCACTCACTGGGCTTCCTGCAGAGGGTCCGAACGCACTGAACAGTGCGGGTCCGGACCATGCAGCTTGCGTCCGGTCCCTTCTTTCTATTTGAAAGAGCCATTGGTGCGCTCGTCGATCGCTGCCACGCGTCTCCGGACGCTACTGTTCACCGGGTCCGGTTCAACGTTCCGTGCGACCAGAGCCAACACAGAGAGAACCCGAGAGCACACAATAGTCCGGACTACGTCCGGATCCTTGCGTCCGGACCGCATACAGCGTTCGGACCTTCACTCCGAGCGGTTACAGAGAGCTCCAACCTCCGGACGCTGCGTCTGGAGTTCACCGTCCGGACGATGAACAGCGTCCGGATCACCTCTGTCAGCACAGCGCAGTCAGAGGGAGTGGCGTCTGGATGCATAGCCAATGGTCCGGACCGCCCGAACCCCCTGCGTCCAGACTCAAAGACTCGGCCGAGACCTAGGGTTTGGTTCCAGACCCAAACGCAATGGTCCGGACCCCCTAGGCCCTTGCGTCCGGAGCTCGGTTTTCAGCCGAGACTCCTCCGCACTTCTTCCTCTGCTTCTCATGTGCTAACACAAATGTGTTCACCACCTTGTGCATGTGTGTTAGCATTTTCACAATTATTTTCAAAGCATTTTTCACTTGCTTCTCACCACGCCACTCGATCCTAGTTCATCGCAGAGTTAGATCGCTCACGGTGACACTAGATAACCAATATGCAAACAAGTTTGCTCCTCTTGATAGTACGGCTATCTATCCTAAAACCCGGTCATAATCTTCTCTACACATCTATGACCGGTGAAATGAAATGCCCTATGGTTATACCTTTGCCTTGCGCATTCCATTCCATCTCCTTCTCCGATGTTGAAGCAACACATGCACCAACAACTTGTCAAATGATATGATCCACTCTATATCATCACATGACCGTGTTGGTTCATCGACCTTGACCTCACTTGCTCTTCACCGTTGCCTTGGTCCATCGGCGCCAAGCATCACCCGCTTGCCCTTCACACATGTAAACAGTCCATCAAGCCAAGCCTCATCTTGATCTTCTCCACCTTGATCACATGACTCCATGTCATGTCTCATGTGCAATAAGCTCCTTCATTACACAATCACTTGTGAACTAATCTCCTATGTATATATATCACTTAAACACATATTAGTTCACCTAAGTTGTCACTCAATTACCAAAATCACATAGGAACTCTCAATCTCCCCCTTTTTGCTAATTGATGGCAACTCTACAAAGATATGGAATTTAAGATCAAATTTTGGACATTATGCCATTTATCCAACATTTAAGCTCTATGTTATGATTTGGATAAATGCCACAAAATCTGACTTTGTAGTGATAGCTCCCCCTACATGTGTGCTCAACAAGATTTGGTTTAAGCCTTGCACACATGCATAAATAGGAATTTTGGGAGTGATAGCACTACTAAGTGATGCTAAGGGTTATAGGATAAACCTTTGAGCACCCAGCAACTGGGTTTGGTTTTTGGGAAGAGTGGCCCGAACATTTCGAGAGAAATTTGAGGCTCCCATTCACCCCGCCCCCTCTGGTCGCCGTTCTCGGTCCTTTACGGGAGGGCATCCCCCAGTTATCAGGTAAGTATATCTATGCGATTATCGAATCTATCTTATAGTCATAAAAATATCAAAAATATGTGAACACATGAAGGTTCACCATAGTATCATAAGAAAATTTAAAATTGCTAAAAACATATGGGCACATGAAGGTCCATGTCTGTCAAGTCTTAAATATATATATATAATATAGTTAGGGTGTGTGTTTAATTTGTTTAGAGTCAATAAAAGCCATGAACAATAATTTTGTCTTGGAAATGATGAATAGTTGCTCTGCCATAATTCCGTTCAAGTACCTAGTTTTCAGCCTTGAATTCTCTAGAGTTTTAGATATAATTGTTTTGACATAAGATTTGCTCTGAACCTGAAACTTGTGGGTTGCGAATGCTTGAGCTAAGTCTAGGTAGTTGATAGGTATGATATGAAAAAGTCTGAGCTGCTATTTATCTTGTTCCTAGCAATACTACAGTTTTGGAGAATTTATCTTTCGAAAATTGAAAATGTTACATGATAAGTTTCTTTATGACGAGAGCTTGAATTCCTACCACAGCCATATATACATGCATGGTAGATTAGGAAAACATTCACTATCATATTTACTACTTGTATTTGCATTGAGTTTTGTCAAGCTTTGTTGACCCTTAGAGACTTGTCATGCTTTTAAAATCAAGATCGCGTACACTCCACTCATATATGCCACTTCTATCCTGGAAGTGCGCATCCACATATATGCCACTTCTATCCTGCAAGTGAGCATCCACATATATGCTACTTCTATCCTGGAAGTACGCATCCACATATATGTCATCCAGATCCACCAGAAAAATGCTCTACTCCTACCTTGGGAGTAAGTAACCAAAAATATCCCAGTTCTCCACCTATCCATATATTTCATCACCACAGATGTAACTGCTCCAAAGATTTCCTTGTTATCATCTCTCAAAAGTGTTATTATAGAAAGAGACTTGGGGTTGTGAAAAAAAATATATAAAAAATAATAATAAAGAGAGTAAAACATGGACAAGTATCCTATCAAAACAATGGGTACTTAGATGCCCGCCTATCTAAAAAAAGCAACCCCCAAGTTCTCTTAAAAGTTCCAAGTTCCAAGTTGCAAAAGAGAGATATATGTATATTTGTATTCAAGGAGCAGAATAGAATTATGTTTCCATCATACACCCTCATATATCCACCATACACCCTCATATATCCACCACACATATATATATATTCATCCCCATACATCCACCATATATCCCATACACATGCACATCTTGATTTGATTGTATGCCCTATTTCTCTGTATCCATTGTTTGACTTTACAATATATTCTTTGCAAGTATGTATGCGCTATTTCTCCCCACCTATGAACTCCATATATTGCCTATTAGTTATAGGGTGAGTGAGAGAAGGCATAACACCATTGTTGCCTTGGTGAGGATCCAAAAATACCACATATTGAGAGACTTGAGAGGGTCATACAAAAGAAACTTTGAGTTTTATTTAAAAAACTTTACAAAACTCCAGGATGAAGGTAAAGCGAAGAGCTTGAGACATAGTGCTTGGCTTGATCATTCTACTTTTCAATTGCTCAAGACCCAAGTGATGGCTAAAATCCCCATGGTTAAAGGTAATATGGGTAGGTTCGAAAGTCAGAATAGTTACTCTAATCTAGAGGAGAATTCTT
Organism: Microstegium vimineum; assembly: GCA_022036555.1. Lineage (NCBI taxonomy): Eukaryota > Viridiplantae > Streptophyta > Magnoliopsida > Poales > Poaceae > Microstegium > Microstegium vimineum. The sequence continues at coordinate 16,163,184 of CM039128.1, read as the reverse complement.
GTTTGAACGCATGTGTACCTTTAAGGCATGAAAGCATTGTAGCAACTCCTGATCCATCTTTGAGTTCATCTTTGCTCAGGGACGAGCAAAAGGTAAGCTTGGGGGAGTTGTTGACGGTCCTTAAGTATCAATTTTAACCGTCAACTAAACATTAGAAAGGATATATTTGCAACACACCACCTAGACATAGGGTTTATACTAATAGAATTCCATGAGTTTTGGTGAGTGTCAGTTTTTGTAGGGGGTTATCAGGAAATATGGAGGAAAGGCCCACATATAAGGTTTACATAGAGATAATTATCATTCGTAGGAAAAAGAACAATCCAGATGGGTCAAGAAGGCACGGGAAGGAACGAGAGGGCAAGCGGGCCCATAGGCATGGCGCCTGCCCTACCCCTTAGGGCGCCCGCCCTGACCCTGCAACCAATCAGCGCTACTCTCGTGGATTAGGTTTCCACCGCCTTTGAGGTTCAATCTAACCCCTCCATTAAGGTCGGTTTGATCCGATGTCTGACGATCATTTGAGGGGGCTATATAAGGAGGAACCCTGCCCCCCTAGCAAAAGGCAATCCATTATTCATTTACATATTTTCCAGAGAGGATCCCTTATGGATCTATTCTCTAGGGCTTAGCATTCAAGAGAAACTATCCTAAGTTTCTATGTGAGATTAGAGTTTACTCTTCTAGATTGAGTTAGAGTGGAGGTGTGGATTGGAGGAAGCCCGGCCTATCGATGTCTCTTCTCCAGTTTGTATCGACGGGATCAAGTCTCCTAACCCGAGGCTTCCTCCTAGGATTTCTTCGGTAATTCAACTTCTAATTCTAGTAAGTTCCCTTTTTATTATTCTTTGGTTTGTGAGTTTACTTTATTCTCTTTGCATCGAGAGTAGGGTAATCGTCTTTAGCGTAAACGTGGTGTTTGGGCTAAGACCCTCATAGATATCCCTTGTCTAGCCGGATCTGTGGTAGTAGCTCGGAAAGTGACAATTCTGTAGATACCTTTGGAACCCACAATCCCGTTAGAAGGACTGGTAGGGTTTATAGGCCGCGTGGTAAGCATTCTCTGAGGTGTCTCTTATCACGACGGTTCTCCCCAATAGAATAATAACACATATCTTATATCGATTAGAACGAGACTACAGCCGCAGTCTTCTCTAATCGCTCATATCAAGATCACCTTGTTTGTAGCCTAAGGGTTAATAGGATAGATTTGGTTAGTCAGATGCACCCTTTCTCCCTGTGGATAAATAAATACGATACTCTGGATAATCTCCCGGGTGAAGTGCTCACCGGTATCCGTGCGCTTGCGGATTACTTCCTACTGATTTCTCTGTTTACGTTAATAGATATCAACACCGCCCATTGACGCTGCCAACACTTAGTGCTCACCTAGGTACTCCCTCCATCCCCCTCAGTGGCTCCCTCCCTCCACTAGTAAATAATTTCTTTTATGAGACACTGCATTTTGTTGATTGGAGGCGGGCATATCTCCCGCCCGCCTCCATTAATCCCTGTTAGGTTGCCTCCATCTGTCGTGGATGGTCGCCGAAGCCGCCCGCCTCGGTTAATACATATTAACCAAGGTGGTCAACATAAAGGGCCCGCCTCCTAAAATTTCTTAACCGAGGCGGGCATTATAAGTGGTCCGCCTCCAAAAATATCTCTATTTTCAGAGGCGGGCCAGTTATAAGGCCCGCCTCAGTTAATAGTGGCCAAGGCCCACTACCAATGAAAAAGCCCAAACTAGCCCGATAGTGGGTCCTGAGTATATATACGGGAATTGAGGGTTTCTCTCTCACTTCGCTCTTTCTCCCTCTCCCTCAGCCCATCGCCCCCTCCCGAGCGGCTCCCTCAGCGATGGCGCCCCTCCCCTCCACGCGCGACGGCACCCCTCCCCTCAACGTGACGGCGGCCCCTCCCGACGATGGCACGGCGACCAGGTGACACGGGGGCAACGGCGCCCCCTGCCCTCCCGGCTCTACCCCGACGGCGTGGGCGCGATGGCGTGGGGGCGATGCCCCCCTCCCCCACGCCCTCCACCCGGCACGATGGTGTGGAGGCGACGACGCCCCCTCCCCCACGCGGGTGCCCCCTCCCTTCCCCGGTCTACCCCGACGGCGAGGGGGCGACGACCCGGCAGATCCGCCCTCCCCCTTCCTCTCCCGAGAGCAGGTGGATCCGGCGACGGGATCCGGCGAGCCACGGCAGCGGCGGCATGAGTATGGGCTTGGCAGGCCCGTGGATGGACTCACTGGGCTTATCCACAATTTTTTTTCTTTTTTGGTTTTTTATTCGATTGATGGAGGCGGGCGGAGGGACCGCCTCGGTTAATCGCCAATTAACCGAGGCCTTCCATTGGAGGCGGTCGTGCTTGTCCGCCTCCATTAATAAAAAACGACCGCCTCCAATAATACTTTATTATGTACTAGTGCTCCCTCCCTCCCTCATGGTCTCACCTCAAATAGAAAGATATGGCATAATTTTTTTTGAAATTTATTTAATTAAATGTAGTTAGCTTTCCTTAGTTAGAGTATTGTATTTAGTTTTGTAAGTGGTTTTAGATAGATTAGTGTAGTTAGGAAAATTTACTTATTAGTAAATCTAGTTAGTTAGTTACTTAGTATATTGGATCAGCTTGGTTGTAGTGTAGTTATTATATTCAGCTTTTAGTTTTGTTAGTATATTTCATAGTGTTACTTTTTATCATTATTCGTCTAAACGGTCATTTAGCCCATTTACGCACAATTTAAATGCTAGAAGGTGATACACCATTTTTGTTTAATCGATTGTTTTGATCGCGTGTAAACACATGTTTTGCCCCAATAATAAGATAAACGGTAGGTGATCTACTGTTTACTATTTAGCGTTTAAGATAAATACTTTTTATTAGTATAGTTAGTTACTTTGGTTATATATTTGAAGATATCTAATGAAATTTACTACATCATTTTCGAAGACTTGATGAATTTGGACAATTGGTTTTGGAGATGGATTCCTTCATCCGTTTGTTTTACGGAGGAAGTGCTAGAAAAGAGGATGGTATGTTTGAGGATGTGGAAGAGGAACTAGAAATGTTTGATGAGCCTCCTACCTTCAGTCGTGGAGCCATGAACAAAATATTTGGGTTAGAGGAACCGTGCATACCCAAGCTAACGTTGAAGGTTTACACGCAGCATTGCAGGTAGACTCTACCTGTTGTGTGTGGTGGCGGTCTAATTTGTAGTTTGATATTTGATGCAATTTTTTCTACCAAATGTATTGTTTTGCTTGGAATGGCTTTGGGCCAATTTATGAGTGAAGTAAAAGCTTGGACCGAATCAAATACAGAACTTAAGGAATATTTGGTATTTGAAATGAAGTGTTTCTTCATTGGCATCTCACTGTATTGTTTTTTGTTTGTCTGTGAAATAAAATGAGTCATCTCAATCTTGAAAATCTAGTGCCCCCTCTGTTCTAAATTGCAAGTATATCTAAGAATATTGAATAGTCAAAGCATCTTAAGTCTAACCAAATTTATATGATAATTGATAAGATAATAACATTTATGATATCAACTAAGTATTACTAGTATATTTACCCGTGCTAACGCTACGGGTTATATTAAATCCAAAATTAATTCTATCAAATTTAAAATACTTCATTAAGGTTTAGTCAAAAGCATAATTTTGTGGATAAAAAAAAGATCAATGTTAGTTCAAAAGTCATAAGGCATAGATGTACTTTTATCAAAAAATTAAGAATTTAATCTCATTTTATAAAAAATCATATATGACAAAATTACTAAAATAAATTATCCTCTCTCCCACGCAACTATATCTTGACGTCGCCAGATTGGGTCTCGTCGTCCACTCCTTCTCCCTGCCGATCACATCGTTGATGTCCGACACCGTCCTCGCCGGCCTCCGGTCGCCGACCGTCGACTTCTTCCCAGCGTCGGTGTCGACGACGACGTCGCGAGCTCCGAGCAGAGCTGCTCCAGGTGTGCCACCGGGAGGGACTCATTCCTCCTGGACTTGGACGTCATGCCGCTCTTGGCCTGCACCTTCTAGAGGGGATCGTCCCTGGTGGCGTGGACGGCGAGCACCCTGCGGTTGATGGAGCCGATGTCCATCTCCTGGTGGAAGACGACTGCCTTGAGAAAAGCGAGTGTGTCCTCGTCGTGCTGGATCCGCTTCTCGGCCACCTGGCGGAACCGCTCCGCCTCCATACGCTTCGCTGCCTTCTCCGCCTACAGGCGCACGATCATGGCCAGCGCCACGTCGTCTCCTGACGCCGCCGCCTGCCGCTCCTCCTCCAGCTCCGCGCGCATGTCGTTAAAGGCCTACGCGCGCTACCTCGGGGCCTCCCGCAGCGCCGCTACATCGCCTTCTTCCTCAACTCCTCCGGTCATCGTCGATTCAGTTCCACAACCACGGGATCTCTGAGTAGTAGTAACTGGTTTCAATCAAGCGATTAACAGAGGAAAATAAGGCACGCCCGGCTTCCTCCATGCTCAACCACGTCTGGCCGTGAGCGAAGGAAGGAAAATGCACGCTGCCACAGCACGTGAGTCCCTCACGCTAAATCGACGGCATGGTCGTTTTTTTCGTGAGGCACGGGGTGGCGGCGTGGTTCTTTTTCCCTCACGCTAAACCGGCGGCGGGGCGAGTGGGATTTTTCCGCGAGGCACGCGAGTGTGATCAGCGTGTTTTTTTTTTCACGACGCGAATGAAATCAGCATTTTTTTTCGCGAGGCACGCGAGTGGGATTCGATTTTTCCGCGAGATCGGCTGTTTTTTTTTCACGACGCGGTGGGATCAGCGTTTTTTTTTTCGCGAAGCACACGAGTGGGATTCGATCCCGAAGCTTGTGCGTGGGTGGTGCGGGAGAAGAAGGGTGGGAGCCTGGTTATGGGGTCAGGAGGTGAGATCTAGGCTTCCATTCTTTTAAAAGATTTCAATTATAGTAGAGATTATGAGCAATGACCACTGTCAACTTTGTGCACGGTGTGGTAGCTAGAGCAATACTTGGTATGGTGTTTGTCTTATATAATCCTAGACCTATTTATCCTGCTACGGTGTAGATAATCAGTGCAATATAATCAAAAATTTCTTTTTCGTTGTTGATTTATTGCCATGCTTCCGGGGGATCGAACAAAATCAGTTTGGCACGTTTAAAAAAACAAAATTGTCTCCGGGAGACATCAGATAAAAAAACAAAACAACACGGATGGCATTTGGTGGTAGAAAAAATACAAAAACGACACGATTGGCATTGTGGAAAAACTAAAAAAAAAGACGACTCCGCTGGGGATCGAACCCTGCATGTTACGCGAGGGGATACGTGAGCGGGGTTACGGGAGCGGGATGGGTGGGATTGGGAGGCTGATTGTGGGATCAATAGGTGAGATTAGACTTTTCACTTTTTTAGATGATTTCAATTATAGTAGAGATTAGATTCTTCAATTAATTATGTTTTTATAGTATAACTATTTAATGTCATATTGTAAGATTCTTAGATAACTTATAATTTAGAATGGAGGGAATTGAATAATTCCACTAAGTTTCAAAAATATACTCATAATGCATCACTTCAACTAGAATGAGTCAATCCTCCAAACCAACACTCTGTTACATTGATTTATTTTCGAGGTGCTTGGCTCGTAAACTTAGGGGGTGTTTGGATCCCCTTGTCAAATTGGCAAATTAGCAAAAGAGCAAAAGAATTGCTACTTTTTGGCAAATGGATCCAAACATGCAAGGCAAAAAATGGCAAAAGAGAAAAAATTTATCATTTGTCATTTGCCACTTTGGAGTGGCAAATAAAGGCAAATAGAAAATCCTTCCACTCATACCCTCCCTCTTATGCATGACATGTGAATAAGTGTAATTATTAGGGGTACAATTGTCTTTGTATGTGCCATTTGCCATTTTTCATTTGTCATTTGCTAAGGGATCCAAACACCCTCAAATGACAAAAGATTTGCCAAATTCATTTTCCATTTGTCATTTGTCATTTGTCAAAAGATCCAAACAACCCCTTACAATAATTAGTTTCCCATCTCTACATTTTTTTTTGAGAATTCCAGTCTCTTAGATGGATGCATAAAAGTGTGCCTATTCTAGGTCCATGGTTCAGCCCACACGTGCTGCCAGCCCGGCTTGATGCTGCCTGTTGCATGCGGTTCAGGCAAGGCCTAGTGTGCGGCCTGGAGCAGAGCCCAGCTGGGGCTGCAGTTCTGAGAGTCCATGAGACGTCGGACGTGTAGCTAGTTGGGCCGAAACTGGGTGGATTAGATTTGGTGGCCTATTGAGAGTTTCTGCTTTTTTCAAAGGAAAAAGTCTGTTTTTCCTCCCTCAACTCTTGCCCTCCTTCAAATTTCCTCTCTGAACTACAAAACCAGGAATCTTTCCTCCTCCATCTATGAAAACCGGTTAATTTTACACCTTGGTTGGTTTCCCAGGCAGTTTATGCATATGTGGACTGCTGACATCGCAAGAACGCTGACTCAGACGCCGATTAAAAGGATGCGGCCAGCGGAAAGCAAAACGCGAGCCCGTTCCCGTGGCTCCTTTCCTCTCTCCCCTGTTATTCTCCAACGAACCCTAACCAAAGCTCCAGGATTGCCATTGATGTCGCACTCGGCTAGTTTGAGCTCGTCGCACGCATCTGGGGCTGAGGATGGAGGCGTACGGCAACCGCCGATGCCCTACTAGGTCGGTCCTCTCACCTACAAGGCTACAAGCCAGCGGCGCTGTGCTATCGCGGGCAGAAGGATGCACGCTGGATCTCATGGAGCGACAATAATCTAGGCCGTAGGTATTTCAACTGCTATTGTGCTCGCGTGAGTGAAATGTTCAATGGATGGTGTTCTGAATCTTTGATTTTGGTTGCCAATTTCTGGTTTTGGATTGTAATTTGGGGGAAATTGTACAGAGTGGTAGTGATTTTGTATGAAATCTTCTAGTCGATTTGCGTGATGCCGTGTGGAATCTAAAAAGGGAGAGGAGCAATTTTCAGCAAGATCTGGCTGTCAGGAAGCAGCTTGAACAAGAGAAAACAGAGAATGCACGCTTACTAACCAAGGATGAAGAACGTGTTGCCTCCCTTGCTAGTGTGAAGAAGCATGGAGATGCAGCGGCTGGTGTTGTTTCTGTTGTTATTGGGACTAGTTATTTGTTGACATAAATCTCTCCGTTGTCTTCAGATCCTAGCACCGTGGCCTGCCCATTGACGGTATCTAGTGTCGTCGTAGTAAGTAACCTCAGTGTCGTCGCCTCTGCTGGGAATCTCTCTTCTTTGTCGTCATCGTCGTCGCCGTTTTACTGGAGCAGGGAGAGAGGAAAGGAGCGACAGGAATGGGCTTGGGTTTCACACTTTCACTCGCCGGTGGTTGGATCCTTTTTAATCGGTGTCTGAGTCGGTGTCAATAGTCCACATAGGCATAAACCGCCTGCAAAACCAACTAAGGTGCAAAAATAACCGGTTTTGATAGATGGAGGAGAAAAGATTTCTGGTTTTGTAGTTTAGGGAGGAAATTCAGACGAGTGCAAGAGTTGAGGGAGAAAAAATAGACTTTTTCCTTTTTCAAAACACAATACAGACGCCACTTACATAACATATATCTTTTTTTTTTTGAAACTCACATGACATACATCGATCACACATATTTTACCTATAAGAACACTTATGGAAGATTATGCACAAGTAGCACATTTTAAACACTGATAAATTTTAAGATTGGCAAAGTCAATATAGTGCCTTAATGTAAGCATGCACGTCACTAACCACTGAAAATAGCTCAATTAGATCCTATTATAAATCTAAGAAAATACCAACCGACATTGCCTCATTGTAAACAGACACGTCGCTAATCCATCAGGTGTGCTTGGGCTGGCAGCGACTATTAATCACTGCCAAGTGATAAGGCGAAGATGAAAAAAATGGTGGGAAGCTAAACAACTTACAGTGATGCAGCCTATCACTTTTGGTTGAAAACTACCACCCAATAGTGATAAATGGTGGGAAGCTAAACACCTTACAGTGATGCAGCCTATCACTTTTGGTTGAAAACTACCACCCAATAGTGATATATCACATCCGGTTCATCTTACGAGGCAACCGTGATAAGAGCATCTCCAAGAGACTCTTCGTATCCTTCCTACATGTTAGGAATAGAGATTTTGGTGAAAAACTATCCTCCAACAACTTAGCTAAATGATCTTCTAAATATAGTCATCCTCTATTCTGGATATTTCGCTAGCTAAATATAGAAGACAAGAATGACTCTCTAGAGTATGCATGAGATTTAGAAAAGTTGTTGGAAAATGAAAAGATATACAAAATGATTTTTATGCAAATGACTCTCCAAATGATGATTTAGAGAGTGAGATTTAGAAAGACTCTTGGAGATGCTCTAAGTACCCAACAGTGATACATCACATCCAATTCATGTTATGAGGCAACAATGATAACCATATCACTGTCGGGTTATGCTGTCATATAGTTGTGATATATTCCTTCATGCCTTCAAGCTCCAAGTGAAGAGTAGTGTACTTATATTTCATTCTAGTAGGATAGTCTAGTGTGAAAGTTAGAGTTGAGTCAAGCTTGTGTGGGGTGTTCAGAGTTGTTTTCTGGAGATTCGGTACACCTCTTGTGCCTTTCTCTTTTTATTAGTATGATAGTTGTTACACCCGGTTTTAAGAACAAAACCAGATATATCCTATATGTGAGCCCAGGAAGTCAAATCCCACATATAGTCACAGAACAAGGTAATATCAAAAGACAATACTTAAGTATATAACATGTATGGTCAAAGGAATAACCTTGAGAGAACAAACAGCGGTAAGACACTCCGATCTTCAGGTGAAGACTCCACTCCACAGGGACCAACTAACTGGTTGATCACAAGCCTAACTGTTCGAGACTCTTGCAAACTGGTACCCATCCGGGATTTTTATCCAAGAATTGAAAAGAAAAACAAGCGTAAGTACTTTCGTACTCAACAAATATTCATGGGGTTCATGAGGCTCAAAAAGGTATGACACTGGTTAAACTGCATCAGCTTTTATGTTGTCACAATTTTAGTAGATGGATAGCATCAATAACATCAACAACCCAATAACCATATGATCGAGTAAACATGAATAATGAATAGCAAACTAGTAAAGGATAGATTAAAGTCATTCTGTTCCATAAGAATTCCAGGCTGCTCGTATCCGTGAGCACGGCTAATATATTAGTTTTAAGACACTCTGCAGAGGTTGTACATCTTTACCCATGAGTCGTGATTTACCCTTTCGCCAGAGGGGATCAGCCTCTTGACCCACTTCCAAGGAAGGCCGGCAGGGTTCACTATGAAGTCTTTCAAAGGGGCTCGCTGACAAACAACAGACACTACGGATCCATGGGCAAGGGATATACGGGGTGCCCTTCGATGGTACACACACGCAGCGGTCCCCACTCCAGCCGCAACCCGCAACCGCTCGGCAATGGCAACTTTCGCGAACTGCCACATGCGAGAGAGTAACCCTAATACTGAACTAAAGCCAGATCCATATAGCCCTCATGGTTGTACTGTAAATCCCGGGTGATCGCTTACGGAGGTTCTAGAGCATCTCAAAAACTGTGCCCTAGTTCACCCTAATCCATGTTGCTAAAAAGCAGATTTTACCATTGTTGCATAAGTCATTAGTCAGGTTTACATGATCACGGTTATTTTCCAAGAGCACTAGCTTGATCTACCCAATGCATAAATCCCAGGGTAACAAGGTATAAGGTACAAAGCTATGGTGAAACTAAATAGGATATCAAGGTAACACATGCAATCCTGAATTAATGATTTAAGTGATTAGGACAACAAGGATGATCCCATGAATACTTGCCTTAAAACAGATCCTTTCTTCAAATATCAACGTCTTCAAGATTAACTTCTTCAAAAGATCTTCTGAAACACCAACTTCTTGATCTCCAACGTAACACTCATCGATCGGACAATAATTAACAGATCACCACACAAGCATCTGATCATACAAAGCATACAAACATGGCTAAATTAGAACAATACACCAATCAATGAAAAAGATTTTAAAAGAAATCTACGCAACTCTACGATCACACAGTCGCGAAGAACACACTAAACAGATCTACGATTAGAAAGGTACAACTAACGGAAGATTTGTTTTTATAAAAGAGAACTATAGGCTTTATCAATTTTATAACTATATAAAAGAGTGTATAAAGTATTTCAAAGAAACACCCAAGTTAGATTAAGTCAAAGTTATATTTGGATCTTGAAAACAAAAGTAGAACTAAACATATTTTATAAAACAAGTTGCATAGTTATTAATCAAGTTTAGGAGTTAACCATAAAATTACAGAGCTATTAACATGGTATTAAATATTACTAAAGAAAAGGTTATGCCGATACGAAGCCAACGCAACTTGAACGGAACGAATCGGATCTAAAACGGAGAAGATATGATTTAAACAAGATTTAAAGATTAAACATGAAAATAAAAAGGCATTAAATAAACATTATTTTCAAAGTTTTCAAAACAGATTGATTATGGTTTTAACATGTATATAAAAACTCTATGAATTTAACGCAACTCGAATGGATGAAAACGGAGTTAAAATGAATGTTTTATAAACAGTGGAAAACTGATGGTAGAACCAAAATTTATTTTTGGAAGAAAAACAATTACCGCGTGGAAACACGCTTTCCGAGGCAAAAAGCGCAAGGCCGGCAGGCGCTTTAAGTTTGCCCGGTTGTTGTTGGAGCAGTGCCAGCATGGTGGCGGCGGCTGCTCTCGGCGTGGGGAAAAGAGGGGGCTAGGGGGCTGTATTTATAGGGGGAGAGGTGCTGACCTAGGGTTTTGGGGCGGCTGGCATGCGCAGGGGGCGAGCTGGGCCGCGGGGCGGCCTGCTGCGCGCTGGTGGGCCGCGCAGGGGAGAGGAGGGCGGCCTGGCGCGGTGCTCGGCCTCTCGGCGGCTGGGCCGGCCGCGCAGGGAGAGGGAAGGGGGCGCTGGTGGGCCGGGGGGGAGAGGGAGAGCTGGGTCGCGCAGGGGCGGCCTGCTGCGGGTGGAGGGGGAGGGAGCTGGCGGGCCGCCGGCTGGGTGGGCTGCGCAGGCCGGAAAAAAAAAGAGAGAGGGAGAGGGAGAGAGAGGTGGGCTAGGAGGGTTTTCCTTCTTTTTTTTCTTTCCTTTTTCTTTTGTTTCAAATATATATTTCAAGACATTTGCAAAACAAGTTTTGAAACCACCATAATAAATCCAATGCTCCAACATGAATGCACAAACATGTTTCTACTTCCAATTTTAATATTTTAGTGAAAAGTTTTATTTCCTATGTTTTCATGAGCACAAAAATTGTAATTAAATCATTTTATTACTATTTTTCCACAAAGCAAAATTTGGGGTGTTACAATAGTCTAGTGTAGGAGTGTTGACGTCAAAAATATCTGTGACGTCAGCAACGCGTAAGGCCTGCGGAGATCGTGCAACAACAGAGTCTTGATCTCCTAAACCTCTTAAGCATCTTGGGTCACTTCGGGTGATCGATCTCAGGCGTGCCAGTCAACTTGACCTGCAATTGACAAGGAAATGAAATGTCAAATTATGGAACATGTCAGTTGTTGCCAGACAGTTCCATAAATATACGACTCTCACATAGTCGATGATTGAAGGACATTGACTAAAATGTCAACTCTTAACAACATAAAGCATGATAACAGGATATAAACCACTATCACAATATGTTATAGATAAAGCATATAATTAGCCAACCATATTAACGTATTAAGGTAAGAATGCGATGCATGTGACATTTACCGACCCAAACTATAAAACCTACTAAGCATATCGGATAAAGATTAACCGTCAACAGAGGTGTCTTCCCATGCAGTCATGATGACAATTAACCCGATAAATGAACTCATTTACTAGCATTGGGGTGTTTCCATGCAACCATAAAAGTAAACAAGCTAAGCCACGTCCAATACATTTAATAGATCTAACATGTCAAGACAATAAAAGTACATGCATCGTATGACTGAAGCACAACCAGATCGGCTACATTAGCCGATATGAGATCCATGAAGCTTGAACAAGATCCATAAGCTTAGCCTCAGACAGATCTAAGACTAGGCAGACGTAACCCAACACACATGGCAGTGGGGTCTGCTAGATGCAGCCATACCACGTATGTTACGTCAAATTCAACTATTCTCAAACCAATCTAATAACCAAACGTATTGAAAGGTCCTATCCCAAGGCTAGAGGGGGGTGAATAGCCTAAATTGAAAACTTAAAACAACCTCAACAACAATTTAGACTACAAAACGGCGAAGCTCGACTTGCACTAGCAAACTAAGAAAAGCGAAGCCTCCTAACCACAATTTATATCCTAATATAACTCTAGGATCACTCAAATCCTACTCAAGTCTAGTATCCCTCTAGGCACAACCGAATATACCAAGACAAGTATAAATAGGGTAATGCAAAGAAGGGAAAAGTGATAATACCGCCGTGTCCAGGTAATGAGTCAATCAAGCGAACTCCAATCAATCCAATCAATCACAATGATGAACAAGAGGTTAACACTTGATTTTTCACCCGAGGTTCACTAGTTTGCCAACTAGCTACGTCCTCGTTGTGTCGGCTCACTCACTTGGAGGTTCACGCGCTAATTGGCATCACACGCCAAACCCGTCACCGGGTGCCGCACAACCAACACAAGATGAGGGCTATAAAAGACACGAGCAATCCACTAGAGTTACCTTTGCGATCTCCCGCGGGGAAGGCACAAGAACCCCTCACAATCAACTTGTAGTCGACGAAGCACAATCACCAAGTTTCTCGATCTACCTCCGCTGCTCCAAACCGTCTAGGTGAAGGCAATCACCAAGAGTAATAAGAAATCCACAGCAAGAACGCCTCCCAAGTGCCACTAGATGCAAGCTATATGCGAAATGCACTTGGATCACTCAATCTCTTTTGAAAATTCACTAACCAAGCATGGAGATGAGTGGGAAGGAGTTTTCTCACCTCAAAGGAGTCTCTAGATGTTCAAATGTGCGAGAGAGAGAGAGCCTCCCCAAGCCGGCCAACACATATTTATAGAACCCCTCATAAATTTCTAGCCGTTACCCTGTTAAGTTGGCGACGGACGCTCGACACGGGGGCGACGGATGCTCCGTCGCTAGCGTCCGACGCACTGTCAGAACTAGCCGTTACCCTGTTAAGTTGGCGACGGCCGCTCGACACGGGGGCGACGGACGCTCCGTCACTAGCATCCGACGCACTGTCAAAACTAGCCGTTACCCTGTTAAGTTGGCGACGGACGCTCGACACAGGGGCGACGGATGCTCCGTCGCTAGCGTCCGACACATTGTCAGAACTAGCCGTTGGGCTGCTTCACGGGCGACGGATGCTCCGTCGCCAGCGTCCGACGCCTGTCTTTAAACTGCTCGCTTGCAGAGCTCTCTGGAAGCCCGACGGACGCTCCACTCGTTTTGCGACGGACGCTATGCCTCAGCATCCGACGCCTTCTAGAAATTCTCTGGAGCTTCTGAGTGGCCGACGGACGCTCGGAGTTCACAGTCCTAGCGTCCGACGCCATCGTCCGTTGCATCGGACAGCGTTCGACGCCCTTTTCTTCGGCATCCGACGCCCTTTCTGAATTGCTGCTTCTTCCACCTTTGCTCCAAGTTGCCAAGCACTAAGTATCCACCTTGGTGAGTTTGTCTTGGCATGTTTCACTTATCATTTAGCATGGAGTATGTCACTAGATCCTAGATGCACATGCAATATAGATAACACCTAGTGGCACTCGACAAACCGCAATCACTTTTGCATTTCCCCTCTTAATAGTACGGTTGTCTAACCTAAATGTGATCACACCCACTTGGTGTCTTGATCACCATAAGAAAAGCCCTAGCATATACCTTTGCCTTGTTTAGCTTAGGGTCATTCGACTTGCCTTCTTCTCCAAGTGTGAGCTTTAGGTTTCCACCACCTTTGCTTGCTCCATCACTTGTTATCATCTTTAATGAGTGTACTAGACCTACTCAAACACTTAGAGCTAGGTTAGTACTTAGGCTTCATCAATTACCAAAATCACTATGGAGTCTTCAATCTCCCCCTTTTTGGTAATTGATGACAACCCGATATAAATGATAGGAAATATGATTTTGAATCCTCACAAGGTTTGCAAGTGTTTTACTTCCCCTACATATGTGCTTTTCTTATGATTATGAGTCAAAGCTTTGCACATATGCTTAGATAGATCTTTTGGGAGGGGTAAACTGCTTGCAAACCATGACATGATGCTAAGGTATAAGAAATGGACCTTTCAAGCATGATACCAATCGAAGTGCGGCAATTATACCTTAGCAACATGGTTAGCTTGATACCAATTGAAAGACATGAATGTATCTATGGTTCTACCTAACACCTATACATGCTAGTGATCAATTCATCAATCAAGATTATACTAGGCATGTACCACACAAGCAAGTCATATTGAATTAAAGTATAATGCAAGCAAGCATATGCGTGAATGCACATTCAAATGCAACTTGTTCATAGGCTTGCTCCCCCTACTTGTGTGCTCAAATTTTAATTTTTCACTTTCAAAAATCTCCCTCTTTGATCTTTCTTACAAACTTCTCCCCCTTTGTTAAGGTCGTATTTCATATCACTTCCTATCACTTTCTCTCCCCCTTTGTCATACATTACCACAAAGGGTTCACTTGTTATAGTTTCATCAAGTCAATTCATAAAGGAAGTGAGGTGAAAATTAACCAATTTTTGTTCATCCTAGATCACTTGTCCTATATATTTAACATGGTTTAAACCATGGACAAGCTTGTTCACACATCTTGCAATGGTTATCTTATCCATGTTGGTTAAATACAAAAGCAAATGTTCTAGACTAAACATGTGAAGATGCAAGCTTATCAACATGCCATATGATACCACTTGGACAAACAATTCAAAGAAGCAAGAGTGGTAGCATATGCACATACAAGGCATTTTATTTTTCATGAATGAGCCTAAATGAGTGATGTCTATATGTTCTACACAAGTCTAGCAAAAGATGAATGCATATGTCAAACAATTGTACCTTGCTATCTTGGAGTAGAGGCATGTCATAAGTGGGGTTGCATCAACTCATGTTGGAGAAATCCAAGATATTCAACTCATTCCTTAACTTGCAAAACCTCTTCTCATCAAGTGGCTTGGTGAATATGTCGGCTAGTTGATCATCGGTGCCCACATTGTTAATGAGAATGTCACCCTTTTGTTGATGATCTCTTATGAAATGGTGTCTCACATCTATGTGCTTGGTTCTAGAGTGTTGGATGGGATTGCTTGTAAGCTTCACCGCACTTTCATTGTCACATAGCAAGGGGACCTTCTTGAACTTGATTCCATAATCATTCAAGGTGGCCTTCATCCATAATAGTTGTGCACAACAACTCCCCGCACTAATGTATTTGGCTTCGGCGGTAGAGAGTGCCACACTATTTTGCTTCTTGGATGACCATGAGACTAGTGATCTTCCCAATAATTGACATGTTCCACTAGTGCTTTTCCTATCAACCTTGCATCCCGCATAATCGAAGTCTGAATATCCAATCAATTCAAATCTTGACCCCTTGGGAAACCATAATCCAACCTCTTGTGTATGCTTTAAATATCTCAATATCCTCTTTGTGGCTTTCAAATGACTCTCTCTAGGAGATGCTTGAAATCTAGCACACATGCATACACTAAACATGACATCCGGTCGTGATGCAGTTACATAGAGTAGACTTCCAATCATTGACCGATATAGTGTTTGCTCAACCATGTTGCCACTTGTGTCACTATCCAAGTGTCCATTAGTCCCCATGGGAGTACTAATGCCTTTAGCCTCTTCTAATCCAAACTTCTTGATCATATCCTTGATGTACTTGCCTTGACTCACAAATGTACCATTCTTCATTTGTTTGATTTGGAGTCCAAGAAAGTAACTAAGTTCACCAATCATTGACATTTCAAATTCATTTGCCATCATCTCCCCAAACTCTTCACAAAAGTCTTGATTTGTAGACCCAAAGATAATGTCATCCACATAGATTTGCAAGACAAATAAGTCACTTCCAATCTTCTTGGTGAAGAGGGTGGTGTCAACCAATCCAATCTTGAATCCTTTAGAGAGGAGAAAACTTCTCAACCTCTCATACCATGCTCTAGGTGCTTGCTTCAATCCATAGAGAGCCTTCTTGAGCTTGTAGACATGGTTGGGCTTCTTTATATCCTCAAATCCGGGTGGTTGCTCAACATACACTTCCTCATTGATGTACCCATTCAAGAATGCACTTTTGACATCCATTTGGTACAACTTGATCTTATGTGCACAAGCATAGGCCAATAAGATTCTAATTGCCTCTAATCTTGCAACTGGAGCATATGTTTCCCCAAAGTCAAGACCTTCAACTTGAGAGTAACCTTGAGCTACAAGTCTCGCTTTGTTCCTCACTACTATTCCATCTTGATCTTGCTTATTCTTGAATACCTATTTGGTTCCAATGACATTGTGATTCTTTGATCTTTCCACTAGTTCCCAAACTTGATTTCTTGTGAAATTGTTAAGCTCATCATGCATAGCATTTATCCAATCTACATCCTTCAAAGCTTCATCAATCTTGGTTGGCTCAAATGATGAGACAAAAGAGTAATGCTCACAAAATGAAGCCAATCTTGATCTTGTTTGCACACCACTTTGAATGCCACCAATAACTTGATCTAGAGGATGATCTCTTGCAATATTGGTAGGTTGAAGTACTTGCATGTGAGAATCTTGAGCATTTGATTGAGATGATGATGGACTAGCTTCTTGTTGATCTTGAACTAGAGCTTCACTAGCATTTGCTTGATCTTGAGTTTGAGAGCCACTTGCTTCTTCTTGTAAGGGAATGGTCACTTGATCTTCATCTTCATCTTGTACTTGTCTTGGTCTAATGTCACCAATATCCATATCTTTCATTGCATTGACCAATTTGTCACCTCTCACATCATCCAAGTTTTCTTGTTCATCTTGAGAGCCTTGTGTTTCATCAAATTCCACATCAATCACTTCCTCAAGAATTCCACTCGACAAGTTCCAAACTCTATAAGCCTTGCTAGATGTAGAGTAACCAAGTAGAAATCCTTCATCACATTTCTTTTCAAACTTGCTTAGTCTTGTCCCTTTCTTCAATATATAGCATTTGCACCCAAATACTCGAAAGTAAGCAATGTTTGGCTTTCTTCCATTCAATAGTTCATATGGAGTCTTCTCAAGCATTCCATGACAATAGAGACGGTTGCTAGAGTAGCAAGCCGTGTTGATAGCTTCGGCCCAAAAGGAATGACTAACATTTTACTCACTTAGCATTGATCTTGTCATGTCAATCAAGGTTCTATTCTTTCTTTCAACTATCCCATTTGATTGTGGAGTGTACTTTGGAGAGAATTGATGGTTGATTCCAAAGTCATCCCAAAGTTAATCAATTCTTGTGTTCTTGAACTCACTCCCATTGTCACTTCTAACTCTCTTGATAGTTGTTTCAAACTCATTATGGCATCTCTTGACAAATGACTTGAAGATATCAAATGTGTCACTCTTGTCACTCAAGAAGAATACCCATGTATATCTTGTGAAATCGTCCACTATCACAAATCCATACTTGTTGCCACCAATGCTTGTATATGTTGTTGGCCCAAAAAGATCCATATGCAATAACTCAAAAGCTTTGCTTGTACTCATGATGCTCTTCTTTGGATGAGTGTTGCCAACTTGCTTGCCGGCTTGACATGAGCTACATAGCTTGTCCTTCTCAAATGTGACATCCTTCAAGCCTCTCACTAGATCATGCTTGACTAGCTTGTTCAGTTGCTTCATGCCAACATGTCCAAGTCTTCTATGCCATAGCCAACCCATGCTTGATTTGGTGGTGAGACATGTTGAGAGTTGAGTCTCACTAGCATTGAAATCAACAAGATATAGGTTCTCATACCGAAAACCCTTGAAGATCATATTAGAGCCATCCACACTTATGATTTCCACATCCTCCACTCCAAATATGCACTTGAAACCAAGATCACATAGTTGAGCCACCGACAATAAGTTGAACTCAAGCCTTTCAACTAGAAGCACATTGCTAATGCTAAGATCATTTGAGATAGCAATCTTTCCAAGCCCTTTCACCTTGCCTTTTCCATTATCACCAAATGTAATACTATCAAATCCATGGTCACTATCTTGGTTGATTGAGTTCAACATTCTTCCATCTCCGGTCATGTGTTGAGTGCACCCACTATCAAGCACCCAATGCCTCCCTCCGGCTTTGTAATTAACCTACAAGAGAAATCAATTCCTTTTAGGTACCCAAACTTGCTTGGGTCCTCCAAGGTTAGTTACCAAGGATTTTGGTACCCAAATGGACTTCTTGGAAGCCATCCATGATGCACCAACAAACTTGGCATGAACACCATTAGTACCCTTAGAAAGAATGTACAATGAATCAACTCTAATAGAGGATATTTCTTGCTTGTCCTTCTTGTTCTTGCATGCTTGCTCAATGTGACCAACTTGCTTGCAACTCTTGCAATAGCTACCGGTATTCTTCACAAAACGAGTTTTCTGAGAAACAAAAGCGGCCTTGCCTTTCTTGGGGGTATAGCCCAATCCCTCTTTGTATAGAGATCCTCTTTGGCTACCCAAGCACATAAGCAAGCGGTCCTCACCTCCATAAGCCTTAGCTAAGGAGTGATTGAGCTTTGTAACCTCCTTCTTGAGGGTTTCATTTTCCACCATTAGTGAGGCATCACAAGTGAAATCATCACTAGTAGATGAAGTAGATGTGGTAGTGCTACAAGAGGGGTTAGTGGGAGCAACAATGATAGGAGCATAAAATGATTCATCAAGAATATCACAAGTAACTCCCATGTCACATGTTTGAACAATCTCTTTCCTACTTTGATCTAAGAGAGAGGAATGAGCTCTTTCAAGCTTAGTGTGAGACTTCACTAGCTTCTCATGGGCTTCCATTAGCCTCTCATGAGATGCTACGGCCTCATCAAGGTTTTGCTCAAGGGCCACATTGGTCTTGCGCAATTCCTTACATTCCTTCCTCTTCTTATCTATGTATTCCTTAGCTTGTTCAAGCATGTCCATGAGTTCCTCCTTTGAGGGCTCCTCACTATCACTATCGTTCTCACTCTCACTCTCATCATGAGAAAGTACCTTAGTGGACTTAGCCATGAAGCATGATGATGGAGTGTCAAATAGAGAGATCTTGTCCCTCAATGCAATGCTTGCCAAAGCCTTCTTCTTGGCAGTGGTCTTCTTCTCTTGATCATCATCATCACATGAAGAGTCACTATCCCATGCCACTATGTGAGAATACCCCTTCTTCTTCTTCTTTTCAAAGGTGGGCTTCTTCTCCTTCTTGTCTCTCTTCTTGTGATCATCATCATCATTGTCACTATTGTATGGACAATGAGCAATGAGATGATCAAAGCTTCCACACTTGAAGCACTTCCTTGGCTCATCAAAGTTCTTGGAAGATGGTCTCTTCCTTCTTGCATGATATCCCTTCTTCTTCATGAATCTTCCAAACTTTCTCACAAAGAGAGCCATTTCTTCTTCATCAACATCACTAGCACTTGAGCCTTCATTTTCACTAGATTCTTCATCCTTGGCTTTGCCCTTGCTCTTGTATGATGAAGTAGCTTTGAAATCTATGCTCTTCTTCTTCTCATCTTTATTTTCTTCTTTCTTGACATCTTTTTCTTTGTTGTCCCGGTAAGCATCTTGTGTCATCACATCTCCCAAGACTTGGTTAGGAGTCACGGTGTCCAATCCGCCTCTCACAATCAAGGTCACAAGAGTCTCAAACCGAGATGGGAGACTTCTCAAGAACTTGTGAGAGAAGTCCTTGTCCTCAACCTTCTCTCCAAGGGCCGTGAGATCATTGACTAGCACTTGTAGCCTATGGAACATCTCCGGCACATTCTCATCATCCTCCATCTTGAAGCTTGCAAACTTTTCTTTGAGGATGTATGCCTTTGCACTCTTGACGGCCTGGGTCCCTTCAAAAGATTCTTCTAGCTTCTTCCAAGCCTCATGAGCACTCTCAAGATTCTTAATTTGCTCAAAGACCTTCTCATCAAGAGCCTCATGGATAGCACTAAGAGCAATGTCATTGTGTTGAAGCTTTTCTTCTTCTTGCGGAGTGGGAGCTTCCTCATTTTCAACCTCAAACTTCTTGTCCACCACAAGCCACACATTCCGGCTAATTGACTTGATGTGTGCGGTCATCTTGACCTTCCAATAGCCATAGTTGGAACCATCAAATCTCGGTGGTTTCTTCATGTTGTTGATTTGAGCCATGATCACACCGTAGGTTGTTAAGCCTCAAATTGATGGTGTACTAGCTCCGATACCACTTGAAAGGTCCTATCCCAAGGCTAGAAGGGGGTGAATAACCTAAATTGAAAACTTAAAACAACCTCAACAACAAGTTAGACTACAAAACGATGAAGCTCTACTTGCACTAGCAAACTAAGAAAAGCGAAGCCTCCTAACCACAATTTATATCCTAATATAACTCTAGGATCACTCAAATCCTACTCAAGTCTAGTATCCCTCTAGGCACAACCTAATATACCAAGACAAGTATGAATAAGGTAATGCAAAGAAGGGAAAAGTGATAATACCGTCGTGTCGAGGTAATGAGTCAATCAAGCGAACTCCAATCAATCCAATCAATCACAATGATGAACAAGAGGTTGACACTTGATTTTTCACCTGAGGTTCACTAGTTTGCCAACTAGCTATGTCCTTGTTGTGTCGGCTCACTCACTTGGAGGTTCACGCGCTAATTGGCATCACACGCCAAACCCATCACCGGGTGCCGCACAACCAACACAAGATGAAGGCACTAAAAGACACGAGCAATCCACTAGAGTTACCTTTGCGATCTCCCGCGGGGAAGGCACAAGAACCCCTCACAATCAACTTGTAGTCGACGAAGCACAATCACCAGGCTTCTCGATCTACCTCCGCTGCTCCAAACCGTCTAGGTGAAGGCAATCACCAAGAGTAACAAGAAATCCGCAGCGAGAACGCCTCCCAAGTGCCACTAGATGCAAGCTATATGCGAAATGCACTTGGATCACTCAATCTCTTTTGGAAATTCACTAACCAAGCATGGAGATGAGTGGGAAGGAGTTTGCTCAGCTCAAAGGAGTCTCTAGATGTTCAAATGTGCGAGAGAGAGCCTCCCCAAGCCGGCCAACACATATTTATAGACCCCCTCATAAATTTCTAGCCGTTACCCTGTTAAGTTGGCGACGGACGCTCGACACGGGGGCGACGGACGCTCCGTCGATAGCGTCCGACGCACTGTCAGAACTAGCCGTTACCCTGTTAAGTTGGCGACGGACGCTCGACACGGGGGCGACGGATGCTCTGTCGCTAGCGTCCGACGCACTGTCAGAACTAGCCGTTACCCTGTTAAGTTGGCGACGGATGCTCAACACGGGGGCGACGGACGCTCCGTCGCTAGCGTCCGACGCACTGTCAGAACTAGCCATTGGGCTGCTTCACGGGCGACGGATGCTCCATCGCCAGCGTCCGACGCCTGTCTTTAAACTGCTCGCTTGCAGAGCTCTCTGGAAGCCCAACGGACGCTCCACTCGTTTTGCGACGGACGCTGCGCCTCAGCGTCCGACGCCTTCTAGAAATTCTCTAGATCTTTTGAGTGGCCGACGGACGCTCGGAGTTCACAGTCCTAGCGTCCGACGCCATCGTCCGTTGCGTCAGACAGTGTCCGACGCCCTTTTCTTCAGCGTCCGACGCCCTTTCTGAATTGCTGCTTCTTCCACCTTTGCTCCAAGTTGCCAAGCACTAAGTATCCACCTTGGTGAGTTTGTCTTGGCATGTTTCACTTATCATTTAGCATGGAGTATGTCACTAGATCCTAGATGCACATGCAATATAGATAACACCTAGTGACACTCGACAAACCGCAATCACTTTTGCATTTCCCCTCTTAATAGTACGGTTGTCTAACCTAAATGTGATCACACCCACTTGGTGTCTTGATCACCATAAGAAAAGCCCTAGCATATACCTTTGCCTTGTTTAGCTTAGGGTCATTTCACTTGCCTTCTTCTCCAAGTGTGAGCTTTAGGTTTCCACCACCTTTGCTTGCTCCATCACTTGTTATCATCTTTAATGAGTGTACTAGACCTACTCAAACACTTAGAGCTAGGTTAGTACTTAGGCTTCATCAATTACCAAAATCACTATGGAGTCTTCACGTATGTCTCGGACCCGCAGCATGTAACAATCGCGACCAAGGGATTAGCCGATAAGATCTTAGATCTATTCCTTCGACACGTATAAGAGCAAAAGCAATGAAAACAATAGATCTAGATGGAATTAAAGCACAAGCCAATCTGTTGGTTGAGATTGGGAAAGATATTGTTGTAACAAATAAGCAGTGCATAACAAACAACATCGATAACATAATGAATCTATTAGATTGCCAATCTAATAGAGCTGATAACTAGCTTGAAGCAATGAGTCATGTGAGATTGAAGCAATGCAGCCCCATGAACATAGATTCAAACCGAAAACTAGCTCAAATTGAGCTTGTAAGAGTTACACAATATAGCCGTACAAACAAGACATGAACCAAGGCTAGACTTACAAGCAAACTGGAGGTCGATCTGGTCGATGCAGTCCGGTCCATCGAAGGTTCACCGAAATCTACTCTACTCCTACTCCTAGGGTTGGCCGGTGGCCGAAAAAAGGTGTGTATTTGATTGATTGGATGTCCTCGTACCATTCTTTAGGCCTTGCCATTTATAGACCATAGCACATAACCTAACCGGTCGTAGCACAAGTCCTAAAAATAAGGAAACAAACGTGACTTGAGCTTCAATCCTTCTCCGTGCCAAAACTGGTACGCACGCTCTATTGCAATCGGCCGAAAAATCCTCTAGTGATCTCATCTTTCCTTAGTCGATCATTCGGGTCCATCCAAATGACACCTTTGAAGGCCTGCCTCAGAGGCCCATAAGCACGTATCTGGCCACGCCAAAATACGGTGTCAACAAGGAGTTAGAGTTGAGTCAAGCTTGTGTGTGGTTATTAGAATTATTTTTTGGAGAGTCTGGTATAGCTCTTGTACCTTTCCCTTTTTTTAAGACTTTTATGTTATTCAATATAGTTATATTCTTGCTTGACTTTATTTAGTCTTTACTTCATGCAATATTATACTTGATATGATTGTTTTCTAATCTACCTTTAACTTATAATTATTGCATCTTAGATTGTGATCCAAGCCCACACCTGTATGATCATCGTCTGTCAAAGTGTGATCTAATTGATCTATGTGTACACAATTAGAGTAGAGAGAGAAAGTGTAAGCATGTTGCTTATACATTATCTTGCATTTGGTTACTTCTTGGCACACGAATACATTCTTGTATCTAACAAGTGGTGATAACCTTGTCTAACCTATGTATTCCACCACATGTTGTTAGGCAGGTTATTAAAATGCTAATTAAGGCTCCAGTAATATGGTAGCTACTTCGGGTAAAGCTTTTGTCTCCTATTGTCTCACCTACCTATTATATTTGTGGGGACTCTGTCTTTGTATTGTATTTAGAATCATAGAAGTAGATTTTGAATCACAAAAATCCTTACTCACTCGTTATATTCTCCTACCTAGCTATACCTTACTAGTTATCTACTTATCTTTACCTTGGATTACAACATCATCCCTTCCTCTATATTTTGATTACCCTTTTACACTAAGTTAATACTAACGTGTGATAATATAAGGATCTCTCATTTATTATCATTTCTAACTACCACTTTTTCTTAGGATAAGATAAATAATGATGCCTTGAAATACTGCTAAGTGAAATGCTATAGCTATATATTTTTTTGCACTTGGGAAGTTGTCTAATAGACATAAGAAATACCAACAAAGCTCAACTTACCTCATGACCACCCTCATCCGTTGGGTCTTAGCGGACATCTCAAATTCTCAGGGTAGGAACCAAACTACAACAACTGGCCTAACCCTAGCCATTTGTCTCCCCTGCCTCTGCCTTTCACACAAGCCATAGAGCAAGAACAAGCGAGTGAGCGAGAGAGAGATAGATGGCACATGCCACTGTAGTGAGGGCGATGATGCTAGCACACAAGGAAGACACTTGTGATGATGATGGTCATGTGTGGAAGGAGTTCACAATAGGGATGATGTCTTTCTCTAGCATGACGTTTAGACAATGGGGATGAGGCCACACATGATTGTGTTGAGCATGGAGATGTGGCTAGGCAAAAGATCCACATGGATGGATTTCGACCCAAGTGGGTGTCATACCGAGGGAATGCCAATGGCATCGCTGTGGCCACACTAACGGCAATGACGATGCAGAGCAAAGTTAAGAGGACTTAAGTCCCAAACTAAGTAGAAATTAGGGTTCTCGAAAAATTGCAAGTTTCATGACGTAGGATTTTAGGAATTTTTGAAGATTCAATTGGACTAGGATTTGCAAATTCCCCTCTGTTAATGTGCATGAATTTAGTATGATTCTTTATACCCAAAGACTAATTAGCGATAACGATCATTAGGCTAGGAATAATCATGACCTAATTTGGCTTAATTTGGGCAAATTAGCACTAACTCGTGGTTAACCATGGCAATTAACTAAACCTAGGCCCTAAACATGCATCATTAGACACACAAAGGCATAATAGCTTAGGGCGTGGCCCATTAGGGCCTAAGCATGATCACCACAACTAGTTAGGGCTAACAGTGAGTAATTAGGGCACTAATTAAGGAACTTGACATCAAACTTCACATAATTTGAGACTCCATGAACTAGATCAGCAGACTCTTTATGCCACATTAAAGATAATTAGGGGCTTAACCATAGGATCACTAATCTAGCTACATGAATACTAATTACTCTAAGGTGGATTAATTGGTTGACCATAGTTAGTAGCTGGTTAGTTCTCCATAGGTAGCCATTGTAAATGAGATCTTTTAGTACAGCCTCCTCTGGATGTCGATGAGAAAGCAGAGATGACTCTTGATAGTCCTCAATGCACAACTATTACTCACTATTTCCAAAAGTTTTGGTATTTACATGTTTTGTAGGACATAATCATATAAACACCCGAAAGTATACCATTTGAGATGCGTATTGAAGCAAAACAAGAGCTAATTGACCCGACAATAAATACCAGCAATGAAATGTGGTATGCATACCAGCAATGAAATTAATAAATACCTAAAATTCTCTATTTCTATAACTAATCCATGAAATGTGGTAGGCATACCAGCATTGAAAGATGTATACTAGTTTTAATGAAATAATTGACCTGACATAATTTGTAAATTAAAGTACTATAAATTTTTAATTTTCCTAAACAAATTAAATTAAAAAATAACACAAAATTCTCTATTTCTCTAACTAATCCATGAAATATGGTATGAAAGTTACATATACTAGTTTTAATGAACTAATTGACCCGGTCATAATTTTATAAATTAAAGTATTATAAATTTATAATTTTTCTAAACATATTAAATGAAATTAATAAGATACCCTAAAATTCTCTATTTCTCTAATTAAACCATGAAATGTGGTAGTCACTTGCAATGAAAGGTATATATACTAGTTTTAATGAACTAATTGACACGGTCAAAATTTTGTAATTAAAGTATTATAAATTTCTAATTTTCGTAAACATATTAAATGAAATTAATTAAATACCCTAAAACTCTCTATTTCTCTAACTAAACCATGAAATGTGGTAGGCATACTAGCAATGAAAGGTGTATACTAGTTTTAATTTACTAATTTTAGCTTTCTTCATCAAAATATTCAAACTATCAAGTGATTGGAGCTTAAACTGACACATAAATCAGAAAATGAAATGACACATATATATACACCACAAAATAACATATGGTACTATTAAAACTCGAGAGGATGAAGCTACTAACCTTTAAAAAAGTCAATGACAGAGTAAATGTCTTGAGATGGATCAGTGGCCGAAGATGAGAGCAAGAACATAACAAGAGCAAAGCAAGGATACTATCTGCACGGGCTCGGGCTTGGGGAAAAGAAGGTTTAAATAAAGGATGAAACTTTTAGTCCTGGTCCAGGTTATCAACCAGGAACAACCTTTAGTGCCGGTTGATATTACTAAGGTTTAAAATAAAATATGGAACTTTTAGTCCCTATCCCGCCGGTTACCAACAAGGACAACCTTTATTTCCGGTTGGTATTGCTAATAGGGACTAAACCTTTAGTCCCGGTTTGTAATACCAACCAAGATTAAAAGTCTCTCCTTCAGAAGCCTCACTCTAGAGCTGTTGGGCAAGGTAATTTTGTTGTAAGACGCACTCTATCATATATATAGCCTCACTCTAGATCACTGTATAATTTTTATCATATACATAGACGCATTTTTTGTTGTAAGACAAAAACGAATCCAGTGATATAACACTGGTTACAGCTGAAAAAAAACTTATGTATAACATCTTTTTGAGATTCAATAAATTAATCTCCTAGTTTTTCTGTTTTCTTTTCTAAGCCCCGACAAATGTTTCTTAAGAAAAAATATGACTACATAAGTATGAGTACTAGAAGTTTGAAATAATTAATAAGGATTAAAAAAGGATCAAGGAAATAATTACGGTAATGCTAGGTTGCGGTCGTCCGGACGGACGGACGGACCTATCCGCGCGTGTGTTACGCCTAATTAAAAAAAAGCGCGTAGGTTAACAGGGGTTCACACCTTGGCAGTGTACTCTGGCCACTGATTGGAGTGCAGGCGGGCGCGTGGACCCGTGCATGGGGCGCGGCAGGCGGGGCGCGTGGACCCGTGCATGAGTGCATGCGGCGCGAGGATCTGCGCATCAAAGAGACGACTGCTTTGTTGTGTGTGGCTGCACTAGCTGGTTACTTTTTTTTTCTGTAGGTCTCTCTTCCCTCAGCTGCTAGAGCCTAGCTGCTGCTTTTCCTATTGTTTTTCTCTTTCTGTCTTGTGTGTCCTAGGCCTAGCTGCTCCTACGACATGTTGTCGGTTGTGTTGCTGCTTTGACCGTTTGTTGTTTGTGAGAGGAGTGTGTGCTCACATTTGCATGGCAACGCGCTTGCTGGTCTATATTTTTTCGATCACTCCATGACATCTCGCTTTATATTGTTTTAAATCTATATTTTTATTGGGATGTTGCATGTATTTATTCTGGATGGTGTACAGTATATGTTTAATAATTGTACGCGTATGTTGCAAGTACGGAGTATAGGTTTAGTATTTCTGCTGTTTTAAACATATGTTGTAAAAATTTTATCTGAATGTTACATATGTTGCAATGATCATACATATATGTTGCAAAAGTATGTTTTAAATGTTTTAGTTTTTTAAACGTATGATTCAAATGTATGTTTTAATTGTTTCAGTTTTTTAAAACGTATGTTACAACTATTTTATCTAGATGTTACATATATGTTGATCGTTCTTTTTCGGTAAAGTTTTGAGCATCCTCTGAGTTCGTCCATTTTAGGGGGAGCATTCCACGCTCAACTCATAACTATACTCCTACTAATGGTCTTACGTGTTCCTCGCCCTCTTTTATTGACTATTTTCATAAAAAGAGCTAAGTCAAAGGCTAAATATTTGAAAAACCTTGAGAGTTTCAGTGATAATTCTCACACTATGTCCAACTAGTGCTTTTTCGAGTCTTATTTGAGATGGAAATAGTATGGGAGAGAGAGCAAGGGAGAGATAGAAAATTTTCAGAGCATTTTCGGCCATGGATCGTCCTCCAGACGCTCCTTTTTGCCCTGCGTCCGGACCCTCCCCTCTGGTCTCTGTTCTGCTCCGGACGCACGTTTTCAGCCGTTCGGACCAATGCGCCTGCGTCCAGTTAGCCTCTCCCACTGCGCACTTCCTCCGCACAGTGACTCCGGTCGCTCCTATTGCATGCGTCCGGACTCGTTTTAGCGTACGGATAAAGTTACACAGAGAGCATGTCATTCCTATTTGGACCCTCTGTTGTCCGGATCTTTGCGTCCGGACAGGAATCTGCGTCCTGAGTCTGGAGCTCGCGTTTGTTAAGCCACGCGTGCTCACTCTATTCTGTCTACGCTCTCTCTTCCCCACCCCGTACACAGCCAATCGCCGCCATCCCGCCATCTGCGCCACCCTCCTCCTCGCCGCCGACAAGCCCTGCCGCCGGCCCCTTCCTACAGGCCCGCGTGCTCCACCTCCTGCCCCCGTGCTCTGCCCGCGTAGTGCGCCCCCTGCTTACTCGCCGCGCGCGCCGCTCTGCTCGCCGCGCCACCCTGCTCGCCGCGCCGTCGAGCCCTCTGCTCTGTAGCGCGCCGCCACCCCTTTCAGCCAAGCAGAACCACCCCAACCCCCCCATCTAGGGTTCTCCTCTGCACCCTAGAAACCCCCCTCTGCCACCACCTCCACCACAACCCCCCTAAGGATTCCTTGCTCCGCAATCCTCCCTAGGGTTTTCTTCTCGACTCATCGGCCGTGCGTTTCAGGCGTCATCGTGTCGTGTTCGTGGAGTCCTCTGTCCGTGGCCAACTTGCATTGGATCGACGCGCTTCTTACCTAAGGTAGCCGGCAATTTTCATTCTCACTTATCTACATTGCTTGCTTCCAATAGGCTTTTCGCACCTCTAGATGACTATATTGCATATATATATCTTGTCTATCTATTTCTCTATGACATTCAGGTCAGTAGCAGTGATAGAGACCTTAGGGCAAAGCCCGCGAGTATGGATTGAGGCAAAGCCTCAGGAGATTGTCAGTGGCATACGACCTCTTGCAGTGATAGTGGGCTTCTTGTGTTAGAGTGGCAGTGGCATTTGAGCCTCTCTGAGTGTGACAGTGCTTGATTAATTAGATGGCTCGCGTGAAGAACGTTGGTGGTGGTCCCGGTGACGACGAGCCGCCTCGCCCTCACCCTTCCACCGCTCAGCAAAAGGCGGAAGCTTCTGGATAGAGACGCCCTGGCAGCTATTGCAGTAGCAGAGGTAGCCGACAGAGTAGAGCGTGGTGTTGGGCTTCACATTGGCACCCAGAGTAGTACTTCTACTACCTCACAGCCACCGGCAGCGACCGATGAGGCAGCTCAGTCTTCACGGGCATCAGAGGCAGCTACAAAGACAGCTCAGACTCCTCCCCTCAGACGGTCTACACGCGCTCGCATCGAGGTTTCTCCTCGCCCTGAGGGTCCTCGTCGTGGAGATAGAGTTCCGAGAGCAGTTCCACCACCACCGTCTCTTCACGGGCCCCCAATGATGCCCGTGCACCTCGACCTCAGCTTGGCTTCTATGAAGCAGGTGTGTGAGCTCCAGATGGTTGAGCTTGAGGAGTGGTGTCCAGATCAGAGACACCTCGACGCCCCTCCAGGTCGGTGGCACCCTCGCCACAAGGATTTCTACGATGCATGACACACCATGAGGATACAGCTGCGATCCCATCGCGTGTGCCCTCTTGAGCGCATTTTGGAGACCGGTGGAGAGGTGCTTCGACCTCTGCTCACATACCTTCCCAGGCTGGCGTGTCGACGAAATACGCATCGCAGTCTACCTAGGGGGTACCCCCAAGGTAGTAGATTGTTGGCGGAGGTGCCGCGACGACGATCAAGCGTAACACAGAGAGCGTAGACATGGGGATTTAGACAGGGTCGAGTCGACAAATCACCGTAATACCCTACGTCCTGTGTTTTGGTGGCTGGATTGATATGAGTATTAGGTTACAAGACCTGTAGATGCGATCTAGGGGATTGTAGAGGGATCGATTTGGAGGGGGTCCCTGCCCGCCTTATATAGCCGGGGAGCAGGATTACAGTTTCCATATCCTAACAGATTACGATTGGCCCCTTTAGGTAAGGGATCCGAGTTTATCTTCTTGGATCCTTCTTGGCGAGCAAGGCTTCCTTGGAGTCCTTGGCGAGCATGACGGGTTGGTCGCGTGCCGCAAGGCCTCGTGGGCTGGGCCGTCGTTTAGTCGGCAGGCCCATAAGGTCCCTGGGGATATGCTGAGGTAATATCCCCAAGAAGTCCCCGAGCACGTTATATCCTTCTGGCGAGTCAGCAACATCTTCTTTCGGAGGTGTACATCTGGTCGGCGTCATGTGAGGTCGTCATTGCAGGGTCCCGGCCAGTTTATCTGCTCGGGCGGTGGTCGGAGAAGCCTCCCGACCAGGTCGGACTGGTCGAGGACGCCGGGGCCCGATGTGCGAGCAGATTGCCTTCGGTGAATGCTATGTCTGCCCGTCAGAGAATGTGACGTGTTAAAGAAAAAAAACTTTTGAACGGCTTGTTCCTTGGTGAATTGTACCCACTTAAGCTCTGCGATAAGACAACAGGAAACAACAGAGGTTTGTCAAGAAGATAAACATGTACATTCACCGCAAGGTGAAGTGTACCCACTTAGTCCCCGAGCTTGGTAGTAGGTGAAGTATGCATGTGGTGCCGAGCTTTATAAAGATAATAGATGTATGAACAAGTGTAAATAATGAGCAGAGTATGAGTTTTGCAAAAAAACGACTACGAATGCCTGCAGTCCTCGAGCCTGATGTAAGGAACATGTAAAGTTCTTGCATCAGGATTTATAGGAAGAATGCTGAAATACGAGTTTAGTAAAAACGACTACGAATACCCGTAGTCCCCGAGCCTGATGTAAGAGGCTTGTCAGGTTCTTGTATCAGGATCATGTTGCTTTGTTTGTAGTCCCCAGGTGTTTTGCTTGTTGATGTCGTTGCTGCTTCGTCGCAGAGGTAGTCCCCGAGCCTTGCTAGGTGTATCGCTGGACGGAGTCCCCGAGCCTAGTCGAGTCTACGAACAGGTTGGTGAGTCGTCGCTTCATATCAGTGAAGTTCCCGAGTGGCGTTGTAGTGGATGTCCTGCGAGATTTGACTGGTGTGCTGAAGCTTTTTTACTGTTGCTGCTAAAAAAGAAATCGTAACAGAACCGTGTGGCTAGTCACCGGGACTGTGGTATTAGTTGCATTTAGGGAATCTTTTCAGTAATTTGCGAATATGGACTTTGGGAAGTAAATACAGAGCAAAAAATTTGTAAGGCAAGTTTGTGGGCTAGATTGATGCGCGGTTAGCGGCCCAAGTTACTACGCAGAACAAGGGTCGTCGTGGCGGTTTTGTATTTGGACGTTGCGGTTTCCCAAAAACCCTGGGTTGCCAAGGGACGCGCCGCTTGATATAAAGGGCGATTTTAGCGGCGGCGATGGTTTCCGCATTTGCGTTCCAATCTTGTGCCTTCTGTTTTCCTTCCACCTTTCATGTTCCTCGGCAAACCCTAACCTCTTCCGCCGTGGTTCGTCGATGGCACCCAAGAAAAAACTGAATACTCGTTCATCGCCGAAGAAGACGGGGGAGTCTGCTGAGAGGTTGGAGGATGTGCTTCCGGGTTGGGCTCGGGATTGGTCCAAGTGCACCCTCAAGGTGGCGGACATCCAACTTCTTGTGGATGTCGGCGTTCTTCAGGATCGGTCCCTTGTTGAGTGGAGGCCGATGAACAGGGAGGAATTTCCGACGCCTAATACCGGTGAGCTTGTGGTCTTTGAGCCTTTCTTCTGGCGTGGTTTTGGAGTTCCTGTTCACCCTTTTCTTTGGGGTCTTTTGGACTTCTATGAGATTTCGCTATGTAATCTTCATCCCAACTCTGTGTTACACGTCTCGATTTTTGTTCATTTCTGTGAGGCGTATTTGGGGATTGAGCCCCATTTTGAGCTGTTTCGCTATTTCTTTCGCCTCAAGCGAAATGGAACCGCCGCATCCCAGGTTGTCAGTTCGGTGTTTCTTCAACTCCGGGAGGGCATGGCGGAGTCATATCTTGCCACTCCTCTGTCTTCCAAGGTGGCAAAGTATAGATCCCGCTGGTTTTACATCCCGCAGGAGGAACCGTATGCACGTGGCGACCCCTCAGAGATTCCCGTTCCACAGCCTAGCTGGTCGGCCACTCCGCCGCTGGAGGCGATGGGACAGGTGAGGGAATTTCTTGGGTAGATCGATCGATCGACGCTTGATGGGGTTGCAGTTGGCTGGAATTTCATCATGAGGCATTGCCAGCCCTGCAAAAATAGGAGTCAACCTACATTCCTTTATTCTGGTCCATACGACCCCACTCGTGATACCTCGAAAATCATGACGCCAGAAGAAGCACGAGGACAGATTTCTTTGATTCTTGACCTTGATTATCCGTACATGGAGAATCCAAGGGAACCATTTCGTGTCGGGGTCCCTATGCCCGCGGTGCGTACTTATTGTCCCTGCTATCTGCTGTCTATTTAATGTACATTGGTCCTTGTTCTGATGAAGCTTTGTAGTTGCATTGGCAGGATCACGCCGTGTACTCTTCCGGGGTCCCATCCAAGGACTGGCTCGTGGGTGTTGATCCTGCATCGAGGCGAGCGACCAGGTCGCGAAAGGTGGAGGATCGTGACTCTTCTTGTTGAAGGGGGGTTTCTGAACCGCTTGCTGGGAGGCGCCGAGCGCGTGATGACCCTTTGGGAAAGCGCTCGGCTGCCTCGCCCTGGAAGAAGTCGAAGCCGTCGGTTAGTACATGTGGTAAGTTTGTTATAAAGGAGAACATTCCACCTTCGTCGTCCTCTATTTCTGGTTGGGCTGACGAATGGTCGAGTGGTGAGGATGATGTGTCGGCGGTGAGCCTTGATGATGAAGGGGGCTCTGAATCGGGCGCCGGGGTGTCTTGGCCTAAGGCGTCGGTTGTTCGTTCGCCTACTCCAGCAGATGCTAGGGTCGGTATTTCGGATGCCGTTCCGGCGACAGGTCGTTTGCCGACCATTGTTTGTGAAGGTTCTGGTGGGAGGCCTCGTCTTTTTGCGACGGTGCACCGAAAGTTGGGCTTGTGAGTGCTTTGTCTCCGTTTTGCCTGAGTCATTGGGGTTTTCATCTGTTTACTTACGGTGTTCCTTTTTGGTAGGTCGCCGATCAATGAAGACACATCTGGCCCTGACGTTACTGTATCTGGAGCTTCTGGTGGTGTTCTGCTTCCAGGAGTTTGTGAAGCTTCGAGACCGGCTGGTCCTTCGGAGAATCAGGGGAAAACGGATGTGGCGAGCGCTTCGGATGCTGATTCATCTGGTCGTGGGGTGCTGTTTGCGGAGGATCCTCCAATGGTTGCTTCAGAGGTCGGTCCTTCTGTGGTGTCGATGCTGAAGCCGATGAAGCGGAGGAGGACGGCGGTGCTGCCGGAGGAGCCTGAGTTGCTGGAGGAGATTCCGCATATAGGGGGTAACTCCGGGCCGAGGCTGGTCTGGACCGTTCGTCGTGATGGTGAAGATTTTGTTGTAGTTGAGGATGGTGAGGCTGATGCAGAAGCGGCGGTCTTTGTTAATGATGCAAATGATCTGCTTGGGCGGGTGAAGGTGACTGTTGTGTTTCCTGGGTTTGTTTTGGTCGACGCGCCCTCTTTTTCTTTATCGATGTTGTCTGGTTGCAGGTGCTTTTTATGGCGGAGAAGGAGCGGAAGATGCTGGCCGATCAGCTTGCCAAGTTGGCCGATGAAAATGAACAGCTGCGTGGTGAGGTTGCTCGTGTTTCGAGCCAGTTTGCGGTGCTGGAAGATAGTTTGGATGCGGCGCATCGGCATTCGCAGGCTTTGGAGGGTGAAATTCTGGAGCGTGAGCGCGAGAGCACGGAGCTTCGTTCTCGTGTTGAGAAGGTCGAGGATCTTTCCATCCGTAAGTCCCTTGCGTTCCTTTGATTTGGCTACTTGCCTTGTGGCCATGTGATGACCTATTCTTCTTTAGAGCTTGCTAGCGCTTGTGAAGCGGGACGCCTTGCGGGGGATAGGG